>CM040404.1:111867501-112415191 GCA_022702515.1 Ilyophis sp. 1 JC-2022 | reverse complement strand
CATACTGTTGCGGTGTGCAATTTTTCATATTCATTGGATGAAAACAATATCATACTGTGGACATCAGTATTGCAAAAACGCGTACTGTTGCGTGAATTCATACCGGTATGACGAAAAATCCAGTATACCGCCGGCCCTAACGCGGTGTGTGTGTATTTGGGGTACAGTGTGTGTATTTGGACTACAGCATGCGTAACGTGCTTCTCCACAGTCATGCTGCTGCTCTCTTGTCACAGGCTGAGGGAGATCCTGCTGATCGCCTCTTCCAGCATAAAGACCCCTATGATGCGCGTTCCCGTGCTGAACACCAAGAGAGCACTGAAGAAGGTCCAGACTCTACGCAAGAGGTTAACACGTGTTTGTCTGGCAGAGGTGAGTGTGTCTGGTACAACTAGTGACCATCGATAGATGCAGGCATGTTTTTCTGTATGTTGCTTGATTATGTAACATTCACTGTGTCCTGATCTGCTGCGGTCATAAGAGTGACAATGGCAGTGGCCGTGACAATAAACAGGTATTTCTGGTTAAACCTAGTGGCCAACTGAACCTGCATACTACTGTCATATGTGGGCTTGAAAGAATGTGCTGCAGTACTGCGTGTATGTAGTATGCTGGAAATGCAGAATATCAGAAACACCCCTGAGAAATGGCTTTAAATTTGAAGCATCTAAACCACAATTACAAAAGCATCTACACAGATGATTCCTACAAATTTGAATGATAATTAGCAGCATGTTTCTGCTTAAATGTCTAACCAGCAGCACTTTGCTAGGAAAGAATAGGATACTAATAGAGTTCTAAAGGGGCCAAATAGTTGGTGCCGAATTGCAGGTGCTTCGATCACAGAAACGGTAAAATTATTTAAAGTGGCAAGGGGAACAGTGTCAAAAATTGAAGTATTATAAAATTATAACATATGCCCAACACCAAAAAACAGCATCAGCAAAAAAGATTGTGCCACAAGACGGGTTTATGTTTGGAGAAAGCCTAAGGAGGCATTCAATCCACAATGTCTGTTGCCAACTGTTAAGTATGGTGGTGGTTCTGTAATGGTATGGGCAGCCATTTCATGGGATTCTTTGGGTCCGATGATTGCTCTCCATGGACGTGTAAGAGGCAAACCATATGAAACCATTTTACAAGGCCAGGTGCACAAACACTGTTCCCTCATGATGTCTCCATATTCCAACATAACGCCCCCATACACACTGCTAAAAACATTAAAGAATGGTTCCAAGAACACAAAGATGACGTCAAATGCTTTCCATGGCCTGCACAATCACCAGATTTAAACATAATTTAACTTTTATGGGAAGTTCTGGAGCGCAGTGCGAACTAGATTTCCACCTCCTTCATCCCTCAAAGAACTGGAGACTGTCCTTTTTGAACAATGGGCCAATATCCCACTACGCACAGTTCAGAAATTGTATGACAGCATTTTTAGTAAGTTAGAAACTGTTTTGAAGGCAAAGGGTAGGCCTACTCATTATTAGTGACTAGATATCAGTTTTTGTCGGTGTTTCTGATATTTTGTATATGCATAACTCACAGACCTTTAGCACAAAAATAAAAACAAACATGTTACCAGTGATATTTAAATAGCCCTTCAGCATTGCTAAGCTTAATAACTTGCACAAAGTATCATTTACATTTCTCTAGTAAGGAAAGTTTATTCCCACTGTTTGGTTGAGAAGGAATAATCCACACTTGTCTTATAATAAAGAGGCAACCCAGGAAAACACTTACACCAGATCCAATTATAAGAGTCTTTATTTCTGCAGAAAGGGCACACCTGCTGAGAGTCAACACCGTACAAAAAAAAGCATTATTTACAGCGATTCTTTGTATAGCCTCTTTTAGAAGGTATAATCGTGTTCGTGCCAGCATTAAGGTCAACCAGCTCATGAGAAAAGTTAAACTTTCAGCTGCACACTCCCTTTTACCCTCAAGGCCTGTCGGAGTGATATATTGACACATATCTCACACGATTGCCCAACCAGCCGTTATCGGATGGAAAATAACAGGCAAAGTTGAAAAGGGCAGGATACATAGTTTTATTTAACTTGTAATGAGAATAATAATATAGATAAAAAATAGGGCTGTTTGATTCGACGATTCGTTTTATATATAAAGGTCAATAAGACTTTCTGGCAAAATAGTATTGGCATGCGTTTCAGTGCTGATTTAGACCACGTTAACCGAAGTCATATGAACATTTTTTTGAGCATTTAAAATCAATAAATCCGTTAAGACAACTGCATATGATGCCAGATGGCTGATTTGAATTGCCGACAGCGCATTAGCCTGCGTGCGGATTTGTCTGAATCATGCGTCGGAATAATGAGACTGTAAACAGGTATTTCTGGTTAAACCTAGCTCTTATAACTTTTTTATTTTGCTTTAAACATTAAAAATGAACAAACAAATGAAACAGTTTAAATAAATTCACGACATTGTCTGCTTTGAAATAACTGACATATCTTCTTCAACAGGATAGGGGCCTAGGCTACTTTTTTATTTATTTTTAAATATAAGAAGCCTAATATAGGCCTATACATGTAAAAGAATAAATTAACAAATTAAGCAATTTAAGATTTGTTTGTAAACAACAGTTTAAATAAACTGTCTTGTCAGCCTTGAAATAACTGATGTCCCGTCTTCAACGAGACCCTTTTTATTTATCTTAAATACAAAAAAGTAATATATAAATCTAAATAAACATGTAAAATAATAAATTAACAAATTAAGCAATTTAAGAGTATTTTAAGAGTGAAAATAAATGCAAACTATTTAATTAAATGCACGGCATTGTCCGCTTTGAAATAATAACTGACCTCTGGTCTTCAAAAGAATATTCTATTTCTGTAGGCTATTTCCCTTTAGATGTCGGTAGGGAAACTTTCTGCTGTACTGTGTTTAATTTGCTCTGCAATCACCTCTCTTGTTTTGTCATATTTTGCTGTTACTGTGTGCATAACAGTGCAGGAATAACAAAAATCTCTGGTTGCCTAAATGTGAGACTGAAAAAAAGAAAAGCGATTGTTAGAATATCCCGAGGCGAGCCAGCCTTACGCCGTGTTCACAACTCATCCATTGTTCTTACCATAAATCCTCAACGCAATCCCCGCCCCCAGAAAAACTCGGCGCCATAACAGATTTGACAGAAACAACGAGAGATAATAGGATACTCTGAACTCCTCTCCGAATAAGTTAGCTGGAGTTCAAGGAAAAGTCTATGATATGCTTCTCCCCGCATCTCACCAGTGGGTGAACCCACTTTATTGGGGTTTGTAATTGCTGTTTGCAATCCCGCTAACACAAACTCTGCTACTGGCTAACCAGTTGACATTACAATGAGCACACTAACTGGAAGTTGCTAATGTTTTTGGACATCTTTACTTGTTTTCTAGTTTGCTAGCTCACTAACACCAGCTCTGCTGTTGCTGGCTACAGCTGTCTGCTGGCTAGATGTCCATCTCAGCTAAAGTGAAATCTAATGTTGGCTAACAAGCTAGAAGTAGCTAATGTCCATTTATTAAACTGTGACTAACTTTGCACCAAGTGATCAATAAATTATATGGGTGATTAGGATGTTTTTTTTGTTGTTTATTGCAGTTAAGACAATAGGAAAGCAAACTAGAATTTAAAAAATTCCAACTTCAGCTGGATGCATACTAAATTGAACGTAGTATGCGATAGTACAGATTAGCCCTCTGTCGTGTTTACCATAAAGGCTTCCCCTGGGATTCTGCACTCTGTAATGTGGGTTCCACTCTGTTGTGCTGCCAGGTGCTGCAGAGGCTAGATGTGCTGGAGACTCTTCGGGTTGAGGGAAAGCAACAGAAAAGCCGGGTCTTCAATCTCAAATTCCACTTCCTGCCCCCAGAGCGCTATCAAGATGATAATCTGCTGTCCCCCCAGCAGATTCTGCACTACATGGAAACCAGGTAATCCTTCCTCCTGCAGTGTGCGGTCATTCAAAGCAGTGCTTGGAGACTGGGCAGGGCATTCCAAAGTACACGCCCATTTCTCATCCATCATCAGTCACATTTTAGAGAAGACACTGACGGCAGTCACCTGACCAAAATTAAAATCTATCTTTAGCAAAAGGTTAGCACTACCACAGAATTGCATGAGTATTTTCATACCTATATTTTGTCTATTTAAGTTTAATATAACAAAAAAAAACATTCAAATAACTGATGATTTTTTTTCAATTTGTCAAATTCAAATTATTGATTGAACCAATTAACGTTACACCGAAATGTACCATTACAAAAGAGCTCCTAAGTGTCATGTCCTTGTCAGACACTCGTAGCATCATAGCATTAGCGATGCAATCCCCCAATGTAATAGCAGTGACCTCTGTGAAGTTGGCACCCAATATGTCACATTAATCATCAATAAATAATTTGTTTGTGTTTTGTTTTTTGCTGGTTTGTGATGTAAGAACAGTTCTGCTACTTTTGTCGTTGACCATAACAGAGGACACCAACGTTTTAATGGTAGTGTTGTGTCAGGCGTAATAGTGTATTTAGTAGCATAACCATACATTTTCTGTGACGGGCCTTTTTTTAATCAAACTTTTAGCAGGCCTCATCACTAAGTAAACACAGGCTTCATAACAGATCCACTGAAGGATAGCACGTTATCCTGAAGTTAGCTTTGAATACAATTACTTTGAGTATTTCTTACTTTACACAAATGGCCTAAGTGCCAAAAATGACAAAAGATATGTTTGATTTTAAAAAGAAAATCAAGAGACCTGTGAACTGTATTTAGCTAGTTTTTCATAAAAGGAAATTATAGACTGGCTATAACATTATTCTGAATTGAGTGAAGGAGCTGAATATGACATTGTCAATAAGCTATTTATTCATGCAAGAGTAATTATTAATGTTTGATCTGTCTTGTTATTAAAAGAGCAAAGTTGCATACACCACTCACCTTTAAATATGGATGTATACACCTGCCAAAAAACTGAATAATGTACAAATAAATGCATGTCCATGAAAAATGTAGACACAAATTAATTTTTTCCATTAATTTCCAAATATTATTTCAGTATTTCTTCTTCCCCTACCATTTTACAAAATGTGCCTCAAAACAATAAGCATACAAAAAAAAAGTACAAATAATTAACATTAAATTGAATACTCGCTGGTCAGTCCTGATCTATCATTCCAATGTCTATTGTGACCATTTAAATGGGATTTTTTCTACAAAATGGAGTAAAACTGATCACGCATTTGAAGGGAGATTTGTATGGTATGACCAGCCTGTGGACGAGAGATTGCCAAGCTCAGTCTCATGTGAGGAACCAGATACTGTGCTTACCAGCCTTCTCTTTTAGAGTTGAGCTAATTCCTTGTTCTGTCTCTCCAGGTTCTTCCGCATCCTTTTGGAGGCCATAAAGAAGCGGAGTGCCAAGCTGGCATCCATTAACACGGTAGACACGCGGAAGGCCTCGCAGAAGGACAGTGACCGGGACACTGGTGATTCCCAGGGCAGCCTGGTAAGCTTGACTGGGCATAATGATCTGAGCCATACAAAGAAGTAACTCAGTTCATCAAGGGCAAACTATTTCAGTCTGTTCAGCCCCATTACCTTCTTATCCAAAAAGGCTACAGCGCTTCCAGTTATTGTGCTCATTGTAATGTCAACTGGTTAGCCAGTAACAGAGTTTGTGTTAGCGGGATTGCAAACAGCAAACAGATTCTCCTGTTTGTATAATAATGGTGTTATTTCCCTGTTTCGCAGGGTAACGGCGATGGGGAGGTGGAGGCAGAGGAGAGAGGTGAGATTGTGGACGGCGAGGCCGATGAGGGAGACACTGATGCCACCGACACCAAGCGGAGAGAGAAGCAGCAGGAGGAGGTACGAGCGTGAAACATGAGGGAATGCTGTGACAAACACTGCCTCTGAATTCCACGTCCCGTGCTGGATCTAGAGCTGTCAGACATGCTCGCGCAAAATAAAGATAACGGATGACCATGAGGCATACTCACTCACTACCGGCACGTGCAGCCTGTGTGAGTCTGATTAGAAGTAGTTGCACGGGGAAGACCATGTGCTGCAGTCCATAGGGAACACTAATCTCAATCCATGCAGGATTCCCCCTGTATGGCTGGGGGTTTGATTCCCCGCCATGGCACTTGATGCATTGTGAGCCCTTCTCAATAAGTACATTTTTGAAATGTGAATGCACAAAGCTGGAGATATCATACATTCATAATATGCACTGTCAGCTATGGTGTGTACTGTGAAATGGTGTGCTGCATGTATGTTCAGTAGTAGTGTGCACTGAAATGATATTCCACGTGCATGTTCACGTGAGAAATTGTGTAACTATCAAATGATAATGTCCATGATTAGCAATGATGTGCACGATCAGCAATAGTGTCACAGGTTTGTCAATATTTTGTGCATTTTGAAAAGCATACATGCATGTACATTTTACACTCATATATTCAGGCATACATATCCATTACATTGCGTACATTTAGCAGACTCTTATCCAGGAGGATTCCAATATTACAAAACATAAGTCCTGATTTATGAGTACTGGTGCCAGACCTAGCTATCAGCATTCGGAGACTAGTGAGTATGCAGCATCACAAAAGCACTAATGCAAATTAACTATGCTAACCGAGAACAAAAATACAGATCCCGAACACATAGACTGCATCCATATCAAACCCTAACAAACAAAACGGCAAGCTATAACAAGTAGCCCATGAAGTGAGATGAGGAGTACTTTTACCCAAGCACATATTCACTCGTGAACACTTGCGTAAGCGAACGCGCACGTCAGCGTCCCATGTGTGTCGTGTTGCAGGTGGATTACGAGAGCGAAGAGGGGGGGGATGAGGATGACATAGATGAGTTGGTGGAGGAGACGGAGGAAATGCCTACCGACCAGATGGAGGAGGATAAAGAGCAAGAGGAGTTCACAGTGCCCCCTGGGTTCGCTGATTGTGGCAAGCCAGATGAGTCACAGTCCCAGGATGTGTTGAGGGTCAATGCTGTCCTTGACATAAGCTCAGCCATCGAGACCTACACATATGACTGCAAGGATGGCCTGTGGTGTGAGGTGTGTGGGTGTTTGTGAGAGTATGTGTGTTCAGGTGTGTCGTGTGATCATAGTGTACGGTTCAGTTACCCAATTCTTTTTAAAACGTTTTTCCTCCATCTTCTCCCAAATTTGCCCAGTCATATACAGCCACACTTATGCCGCAATCTCCTCTGAGTGTGATGTTGCCAGCTGCTACTTCTCGCACTGCAGCCCACTAGCCAATTCACAAGTACAATTCTACATTGCGCAACTTTAAGCCAAAGGCAAACCAACTGAAGGCTTGTGGACACTTGTGGATTTCAGCACTCTGGAAGTGGAAGTGGAATGTGATACTTGAAGCTGTGACCCCACCCTGTTTCCCTAGGTAACGCTGGCTCTACCCGTCAGCAAGGTGCACTTTGACCTGACGTCCCTTGTAGGCACACAGGCGCAGAGCGCAGTCGTGCACGAGACCAGAGGCATCACTCGCTGCCTGCTGAGTGAGGTGACCACACCACAGGGCAATAAAGAGCTGATGCTCAACACTGAGGGCATCAACCTGCAGGAGCTCTTCAAATACAGCGAGGTGAGTTATGCCATACACCACCCTGCCCCGTCCCGCCCTCATAACCAGCCCCCAGACATGTCTCATGGTGTCCCTGCCTGCAGATTTTGGACCTGAGCCGGTTGTACTCCAATGAGATCCACGCCATGGCCAACACGTATGGCGTAGAGGTGGCACTGAAGGTCATTGAGAAGGAGATCAAAGACGTCTTTGCAGTCTATGGTGAGGATGTCTCGCCTTTTGTTTTCAGTGACCTACTAAGGCTACTGTTTTGCTGCTGAAGGCAGTCTCTTTGATTGGCTCATATCAAAATGGCACCACACATTATTGATTTCTTGAGGCTTCGCTCTACCATCATTAACTTGCAATGCACGTTCATAAAAATTAAGGGGAAAAATGTATATTGATTAATGATTTCATGAATGCTTTATTAATGGGGTTTTCCATGCATGTCACCTGGCTTAGTGCATATTAGAAGTATCATCACAACATGTTATACAATACAAATAAACATTTTGAAGTTATCAAGCAAGACCATCTTAATCATCATAAGGCCACCATACACCAAAGTGTTTTGCACCAAATTTCATTTGTCCGGTAGGATAGCTGTATGTTCTGTATGTCCACGTCCAGAAAAGAGATGAGGTCTATTTTCATCACATTACAGAAGAGAGGAGCTGCATTTTATTACAGTTACAGAAGTGAGGAGCTCTATATTATCACGATATTAGAAGAGAGGAGCTCTTCTAGGACGGCAGTGTAGTATAATGGTTAAGGAACTAGACTTGTAACTGAAAGGTTGCAGGTTCAATTCCCAGGTAAGGCACTGCCGTTGTACCCTTGAGCAAGGTACTTAACCTGCATTGCTCCAGTATATATCCAGCTGTATGAATGGATAAATGTAATAAGATGTAATAAGAAGTTGTGTAAGTCGCTCTGGATAAGAGCGTCTGCTAAATGCCTGTAATGTAATGTTTATTATCACGATATTAGAATTAGAAGAGCTCTATATTATCACAATATTAGAAGTGAGGAGCTGATATTTTCCTATCATCCAGGAGAGGGGGAAAGTTCTGCCTTTTGAAAATACCAAGTTAATCGCTGATAGATTTTCCTGCAGCCTCACACATCAAATGAATGCGTATGTTTAAAAAGCCTCTGTAAGGACCGAGTGAAGCTTTCTGTCATCATGGATATGGCTCAGTCTGTGTAATTGTATCCCTCTCCTACCACACACAGGTATTGAGGTAGACCCACGTCACCTATCCCTGGTGGCTGACTACATGTGTTTTGAGGGCATGTACAAGCCCCTGAACCGCTTTGCTATCCAGTCCAACTCCTCCCCTTTGCAGCAGATGACATTTGAAACCAGCTACAAGTTTTTGAAGCAGGCCACCATGTTGGGTGAGTGCACATGATTAAGTTTCTGCTAACTGGTGTTCTTTCATGGACATGAGATTCCTTTCTGCAGCTTTAAAAGGGCAGTTCACACAAAAATTGCATTTTGATATGATTCTACATAGCCAGAGTTCTATCTATCCATCCAGGTAGTTTCGCTGAGAACTCACTAGTTTTGAAGATATCCGCTGCAACTCACCTTGAAATCACCCTGATATAACGGACCTCAATCAAAGCGCCAAATATTTTCATTTGAAAAAGTCAACAGTGACGTCTCTTTACAAATATAATGATACAGTTACTCATGAACATCCACAGACCTTGTTATGCACAGTTATGTGCAGTCCACCTATCAAGATCCAGCCCAGGAATATGGGGTCACAGCTGTTGACAGCTGACAGTAAGGAAAGGATGCCACTCCACATTACTCTAAGGCTAAAGGCTTCTCTGGTCCTGTCTCTGGACTCAAATAAGCCTGATCATAAATGTGCATTTTTAATCTAGACTTAAATATTGAGACTGTTTGATTCCCTTATAAATTTTGGCAGGGTGTTCCACAGTAGTGGCGCTCTGTAGGAGAAAGCTCTACCACCCGTCAAGTTTTTAGATATTCTACGGACTACGAAGAAGCCTTTTCAGCTTATATAGTAAAAGCAGATTACATATATACACTGCCACAAGTCCATTTAAAGCTTTAAAGGTCAGAAGCAAAACCTTAAAGTCTATCCTATACTTAATTGGTAGCTAATGAAGTGATGCTCGTACTGGGGTAATATGCTCATATTTCTTAGTTCTAGTTAAAATGCGAGCGGCTGCATTCTGCACAAACTGGAGATTATTTAGCAAGGATTTAGGGCAGCCAGATAGAAGGGCATTACAGTAATCTAGCCTAGACGTAACAAAAGCATGGATCAATTTCTCTGCGTCCCCTTCTGATAGGAAGTGCCTAATTTTAGCTATGTTCCTTAACTGAAAGAAAGCTACTGTAGATATGTTTTTTATGTGTGCACTAATGGTTATATCTGGGTCTATAGTAACATCTAGGTCTTTCACAGCTAAATTTGGAACAACTAAACAACCATCAAAATTTTAAGTAGATCTCCAAGTTTAGGAGAAGGAAATTTGAAAGCAGTGGTAGTGCCTCGCCGGGTTTCATGGAAATGTATATCT
Source organism: Ilyophis sp. 1 JC-2022 (assembly GCA_022702515.1). Taxonomy (NCBI): domain Eukaryota; kingdom Metazoa; phylum Chordata; class Actinopteri; order Anguilliformes; family Synaphobranchidae; genus Ilyophis; species Ilyophis sp. 1 JC-2022. The sequence continues at coordinate 112,405,004 of CM040404.1, read as the reverse complement.
GTGTATCATCCGCATAGCAGTGAAAATCTACCCCATGTGCCTGAATAATATCACCAAGGGGCAGCATATACAGTCAAGCCGGAAAGTCTGCACACCCCTTTCACCTTCTCCACGTTTTATTAACGTTACAGACTTATTCTACAATAGATTGAGTTCATTTTTTGTCTCAAAATTCTACACAAAATAGCCCATAATGACAAAGTGAAAACAGGTTTTTAGACATTTGTGCTAATTTATTAAAAATCTAAATGTAAAATATCATATGTACGCAAGTGTGCACACCCTTTAATATGATACCCAAAAGTGAGCTTAGGTGCATTTTGTTTCCACTGATACTGCTTGAGATATTTCTACAACTTAATTGGAGTCCATCTGTGATAAATTCAATTGATTGGACATGATTGGGGATTGCCAACACCTGCCTCTATAAAATCCCACAGTTGAAAGTCAAGGGGCTAAGGTCAAAGGCCCAGCGCCTCTGGAAGGTCTCAACATCACTGTGTTGCCTTCAGACACCTCCATCTAGTGTTTCAGAGTGTTAGTCAGCACAGGCGGATGTCCTTATAATGAGTCTGACATGGGCCCAATTTATTATTATTTTTTATTATTGGATAATTATGTTTGGTTATTGCTTTGGTGTAGGAGTTAAAATTGCATAATAAAAATATTGTCCCATATGTCGAGTCATGTCTTCCAAGGTATGATTTTTTAAAATCTATGTTGTGATATATCGTTATTACAATAATGGTGCAGAATATTGTGGCCATATCGCCACAGTAGTTAGAAGGCAGTATGAGTCAATCTGAATAATTTTCCATGGACCCGTAGAGGTCTTGAGTTTTTTTTTTTTTTTTTTTTTTGTACCTTGAGTGGCTTTCCTTTAACGCTTTGTGCACATACTAGACATCACCGCCAGTATTATGCAAAGTCCCGGCCTATTCCAGGGCGGTATTTCACAAAGCGGGATTAAGGAGTTAGCCTGCTAACTTTTGTAAATATTTTTAAGTAACCCAGGCTCTCATCCAATTTGATGTCATCGAATTCAAGCTATACAAAAGTTAGCCTTCTAGCTTCTTAATCCTGCTTGATGAAATACCCCCCTGGCCACCACCAGGCTCTCTGAAGGTTGTTTTACGGCTTTTCCCCTTCACCTCCTGACCCAGGCCAGGCTTCCATGAGGTAGCCTTAAATATTTCTGGAGCAACTGGCTGCACTCCCCCACCCACAGAGCACCACTTCTTGTGTAGCTCCCCACTTTGCCCAGAGCCCTAGCTCTTGATTGCTCTCTAATCTGCAGTTCCCAAAGGTTCATAATATGTCTGCCGCTGATTTGTTATCTACAGAAAACAATGGGAGAGGACTGACTTACCCCTCCCTCTGTCTCTGTTTATCTTCGCTGTGTCAGCTTCCTTGTTTTCCCAACAAATTGTCTGTACTTTTTGTGTGAGCTCGCTTTATATACAGCTCATTCTGCTGGCAGTTTATAAGATAAGATAAGATAAGATTAAAGATAACTGCCGTGTACTTTATTGTCCCCATAGGGAAATTTGTCTTGTACTCAATCATTGCAGCATTACAGAAGACATAACTGCAGACATATATGACAAATCTCATACGCATTTTACATACATACAGTGCCCTCCACTATTATTGGCACCCCTGATAAAGATGAGTAAAAAGGGTTATACAAAATTCACCGTTTGGTGAATCTCACACTGGAAAAATTTGAAAAATCAAACCTTTAATTGAACTAAATTTATTATGAGATAAAAAAATCCCTCATCAAGAAATAATTATTTTTTAACAAAACCATGTGTGCCACAATTATTGGCACCCCTGCATTTATATATAGAATAAAGTAATAATTTTTAATACTGTGTCACATATCCTTTGCATGCCATGACTTCCTGTTGTCTGTGACCCAACAACATCAAAAGACTCTTGATATCTTATTTTTTGATACTCTTTCAAGCGATACTATAACGTCTCTGCATTTAATGGATTTCTATGGGAATTGGGGGTGGGACTAGACTTAGCTGTACATTATGCTGGAACAGTATGGAATACATGGTTGGTAAAATGGCTGCAAGTCATCAAGGGTTTGAGGTATCAAACGAGCCTCAAACCATCACTCTGCTGCCAGATAGATATGGATGGATCACTTTAAGGGTTGGTTCTCCTGATAAATTTTCCTATTGAACTCTATGAAAAAATAAGTCAGGAGAAGAAACCCTTCAGGTTATCCATCCATATCTACTGTATTTCTGGTGGCAGAGTGATGGTTTAAGGCTCGTTTGATACATCAGACCCTTGATAACTTGGAGCCATTTAGCCAATCATGTGTTCCATACTGTTCCAGTGTAATTTACAGCTAAATCTAGTCCCACCCCCCAATTCCCATAGAGATCCATTCAAATGCAGAGGCGTTATATTATCGCTTGTAAGAGTACCAGAAAATAAGATATCAAGAGTTTTTTGATGTTGTTCGGTCACAGACATCAGGAAGTAATGACATGCAAATGATATGTGGTCAAATATTTAAAATTATTGCTTTATTCTATATATAAATACAGGGGTGCCAATAATTGTGGTACACGTGGTTTTGTTAAAAATAATTATTTTTTGATGAGAATTTTTTTTTTCTCATAATAAATTTACTTCAATTAAAGGTTGGATCTTTCTCATTTTTCCAGTGTGAGATTAAGCTAATTCACCAAACGGTGAATTTTCTATAACCTTTTTTACTCATCTTTACCAGGGGTGCCAATAATAGTGGAGGGCACTGTATACAGTCAAGCCGGAAAGTCTGAATACCCCTTTCACCTTCTCCATGTTTTATTACATTACAGACATATTCTACAATAGATTGAGTTCATTTTTTTTCTACACAAAATAGCCCAGAATGACAAAGTGAAAACATGTTTTTAGAAATTTTTGCAAATTAAAAATCGAAAACTGAAATCTCTCATTTACATAAGTATTCATACCGTTTGCTTTAACATATTTTTAAAGTATCATATTTAATATTTGGTCGCATATCCTTTGCATGCTGTTACTTCCTGAAGTCTGTGACCCATCAACATCAAAAGACTCTCGATATCTTATTTCCAGGTACTGTTACAAGCGATACTATAAGCTCTCTGCATTTGAATGGATCTCTATGGGAATTGGTGGGTGAGACTAGATTCAGCTGTAAATTACACAGGTACAGTATGGAACACATGGCTGGCTAAATGGCTGTAAGTCATCAAGGGTCTGAGCTATCGAACGAGCCCCAAACCATCACTCTGTTGCCAGATATGGAGTAGATGTGGATGGATCACTGCAAGGGTTATTTCTCCTGACTCATTTTCCTATAGAACTCTATGGGGAAAAAAGTCAGAAGAAACAACCCTTACAGGGATCCATCCACATCTAGGGGTATTCAGACTTTCCGGCTTGACTGTACAATATTGCCAATAAAAACCAAAGCATAATTTCCACTGTGACATCAAATTGCACAACCCTTATTGCACCATTTTTTTTTCACAACAGACCTAACTAGGCACATAGTGCTGTCACTGTGCACTTATTGCACCATCCAAACTATTGCACAGTCCCATTACTGTTGAAAGTTTTTCATTTAAGTGGGCACAAATTCATTTTTAAAATGGTTGAGTTTGCACCTGGGGACTCTCTATCATCTGCCAGAGGGCAAAAGCTTGTACTCTCAGTGGAGGATATGAGATGGGTCAGACAGTATTTTTTGTGCTTCTTTGAGAGCTGACTTCTCATACATGGACTGGAGGGACTGGTGTTTTCTCCGGCCCATGACCTTCATGGCAGTCTGCACCAGACGAGCAAGCTTGGCTTTTAGCTGTGCTGAGAGATTGCCGTACCATGCCGATATCCCATACCTGATTAAACTCTCTAAAACTGCTTGGTAAAATATAAGCATTAGCTTTGGATCCACCCCATACACCCTAAGTCTACGCAAGAGATACATCCTCTGCTGAAGCCGGGTGCACAAACTCTCAACATGGGCCTTCCAGCTGAGTGTATTGTCCAAGGAATTTGTATGAGGAACCCTGATTAATAGGAACATTGTGGATGACCACAGGCCGATGGTCGCCATCCACAACACCCGTTTGTGGTTTTGATATGCTGACCACAGCGTTCTGAGCCTCTCACAAAGTCATGCACTGCTTCCCTTGTGCATCTTGTGCATTCAAATTAGCTGGCAATTTGCCTAACTCGACAAACTGCTTTCGTATGAGGCATATTCCTGTGATCCGACAGTAAACGCAAATGCTTCCTGACTCATCAACTGCCTGAAACCCATGACTGATATCCAAAACAGAAACAAAGCATGCTCAGGCCTGGAATTTCTGGAAGATATCCGACCTGTTAAGTTTCAGGGAAATTACTGCGTGTCGGTCGTGAGCAGTAGTTTCCCATGTCGACGCGTTTATTTCCAGGAACTTCTGCACACTCCCGGGTCACGTCTGCTATCAGATTTATGGACTTCGATATTCCCGATGAGGAAAAGTGGACAGCCTGGTAAATTGTGGCAAATATCTGGGAGATTATGTCCATTTCCAACACCAGACACTGCACTGTAGTGTCCGACCTGTACGGAGTGCCTGGTACCTTGACTGCATGCATCTGTGTACTCTTGGTGAACGCCATTACATGTCATTACCGATAGCCACTATGTGTCCTTACTAAACACTGTTTTCTCTCCCGTTTCTTCCAGGTTCCTATGACAGCCTGTCATCTCCCTCAGCCCGTCTAGTGGTTGGGAAGGTGGTGAAGGGTGGGACGGGGCTTTTTGACTTGAAACAGCCGCTCCAGTAGTGTCTGTGTTGGTCACCAAGCAGCATAAGCCACACTGCAGTATGCACACAGAACCCCGCCCAGGTGCTGGGAAAGAAACATCACCACCATTCAGAGTGCCTCTGAATACCAGACCATACTATAGTCATGTGAACAATAGCAGGCCCTTGTAGATTGGGCATCTCTTGTTTCAGGGGCTTTTTCAAAGATATTTTGAAATGAGATTATTTCATTTTGTTGTTTGTTCTACTTTTGTACACTTGATTGTACCATTGATGCATTCATTTGTAGACATAGATTGACTGCTTGTGTTTGTATTACATTTACATTTGAGTAAGTTATTTATGGGGATATAAGTGTAAGTGTATAAATTCTGACATGGTGTGAGTGTGTCACACGTGCAAGATAAATCTTCAGCTTTCTGTGACTGGTGTGATAGAAAAATTATTCGTTGTGCTAACAACTAAACAATAGTAAATTACATTAAAAATAAGGATACAAGACAAACCCCAACTAGCATGTTTCTCTCTGTCTCGCATCTGTACCACATTCCATTATGGACACATCCAGAGGCACCTTTCCTTCTTAGCAACAGCTTGGATACAGGCGCTATGTTTACATTCCTTAGATCAGGGGTTCCCAAACCGGTCCTGGGGCCCCCCTCCCCCTGTGTATGCTGGTTTTCGGTCCTGGGGCCCCCCCTCCCCCTGTGTATGCTGGTTTTCGTTGCAATCCCAGAATTTTAACAAGCTGTTAATTTTTCTTAATTAGGTGTTCGTGTTTAATTTCGTGTTTAGAGGAACTATTTACCCTCTTAAGCCACATTATATCAGAAATAGCTATGCATGCCATGTAGAATAAACTCCCCATGTTCACGTTGTGCTTATTGTGCTATATTGCAACGATTGCATAAAAATAGGTGACAAAATTATGTATTTTAACTGATCAGATTAAAGAGGTAAATGAATAAATAGGCTCCTAATTAGGTTGTTGAACACATGTGTTTAACACAATGCAGGTTTGGCTCGTTATCATTTGCTTTGTGTTTGAATTCTTCATTATCTACCAAATTTTCCACACTTTCACCAGTTAGGAGCCTATTGATTCAAATCAGTCTAAATTGATCTGTTAAATAATCTCTTGTACATAATATAGCACAATGTGAACATTGGGGGTGTTTATTCTACATGGCATCCATAACTATTTCTGATATAATGTGGCTTAAGAGGGTAAATAATTTCTCTAAAGATGACAAGCACCTAATTAAGAAATATTAACAGCTTGTTAAAATATAAGCATAAGCAGTGGTTGCGACGTAAACCAGCATACACAGGGGGACCCCAGGACCGATTTGGGAACCCCTGCCTAAGATAACCCCTGCTCCAGGCCTCTCAGCTACAGACCTTTGACAAGCGGAGAACCTCTCCGTTTCAGATTGGAATGTCAGCACATGATGTGGTGGATAGCACATTGAATCATATAAACTATGAGTATTATGGAATACTTAAAAACACATACATTGATATTTTGAGCTGTTAGTCATGCATTTATTATTATGAAAACTTATTCTTGTTTTATATAATAGATAAATGGATACATAACCTTAACTTCTCTGCATGCTACTGGGTTCCTTTTAAGTCTGACTGGTCTACTTATGGATATGTAAAAGCTTTTTGTATTAAAGCATATATTTTCAGTACTTATTCATGAACATATATGATGTAAAAACAATAGTTAAGAAAGTACATTTTTCCACATTTCTTTTTTTGAGATGCCTTTGTCTTAACTTTCCCCCTCCGCGAGATAAGGCGGAGTCAACTGACAAGTGACCAGAGCGTCTGAATTGTCTGAATCAAGGACACGTCTCTGCATGAGTGGGAAAAGTACTGAGAAGTGTGAAAGGGGTGAATATAACCTGGTGTTGAATGTTGCCTGGGGAGACACTTCTCTTGTGCTCTGTTTAGAGCATTTGAGCAAGTCTCCTATTTGATCAAATAAATTTGGATTTTGATCTGTTGTAAAAAAAAATATTTTGTCTCCATTGATGACTAAGAAAATCCAAGACACTGGGTACACGTTTTATTCTCACTATACCATGGACCGTGTTTATTTTACTCGATTAAATTTTTTTTCAATTTTAATCGGCACATACAGGTCAAGTTGAGTATGTTATAATTAGTGCCTCCAGAAAGTCTCCCACCCCCATTGACTATTTCTTGTTCTGTCAGGTTGCAAAGTCAAATAAAAAAATATATTTAAAGTGATGGTCAAGGAAAATCCATAATATGCTTATAACTACGTTATTTATGGCTATTAAGGTATGTATTGAGCACCAATAAAGTGCATGGAATAAATTCCATTGCAAACTCGTTCAATTTCAGTCTGTATCTCGTTATTCCTGTGTGCTAAAAAAAAAAGGGGTGGAGTCGAAATGGTCCATGGCTACGTAGACATGAAACTAACCAATACATATTTTGGTCTCATTACATAACTCCTTTAGTTTGAGGCAAATAAAACTGTCCTGTCCTAAGAAATCCTCTGAGTCTTTGTTTTGTTTTTTCTTCAGAATAGTCATCCGCGTTATTAGTTTTTGAATAGTTAGCTAAAGTGTTTATTTTTTCCTGCTCTCCTTATCCCTATACCAATTTTATCCCTCTCAGCATGGAAACGAACTAATCACTCACACGTCGTTTTTACTTGGTGCACTGCTCATTCGTCAGATAATAATCGAAAAGAATAGATAATATTTTGCCAAATAAACCATGCCATTGGAAATGGTTTAGTCATATTGTTCAGTGGCTGGTTACAGTAACAAAAATAGACAACTATTATCCACCGAAGTAGGCTACTTAGTTGCCATGCAAGTAATTTTCGTTCGTTCGTTCGATTAGCAACCGAAATGAATGAATGGGCCTTGAAATAAATTTTAAAAACTCGATAAAACCTACCATTAGCTATTTAATGATGTGTGTGAAACATGCATTTGGTGAAACATCGCCTTGCAATTTATTTAGCTTGCTTTTAAATAAACTAACGTTAGCTCAAACGGCTTGGCGTTTAAGTTAACTTAACTTTGATTGCGAGCTTGCGTGTGATATTTATCTCTTGATAGCAGCCGCACTGTATTTTACTTTGAATTGATTGCATTAATTCCTCGCTGGGTTCAAACACAGTGTTGCTAACAAATTTTCAGGGTAAGTTGCTACAGGCATGTTGATTTGTTGCTAAAAGTTGCTAAATTACGTAATGTCGTTGCGTGATGACATCTTATGTAATGACATAAAACTGCGTCATTACGTAAATACACAATGACGTTACTTAAATTGACTGCCCATCTCGGCGAAAAATATGATTTGAAATTTGTTCGTTTAGATTTGTTTGTTTATTATCACATATTTTTATTTGTAAAAGTAATATAAACACAACACATTTTTTATGATCTGATATTTTTATTTTTAAACACATTGAATTATTATAAATTATTAAATTATTATTTTAAAAGACTAGCTTAATTTTCGTCTGCAGTGAGTGCGCTCGCATGTAGTAATGTGACTGAAGGCTTAGCCCTTTTCAGATTGTTAATGCTACTTCGTCGAGAAAATTCCAAATGCGTCTTGTGTTGTGAGTGTGTGACAGAGAAAATAGTTTTTGTGTTATTTAGAGGGGAAATACGTGCATTTTAGCATTTGAGTCATTTTTCAAAAGTTTTAAAGTAGCTAAATTTGTTGCTAGGTGCTTTTTGAAAAAAAAGTTGCTAAATCTAAGTTGGCATCACTGTTCAAACATGGTTCAAACCACAGAACTGTATAAGTCCTGTGGTTCAAACATGTAGGGCTGGATGACGTCGATGGCACTTTAGTTGAGGGTATATTAATGTATATTAATATAATTAGGCCACCACCTAAATCACCTATGCCAAAAACCGGCCCTGGCCAACAGTTCTGCAGCGTAAGCAGCATGAACTCATGGATTCATCCTGTCTTGTGTCAATGTTGGAGGCTGCTGGTGGTGGTGTAATGGTGTGAATGTTTTCTTGGCTTACATTAGGTCCCTTAATACCAATTGTGCATCATTTGAAATCCGAAACACATCGAAGCATTCTTGCTGACCTTTATGGTGCATGCCTTTATGGCCACAGTCTATCCTTTTTAAAATGGATTCTTCCAGTAGCATAATGCGCCATGTCACAAATGCATCATCTCAAGCTGGTTCCATGAACATGTTTACTCCAATGGCCTGCACAGTCCCCAGATCTTAATCTGATGGAGCACCTTTGGGATGATGTGGAATGGGAGATTGTAGTATAAATGTGTGGCCAAAAAATCAGCAGGAACTTTGATGCTATTGAGTCAGCATGGACAAAAATCCACAATGAGTGTTTCCAGCACATTATTGAATCCATGCTGCAGAGAGTTAAGGCTTTTCTGGAGGCAAAAGTGGGTCCTACTCCATACTAGATAGGTGTACCCATAGCCATAGAGAGAGATGTTCTCTCTTTATGGCTCTGGTGCAGAGGTACCTTAACAACAGTAACCTATCTGGGGAAATGAGTTGTAATCAGGGATTGGTAAAAATACCATAAAATGTAGGGATGCACCGATACCGATACCAGTATCGGTATCGGGGCCGATACCATGCTCATGTACTCGTACTCGTACTCGAAAAAATGTACCGATACTCCAAAACCCCACAACGTCCAACAAACCGCCGCACGCTATACTAATGCCTTACCCTAACACCTAATCCTACTCCTGACCTGCGGAACACTAGGGATGTTAAAAGTTACTATCGATTATCGATAATCGATTAATTTTCGATAATAAGAAGAACAATTAAACAAATAATCAAATATCTTTTCAACGGCAAGTTTTTGTGAGTTTTTTTTTGTGTGTTTAAGTCTCATGGTTTAAGGCGACCACGGGAGAGAAGTTACCTGAATCCTACCACCTGAAATGCGAAACCTTTTTTTTTTTTTTTTTTTTTTTTTTTTTGTATTTTTTTAGTGTTTTTTTTTAGTTTTATGGATATAGTTTTATGGTTTTTCCATATGTCGCTATTACGGCGTATAATTATTAAAGAAAAGGTTCTCAAGTTCTATATTGTTCTGTGTTGTTGACCAATTTCAAAAAAACATTGTATTGTAAAAACCTATTGTAAAAAAAATTTGTTTAAAAAAAGGGTTTTTTTTTTAACAAGGGTTTTTTTTTTTTTTTTTTTTTTTTTTCTTTTCTTTCTCCCAAATGGGGTCGATGTTCAGTGGGGGTTGGGGGGCCTCCTGGGGAAAAAGGGTACAAAGGGGTGCACTGATTGCATATTGGTCATTAATTTCGTCATAGCATCGTTAAGATTAAAATAAAAACAAAAGCATTAAAAATAAAAAATCACCCATCAGCCTGAGTGCAAATCTTGAAACTCAAATTACAAAAAAAAAAAAAGAAAAGCTTTAGCTAGATCTTACTGAATATTTCAAGTGTAAAGAAAAAAAGAACAATAGCCACCAATTGGTTATATTTGTGTTTATATTAAATTAAACATTTAAATAGCCATATTATTTTATAAAATAGCCTACACAATTGTTCTATTTCGATACAAAAGAAAAAACAAACACGAGATGTTTAGAACATATTCATTATTAGTTTTTTGAATTGTTTATAACTTTAATTGACTTTTATTATTAAGATTTGATAGTTTTTTGATAATCCTACATAGACATGGAACTATATATTAAATTGTAGAGATAGCCAGCCAGATTTATTTTAAAAAAATAGCCTATTGGGCTTTCGTCAGATGCCAGTAACGTGTTTAGTTCCGATTATCATGATTGCAGTATAGGGTGAATTAAATTTCCGAACATGATTGAAAAACATGTTTTAAAAACTATAAAAAAACCAACTAATAAATATATTTTTGTACCAAAAACTTACTAATACCCCCGCCATTTGCTGCAACTAATTGATGTAGCCCTATTCTAGAGCAGAGACTGTAGTGCGGTAGTGCAGCGGTGCGGTAGTACTGCGGTTTTCAGTAGGACTCTAGCTCAACAATTATCAAGGCAGGTTGATGTGCGAATGTTGATAAGACACATTAGCTATAAGCATTCATAGCAGCGACTCTAGAGCACACAGGACAGTAGGTTAGCCTATTGTGTATAGGGCCTATTTCCATGTTTTTTTTTAATTTACACCCCCCCCCTTTTACAGTTGTTTCCCCCCCCCTAGGTATAAGGGTAGGGGTCACTAGTGGTTAGTCACTCCAGTATTATTAGAATATTAAATTGAATGATAATTATTTTTTATTTTTATTTATTCTTATATTTTATTTATTTTTTATTATTTTATTTATATTTAAATTTTTATTTATTTAAATTTAAAATTGATTTTTTTAGACTGTTCAACACAAGAAAATAAAAAAATTATTCCACAGTCTTATACGTTCAGTTTTAATTATTATTATATAGGATTATTATAAGTATTCAAAATTATAAAAAAAAACAAACAAAAATGGTATCGGTATCGGGTACTAAAAAAACTAAAAACTGAGTCGTCGTACTCGAATAAAATGTACAAACTATAAATACACGAACTACACTCAAAATACTGCAGGCGTAAATCAGCCTCTTACCTTTAAAATACAAAACCTTACGTAACTGAAATACATAGCGTACTGCCCATTCCATAACATAACAGCATCGATCAACTACTAATTTTTCAATATAAACAAGTCTTAAGATTATGTGGCAGTCAATACACAAACATTTTTGGAACAAATTAGTTTTCATTATGATCTTTACGTGACTAGGTTTTCAATTTTCTTTTATTTTGTTTTATGACGTTTGGCGAGCAACTTCAGGTGCATGTTTTCAATAATGAAGGAAGGGGTTAAAGGAACGACGTGTTCAGCTCGCCTGCTTATTGGCTTGTCGTCATGCCAATCAACAACATTTTGAGGTACTCGCATCGTAACAGAGACCCAAATCTCCACCACCCACAGAACTACACCGTGCTCCGGAAACTGATCTTTGTGTTTTAATCTAATTACATCTTAATTACGTATTAATTAATGTCTTGACACAAATCGCAATGCCAGGTGCATTGTATACTGTAACGTTACATGTAAGTACTTGTACTCAAAACGTTCAGACAGTTTTTGCATACTTGTGGGTAGGAGAGGAGTGGAGGAAAGGAGGTGGGGAGTTAAGAATATTGGGACGCAGCCCTGGTCGGCAGACGCCTACAGAGACGGGGCAGACGCTCCGTTGTCTTTGGCTTCCATGTATTTCCATTTAAACTAACGTTACTTACCCCTAGCCGTGTGGGAATGTGTTAAGTTTAAATAATAGAATCAACACATATGAAGTCCATAACACAGCGGTGGTGAGATTTCAACGTGGATATAACGGTAGGTTTTTTGCTAACGAAAGTGTGTGCTTAGCGAATGATGTTTACTTAGCGAACAGTTTGTTTGTAATGTAACGTGAACCGCTATCTAGTTCATTTTGACAGTGCACAGTAGCGAACGTAATGAATGTACATTTTTTTCCTGTGGAAATGTAACGTTATACCACATAGACTGGGCTTCTAGCACGTAAGCAAACTCACTAGTTCTGTTTCTCGCTAAGTTACCCATCCAAGAGAATATTTTAAATCCGGTCTGTTTATAGATAGCGAGCTACTCAGTTGTTCAGTTATGTTAATGCTATGCTAGCTTACTAAAATCGGTTAGGCAGCATCTCGGTGCGGGGTGTGTAACGTTAACGTTAGCTAGTTCAATTTCTAGGTTTATCTAGGTGACGTTAACGGTTAGTTAGTAACCCCACAACAGAGTTGCTAGTTTACTCAGTTCGGTCTCAGACATTACCAGTGTTGGTTTGTTAAGTAACGTACTGCTAGCTTTTTTAGCCGCAACCTGACCAATGCACCAGGCATTGGCAGGTGCTCGGTGCTATTTTATGTTATAACGTTATTTAGTTTAGCAAATATGGCAGAGGAATTTATAACGTTAGACATAACTGAAAATTGAAAACGGGGCATATTGAAAAGCGAAGAAGAAGGAAAAAAGCGCAGTGACAGTCATGGCTAGCGGAGGAGCGGAAGAACTTGAGAGGCCTCCCGCATCATTTAAGTCGTGCTTTGGAGCATTTTGGCTAAGGATGGGAATCGTTTGATTTTATTGATACCGATGCCATTATCGATTCTGCTTATCGATCCGATTCTTAAAATATGATTTACTACCAGCCTATTAAAGGTAGGGTTGCCAACTATCAGAAATTGAAATTAGGGACACCTTAGCGGCCCAGGCCAATTTTTTAACCTTTTTTTTACACCTGCATTACTGCATTATTACTACACTTTAACATATAATATAGGCCTACTTGGTTGTAACAAGTCCTATCCATATACCAGACATCTGTAATAAGCCCATGTACTAAGACACACAAACCTGAATTTGATCAGTTTTGTATTTTTGAGGAATACGTGGGAAACATTATCATTCAATAATTTATTTTGTCAGTGCAAAATAACAGTTCGTCAACACTATGTCGAACTTCAATTTAAAGTAAAATAACTACAGTTTCACAGTTTAAAGAACAATATAAAAACATAAAGTATAAAAACATTTAACATTAGTAGTAGTGCAAACGTCTTTGGCCTGTACTTATTTGAGAGAACTCAGTGCAAAACAGAAATGTTTACTTATTCTTCGGAATAAGTCATTAGTGCAAAAATCATCTTTTAACTATGAACAAAAACACTTTTTTTTTTTTTTACTTCAAAGGCCAAGATTACCGTAATTTCTCATATAAATCGCTCTGTCATTCATTGAGTCCCCAAAATAAGGGACAAACTGCGTCCCTTATCAGTTCGTTAAGGGACGGGTCTTTTATTTTCCAAATAAGGGACGGTTGGCAACGCTAATTAAAGGACCAACTATTACTATCAGGTGGTCATCTAAAATGGAATCAATGACATAATATTTATACAGGTGCAGCTCAGAAAATTAGAATATCGTGAAAAAGTTCAATATTTTTTGTCACTCATTTCAGAAAGTGAAACTCATATATTATATAGATTCATTACACATAGAGTGAAATATTTCAAGCCTTTATTTCTTGTAATTTTGATGATTATGGCTTACAGCTAATGAAACCCAAAATTCAGTGTCTCAGAAAATTAGAATATTTTGCTTTAACATATTTTTAAAGTATCATATTTAATATTTGGTCGCATATCCTTTGCATGCTGTTACTTCCTGAAGTCTGTGACCAGGAAGTAACAGCATGCAAAGGATATGCAACCAAATATTAAATATGATACTTTTGGGTTTCATTAGCTGTAAGCCATAATCATCAAAATTACAAGAAATAAAGGCTTGAAATATTTCACTCTATGTGTAATGAATCTATATAATATATGAGTTGCACTTTCTGAAATGAGTGACAAAAAATATTGAACTTTTTCACGATATTCTAATTTTTTGAGCTGCACCTAAAGCATTTGTTTTTCATTCATATTTAGTCATATCATGGAAAATATTTATCTGCTATATTTATGCCTGCACAAGTGTCAGAGCATCCAATAAAACAGTCAGAATTGTATAATTCTGTAAATTATAAATGTAATTGCTTGATCAATAGCCTACGACTACTTAAAAATATCAGAAAATATTGAAAGAAAATAAGACACCGGAAAAGAATGAAAAAAGACGCTGCTCTGTGATTGTAGTAGCTGAAGCAGTGGTAATTGTGGTGCTGTCCAGTGTGAATGAAAAGTCAAGTAGAGAGAGGACTTGCTTGGAAGTAGGCTATATCATCACAGTTTTAGTCAAGTCTGACTGTTTGCCATTCAGCTTGAGATGTCTTGTAAGTCAAGTGGCATTCCTGTCAAAGACAAAAAAACTTAAATGTGTGAAAAGACAAAACTTTTCAATGTATAAATACATCTGTAGTGGGACTTTTGCTGTTTATGGAGGTTGTAAGAGACATTTTTCTGCTAGCCACAATTTAACAGTTTCAGTGTAACATTGGGTTGAAGTTAAATATCTCTTTTTGTGAGCTGGTGCTATTATCTTGTGCTTGCTAATGGGTTTTTCTCTATATCATTGCTATCGGTGAAGGCCAACAAGGTATAATTCAGCCACCATGTGACTGACTTCCACTGAAGCAGAAATAGAAAATAAATAAACTTTTTTTTGTGAGATTTGTACTCTCGCTCATGTGCAAACACTGCTGTCTCTGTTCTAAAGCTGCATTTTGCCAGCCCTACTTTCACCCTTATGTCTAGTGAGGATGTGGTTCCGGATTCTTGTTAAAACAGTAGCTGTCTAGTTGGACAAATAATATTCGCTAGCCGTATGTCCCTTTTTAAGGTTATTGAAATCATGTACCATTTTTATGCTGATGATCTACTGCTCGTTGTCTTCTGCCTGTTTTACAGTCCCGTTTATGCCAACTTAAGTTGGTATTAGGCTAAATGCAGACAAAACCAAACTTATGTTGTTTACTAACTCAAGACCATTGTGTTTAACTCTCAACTATTGTAACTTCACAAGACAAAAAAATGTAGTTGCTATCAAGATAGAAGTATTTGGGATTTTTAATTGATTGCCATCTTTCTTTTAAATCTCACATTGAAATTCTTGTCTCTAAGCTTAAAGCACAACTGAACTTTGGTTGAACTTTGGGTTGTGTAGTTACCTGGACATGATATGAGTCCAAATGGTGGTGAAATATGTTTGTTAGTTGCTCTGTGCTCCCCTGGGGCGATAATCCAGAATAGGGTATTTGTCGCTCTCCATTCACTTCTATAGGACAGGTAAAACGGTCTCAAAATGTCTTTAAGCTGAAGTCGGGTTTTTATTTTAGGAATAAATCCTGCTTCTCCTTTGCTAGAAAATACTTGGTGTCAGCAACTTTCTTGCCACTGCTTGATTATGGTGATCTGCTGTATATGAATGCATCAGCCCAATGCTTGTGAAAGATTATGTTTATCATTGTGTAAGGTTCTTACACACCACTGTACTCTGTATGCCAGAGCTAAGTGGCCATCTCTGTACTTGCATAGGTGTATACACTGGTACTGTTTAATTTACAAGCCCATACTTGACCTGCTTCCATCTTGCTTCAGTTCTTATTTGTTCAGAAGCCATGGTCATCATGGCCTAAGCTCACAGGATGGCTTGCTGATGCATGTTCCCCATGTTTGGACAGAGCTGGGCAAAAGAGCCCCCTCTTCATGGAACACACTACAGAGGGATTTAAGACTGGCTGATAGGATTTCTTTTGGTAAATTCTCATCATTTTTAAAGAATTTAGAATGTACTCTTGGTAAATGTTCATGCACTGCTCATTTTTAATATTATATATTTTATTTGATTGATATTGTAGTTTTAGATTGTTTTGTTTATGCTATTTATCTAAGTATCTTGTCTTTTGTTTTGTCTTTGTAAGCAACTTTGTTGTATGACTTTTATGCTGCCCTCTTGGCCAGGTCTCTCTTGTATAGATTTTAATCTCAATGAGGCTTTGCCTGGTTAAATAAAAGAAAAATTGGTTTCAGTTCCATAAATTTGCACTGTAATAGATTTGAACACAGTTCAGGTTTAGCTTGTTACCAGTTGGTGTTGATTCTAACTTCCTTTTCCATCTTTGGCTTCAATAACCAGTTCAGCAGTTCTACACCTTCAGCAAAGGGCTGGGCGATATACTCGTTTTGATAATTATTGAGTATTTCTTTTTGAGCGCAATAATGATCATTGCCACTTTGTGGTGTATTGCCTTTCTTTCTGTCTTTTTTAAATGCAATTACACCTGATGCGGAAGTAAAGATCCAAACTTCAGAGGCATTGTTAAATTCTTCCGTAAAAAAAAAAAAAAAAATTACTTTCACTTTATTTTCAATCAGTAGAGGCTCTTATCCAGAGTGACTTGCAATGAAAACACAAGTGCAAAGATCAGGGGGGGAGGGGGGGGGGGGTGTTGGTGCTAATGAGGAGATATCTTTTTTTATATTGTTTACAAGCATGATATAGCCTAGTTACCCAATGGAAGCGTATCACAGGCAAAATTCAAATGAAAAGGAAACGTGCAAAGTGGAAACTGTTAGGATATTTCTTTTCTTCTCAGCGTGTTCGTTCAAGGTGGTGGTGAAGACAGGACTCTTGAAACCAAATTCAAAGTATAAGTATTTAATGAGACAAATAGCAAGTAAAGTTGATACAGCAGACAGCTCAGCAAACTCTCAAACAGATGTGCTCAGGTGTCAGCCGGAGAGCGCTCTACTCCCCAACGTGGGCTACAGTTGTTTATTGACCTCGCTGGTTCCTGATTGGTTACTCAGTTGTAGTATGACAACCAATCAGCCGTCGCACCCTCTCAGTCCTCCAATCAGAAGGTCTCATATCTCAACAATCCCCGGAAATCACATGCTTTCTCGTGACTTAAGGCAGTTTTTTCAGGGGCTGAAAGTGGTCTTGGTAACCGTTGGCAACCACCTATAAGTTCCTGTTATCTCAGCAAAGTTCCCTGACCTTTTAGGCTTGTGTTTAGCACCATCTGTTCAAACTTCCTATATCAGTTTGCAAGCATTGCAAGATTGGAGTTATCGGCTCTATAAGTTTACAAGTCAGGGTCAAGATATATTTTTTTAAATAATTCCACAAAACATAAACTTGCATTTTGAATTAAATTTTTCACTTGTATATGCAAAAAGAAATGTATTATTTAAATACAATAATGTCATTTGCATTTGCCATTTAAACAGATTTGCACGCCTTGATTAGCATTATTCAAGCATGATTATGCAAATTGGAAAATTAAGACTGCATTGATCAGGACCTGCAGGTTTTTTAGCCCTTGACCCTTCTTCTTGACCCTAGGTTCTTAAAACTAGCTTCAGACATCATTGCTGAGCCATTGACCTGTCTTTTTAACATCACCCTCAAATGCAATAAAATCCCTAAGATTTGGAAATCAGCTTATGTTCTCCTTCTGTTAAAGGGGGAAGACCCAACTATCTTATATAATTACCAGCCTATTTCTGAGCTCTCAACTCTTGCTAAGGTCCTGGAAACTTTGGTCAGTGTTCAGCTTAAGGAGTTTCTATACACAAATGCTATTCGATCTTCTGTCCAATCAGGTTTTAGGAAAAGGCACAGTACCATTTCAGCGGCAATGAAGGTTATCAATGATATTCACAGAAGCTCTTGATAAAAAGCTACACTGTGTTGCCCTTTATATTGATCTATCGAAAGCATTTGATACAGTGGACCATGCTATTCTTAAGAAGAGATTGATTGGGATCGGACTATCAGAACAGGCCGTGGCATGGTTTGAAAACTACTTGTCAGGTAGAACTCAATGTACTCAGTTTAGTGGTCTCACCTGTGATCTTCTCCTGTGTGTACTGAAGTGCCCCAGGTTTCTGTTTTAGGGCCGCTTTTGTTTAACGTTTATATTAATAGCCTTGGATGCAAACCTGCACTTTTATGCTGATGATACCATTATCTACTGTTGTGATTCCTCTTTTGCTCTGGTGTACGATAACTTGCAAACTGCTTTTGACTCTGTGCAACTAAATCCATGTAGATTGAAGTTGGTCTTAAACGCAAGCAAAACTAAATGTGGTTTAGTTCAAATAAGTTCATAGTGTCTATATTTACTTAGATCATAGTTTTCTTTTATATCAGACACAAAAGGTATGTTTTCTTACCTGACATGTTTCGACGGTAATACTTCCGTCTTCGTCAGAGGTGTCACTGGATGTTATGTGACGTGTCTTATACAGCTGATGTTATTTTATAGAGGCGTGATCGTCCTGTCAGATTTGACAGGACGACCACGCCCCCCGCTGTCATTTCGCCGTTTGAGAACGCTGCTCCA
Source organism: Ilyophis sp. 1 JC-2022 (assembly GCA_022702515.1). Lineage (NCBI taxonomy): Eukaryota > Metazoa > Chordata > Actinopteri > Anguilliformes > Synaphobranchidae > Ilyophis > Ilyophis sp. 1 JC-2022. The sequence goes on along the minus strand of CM040404.1, from coordinate 112,386,313 downwards.
GGTGGTGGAAAGCATGTATGCCCCCTCATCCCGGTTCATCGTCGTTTGCGCTCGCTTTCTAATTTCCACTGCCTCCATAATCCAGCGCTGGTGTTTATTGTCCTGGGTGCGGATGACTTTGGCCTTATTCCAGTCCATGATGTGATTCTCCCGTTTGCAGTGATCTGTGATTGCCGATTTGAGATATGTATTGTATTGTATGACCGCGCCGGCATAGTAACGGAGGATGAGGATAAAAAACAAGAGGAACAGCACATCCATAATGCACTCAAAACCTGTCATTATCCAAACTGGGCCATAGAAAAGGGAAAACGGCAAGTACAACAAAGACAACACAACTGTACAGGAAAAAAGAAACAGGACAACAAAACTGAAAACATAGGCGTGGTCACACTACCATACATCAGAGGCATCACTGAACGCATACAGAGAGCCATGAAAAAACGTCACATCAGTACACCAGTCAAACCACACATAAAACTCAGACAACTATTAGTGCACCCTAAAGACAAAATCAACCCGGACAACAAATGTAACATAATCTATGAAATACCATGTCAATCATGCAATAAATCATACATAGGAGAAACAGGTCGGTCATTCATCACCCGCAAAAAAGAGCACCAAAAGGAATGCGAGAAGGAGACAGCAAAAAGACAAACACGGGCTATAAAGGAACAGGCACTACAAGAAAATCTCAAATCGGCAATCACAGATCACTGCAAACGGGAGAATCACATCATGGACTGGAATAAGGCCAAAGTCATCCGCACCCAGGACAATAAACACCAGCGCTGGATTATGGAGGCAGTGGAAATTAGAAAGCGAGCGCAAACGACGATGAACCGGGATGAGGGGGCATACATGCTTTCCACCACCTGGAGCAGCGTTCTCAAACGGCGAAATGACAGCGGGGGGCGTGGTCGTCCTGTCAAATATGACAGGACGATCACGTCTCTATAAAATAACATCAGCTGTATAAGACACGTCACATAACATCCAGTGACACCTCTGACGAAGACGGAAGTATTACCGTCGAAACATGTCAGGTAAGAAAACATACCTTTTGTGTCTGATATAAAAGAAAACTATGATCTAAATGTGGTTTAGTAGGTCAAAGAATAGACCGTTAAACCTACCTGTTATTATTACAAAACAAGTATCTCGGAATTTTAATTGATGATTCTGTCTTTTGAAAATCATGTTCAGCAACTCACAAGTAAGCTTAAGGTTGGTTTTTATTTGAGAAATAAGGCTTGCTTCTCTTTTGAAGCAAAACAAGAGGCATGTTGCAGCCACTTTTCTTCCAGTCATTGATTATGGGGACATTTTATATTCTCATGCCTCTGGAAAGTGTCTCAGTTAGATTGACTAACTCTAAGGCTCTTACACATCACTGCACCTTATATGCCAGGGTTGCTTGACTTGCTCTGCCACACACAGACTCAGCCACTGGCATTTTTATTTATAAGGCGATCCTTGGCCTTTTGCCCCCCTACTTATGTTCATATCTTAGTAGGACTAATGCAGGTGGATATTCTTTGAGGTCTCAGGATCTCAGGATCTCATGCCTTTATCTGTCCCCTTAGTGTGGACAGAAGCAGGTAAAAAGCATTCAGTTACTTTGCTCCTTCAACCTGGAACTCCTTGCTAAATTTTCTTTTAATGGAAACACGTGTCTTAATAAATGTTTTTAAAAGGATTGTTAGAGACATGAAGGCAGCTTTTTTGACCTGCTTATGTTTTTTATGATGCCTATTACCTGTGATTTAGGTGCATTTGACTATTATTTAATGGTCTAGTTTTTCTTATGCTTTAACTTGTTAAATGTTGTCTGTCTGTAACTTTGTTGTGCTGCCAAGTTTGGTCAGGACACTCTTGGAAATTAGATTTTTAATCTCAAGAGGTATCTCCTGAATAAATAAAGGTTAAATAAATTGATATGTTTCATGTGATTATGCAATAATATAAATAAATATAAAGATAATTTTGTTATCAATCAAGGCATTTGACATTTCATTATCTAAGACATACTATGCTATAAAGGTTATCCAAATGTAAAAAGGGAAACGGCATCTCTTGTGTTTGTCACTGAATACATTTGCTACTATGCTAAAAAAGTGGCTATAATACAACTGTAAAAAGGAAAATGGCACCTCCCATCTTTGCCATTAAATATATTCTCTAATACGCAATAAAGTATGGTGGATTATTCATCCCAAAATTGAAATTAAGAATGAAAAATGAATGCAAAAATTTTATTTAGGATTCATCTTAAAAGTAAAATAGAAAACTTCATTTTCGTTTTCTGTTTTCATTTTCAAGCTGTATGTAGCTAGATGAAGGGGTGTGGCAGCCAAACCAAGCAGGGTGGGTCTCATACAGGTTGGGCGCAGTAGCACTATCGTAAGGGAATGGGTAACTTGACATTATAGATTTCAATGGATGAGATGATGAAGAATCTGAGCAGCGTTATGAAGTATTATTTTAAATATCACAAACTGTATTCATTCTTCTTTTATTGTCCAAAATGTGTCTTTTTCTTTTTCCGTGGTTGACGCATTTGCGATGGTAATGTGTGTCAAACCTAGGCAGTATAGCTACTATGAAGCAGGATTACTGAGTTAGCTGGGTAACTGCACTGAGTAGAACAGCTCTTTTTACTTCAGTCCTTGTTCTAGATTTGGGAGGGTTCTTGGTTTTACTCAGTGCAGTTATCCAGCTAACTCATTAATCCTGCTTCATAGTATACCCCCCAGGTAATACGATATGTTGCACCAGGTTAAACGTTGCACTAGGTCAGTTTTTGGACTGCTGCAAATAATTAAACCCTCTTGAAAAACAAATGAAATGACCACCAAATGAGTCACTGGACCATCACTGAACTTTTAGCCTGGCTCCGATACTTTCAGTTAACATTTCAAGGCGTCCCAGCTTCAAAAAGTCAATCGATAGCTAGTTAGATTATGACGGTTGTCTATATTTTATACAAAACGAGAAATGTTAATGTATTTGAACCTCCTGGGTAGGCTTCTATGTGTAACATAAATTATTTGCCATATACCTAGTCTAGCTATTTGATGTTACACCAAATCTAGCTACACAGCATAGCTAGCTTTCTATGCTTTCTCTAATATAAATTATTCTGCTGATTCTAGTTTTTAGGTAAACAAATTCAGCAGACCTAGAATCCTAACCTGATAGCTAACTACTCAAGAGAAATACACAAAAATGGCAAAACTTTGAAGCTGTTGTTGTGTCGTTGGTTGTTCCCTGAGACCCGGGACTAACCAAGTCTCAACCACAGCATTTCACTTTCCAAATAACAGGATATAAAGGGAAACGTGGATTGGATCTGTCAAATGGGAAGGATGGATGCCAACAGGCCATTTCCAAAATCTGCAGTTCTCACTTCTCAAACTTTAAATCAATAAACTCGATATCCATGGGTGAAATGGTTATGGATATGAACGTTACTCAATGTTGAAGACACGTGTTGTATTGTAGATCACTAACTTGCATCCAGTAGTGCTAATGTTACCTAGCTAATGTTAGCTAGCGTCAGCTGTAAACATCAGAGAAAGCATTGATAGCTAGCTATGCTGTGTAGCTACTTTTGGTATAACATCAAACGGCTAGACTAGGTTTACCAATACATTAATTTTGCACATAGTAGCCTAGCCACCGCAACTTGCTGGGTGGTGATGTAATGAAAGGTGTTGACTTTGATCACAGGGACTGCAGGGGTGGTCACATGAGGAGCAGGGAGAGGAACAGTGAGTTCCGAGACCAGAAATCTCACACACCACAGGACAACATGAGGACACCAAAAATGGTCTACTGTGGGTCATTCAGGTCAGTTCCAGCCACATGATCACACTGCTTCCATCATCTGTAAGGCCACTCCCATTCAATGTAATATCTTTCGACATTCCTTTTAGACATTTGATCACTGTACTTTTTTCCAAAATCAGAATGGTTTCGATGGAGAAGAACCAGATAATGTGTGGGTCTCGATCATGTTTCATTTCTTTTATTATCCATTTGGTTGTCAGAAACCTCAGACTGGTTGGGTGTATGCCTGTAGAGGGCAGACTGAGCAGTATGCAGCTAAAAGACAGTTGACTGATATGAGGAGCAGAGAGCCCAGTCTGAAGAAAGTCAATTCATACTGGTTTAGCAAATTTGATGAAACTGATTGTGGTTGAGTGTAGAGAACTGCCATGGTTATGCGGAAGTTAAATTCACCTCTCACAAGCCACTTTGCTTTCTTAGCACTGGTCAAAATATCAAAATAGGAGTATAGACTGAGGATAAATGGCATTCATTCGCTGGGTGGCTAGATGAATACAGATGAACAAGAGAAAATATAAGTTAGGGGGAAGGGTGGTTGGACTGGGGAGGTAGGTGTATGAAATGGTAAACTGCCCAGTCAACCATATTCATTGGTATTCAGTAGCATTAGTATATACTGATTCTCAACCCTAGAATGCGCAACATGGGTCCAAATGGACCCGGGCGAGGTTTTTTATTATTTTATTTTACATTTTTGCTGTATAAAATAAATAAATTTTATCATTCAGGATGCTAGGACATCCTCATTGTATTTGTTTTTTTTATAATCAAATACCATTATTTAAATAAAAAAAGGAAATGCATTAAATATCTTGCTTTAATCTTTAAAAATACTTTTCCCATTTGTTTCTAGATGTGAGTGTGCATGCCCGTACTCGAGTGTGTGTCCCTGTGTGAGTGTGTTTGTTAAAACATTTATAAATGATTTGGACACACAAGAATGCTTGAAATATGTTTCATTGTTACTTTTCAGCACACATCATACAGACAGCGAATACAGTAACTCAGTTTTTCAAGCTCTAAACAGTAACAATATGTTTGTAAAAAAAAAAAAAACTCTATTAACAACTTAATTAATTCAACAGCAACAGTGTGAGCTTGATTTTTGTATTATTTTCTGTTCACTATTCTCCTAGTGTATTAGTGTTTGGCGCTGTGCCCACTGCACACTGGCCTGTTGCAATTTTCATAGCCAAATCTTGTTTTTCGGTCAGTAGCAGTTGGACAGAGTACACCTCTTTCTCTTCCTTTGGCCCTGTCTTGTGTTCTCTTGTGACTGGGTACTGGCTTGCATCACCACGCATCTTGCTATTGCCTCATTCACATGTCTTTGAAGCTTGGGCAACCTTCACGCTTCCGTATCAGTGGAATCACAAGCTCTTTGCTAAGCTCTTTGCTAAGCTTTTTGATGTACTTCTTGAAGCTTCAGGGTGCTGTTCTTTGAAGATGGTATCGGCATTCAATGTGGCAACCTCGATGAGGTCGTGCCAGTGCACCATGGGCCACCGTCTCTTCTGCCATAGGTAGTAATACAAAAATTATTTTTATTCAAAACCTGAGGAAGAAATTCTATGCATCAAATTCCATAGGAAATTAATACGGGTCCATTTGGACCCATGTTGTGCGTTCTAGGTGTATTCAACATGTTGTGCATTCTAGGGTTAAACAAGATTTGCCTTGCTCATGAAAATTAGCTCATCAAGCAATCACATGAAAACATAATTTACAACAAGACACCACTGAATATATTGACATAAATGTCCAGTTTGTGAAAGGGCACAGTGATTACGCACAGACGATATACTGTACTCTACAGTATTTCATTTCAGATGCTTAATAAAAAATAAATAAAACCTCCCCAGTTTCCACAAAGTAAAGCGATGTGTGTTCGGCTCATCAGCGCCACTTTTAGAACAAGTGGCCAAAATCGCACATTATCTTTAAGAAGTGGATGCGCGCGAGATCATCATAGAACAGCAAAATCATCGCGATGGCAAGACATGTAAGTTATTGTTCATTGCCCTTTAAGTATCAATTTCATAATTTGTTCCTGACTATGAAATTAAACAAAGGTGTTTGTTACTGTTTCGGTTTATGTCAATACATAGGAAGGCCAATATACTCTGTATCCACTTCTTAAAGATTATGTGCAATTTTGGCACATTATTATTTTGGCACACATTTGGGGAGTTTGTGGAAAGTTACTAGAATGTTCTAATAGGGAGAAGTGAAGCAGTTGACTTTTTTCTTTTATGGTATTAAGCCATCGGAGTACAAGAGTTAGGTGTAATGTGGCTTTAAGCCAACATCCTCCAGGTAAGAATGAGACTGTACACGTTATGAATTGTATTTTCTTTTCGAAGAATCATTTCATGAACATATCTGTTTAACAGCACAGTATTTATTTATTTTTTGCTGTTGGATAAAATGATGTTGCTACTCATTGTTTTGTGAATGTTTTCAATTGAACAGAAGCTTAATTTTACTGCATTTTATTGAAAACAAGAAGAAAAATGAATCGATATGTCTACTATTTGGAGAAAAAAGGCTACAGGACTGATGTTTGGAGACATTTCTACAGCATTTTTTCAGTCCTGTGATGCCGTCAAGTATTTATTTTTTTATCTATACAATCATTTAATAATTATTTCCACATTACTGTGTGTAGTAGTTATATTCTGTGTAACATTAATTCAAATAAATTTTAATTTGAGACATTCCTTTGAGCTAGCTATGAACAGGCAGCCATCCTTCCTACTTTTGGGAGATGAAACAAATAGACGTAGATGGCTAGCTAGCTAACTTTCAGTTGAAATCTAGCTGTAGTACTGTTTCTAATGAAATGCATAAAGCATAGCTACCTAGCAAGTTCACCCCAGGTGAAAAAGTAGTATACTTTAGTGTAATAAACATATAATTTAAGTATACAAAGGTTATTACAAGTATCCTTATTTTTTTGTACTTAATTTCATGTTTAAAATGTACTTTTTACAAGAGTGTCAAACACATCGTAATACTTTGTGGAGATGCCAACAAATCATACTTTTTGTTAATGCACTGAAATATACTTAAGTCTACTAAAAATAGTCCCATTTTGATATACACACTGCACTTGAAGTACACTTAAGTACGACTTTAGTGCACTTAGTATACTTAAAGCACTGCCAATTTAGCACAAAGTACATAATTTGTACAAAAACTACTAAAAGTATATTTCAAGTATAATCTTTTTTCACCTGGGACCATTTCACCATTTAGCTGAATGTTTTAAGTACAAAAAAAGTACCAAGATGTGATTAACTACATAAGTGACATAAGTGATACAATGCATTCCTTATTCATTGTATCTCAAACATTGTGTTGCCATTCGCAATAATGACATGGACTAAAGGCAAGGCAGCTTGAGGCCATTGTTATATAGAGAAGTAGGTTCGCACTCAAAAAAGGACGAAACAAAATTTACCTCAGAGTTCTTTGCATTGATTTTAATTATTTAAAGCACAGAGGTGCAAAAACACAGACATTTCAGCTACTGACACACTGATGAAGGCCTAGTCGCCGAAATGCGAATGCGAACCTACTTCTCTATATACAATCTCTCTCTTCTAATAGCAATTTCTGTCTTCGCACCTAATCGGCCTAATGAGCGCAATGATAAATATGTTCCTTCAGCTTGAGGTGAGTGTGTATATCTGTCCATGTGTGTCTCCTTGCAGGCATTTCCTTGTACTGTTGATGGTCCTGGGGCTAGTTTCACTTGGAGTCTTACATCTACCACAATTTAAGACCAAACCTAAGCCATACTCATGGAGGGTTGACCACAGCCACAGAAAGGTACTTCTGTGTTTTCATTCCCTTTCTCATCCCACTGCCCTAAAGCCATGATTCCAAGCGCATTATGCCATGCAGGGCTCTGTGGTTACCTTTTCTCCGGAGCTCATGTGCCCCTAAGTTAAAAACAAATAAGGGGCACCGTCAAAGTAACTGGCAACATAGCCAGAATAGGCTGGCTACCAGCTGTGATCAGATCAGCCTCGATTTTATACCAGTCAGTGATGTAGTGGTAAAAAAGAAAAGGTGGGTAAACTCTAATGCTGTTGGCCTACTTCTCTGATCATCGTCATCTTCAAAGGACCACAATGTTTTATTTGTTGATGTATTTACTGTATATATTTGTGTGTGTAAACGCTAAATGCTAAATAAAAAGGTGGGTTCACTGCGTTTACCCTCCAGTACATTCTGATACCAATCAAGCACGCAATTTTATTTGATGATGTTTGAGTCAATTAGATTTAGGAATATAATTAGGAATATATCACATGTATTATTTACATTTTGTACATTACTTTTCTTAAATGCAAGACCAAGCGAATTACGACTACGAATCAGAAATAGTGTTTACAAACTGAATCTGCATGTGCCCAAGGGCTGTCAGTTTACAGTGAAAAGCCTTCTCCTTCAGTCTGTAAATATTAGTCACTAAGAAAATGGCTTTATTGTCTTTGCCCCCCTTAGCTATTTCACTCCTTTGTCAGAAGTGTGCTGACGAAGGAATGCAGGCCAGATTTTGTGAGGAGGGAAATGAAAACCAGATTCAACCACTCGAATCATGTGACTGATCACTTCCTGTGGGAGGACACGCCCTTCACTGCTCCCATGTTCCAGTATCCACCGCCCTTTGGCTTCAAGGACCTGCGGAGCAAACTGACTGATATCCTTGGCTTGCTGCCTGGCCGTGCTCCGCAGTGGCATGGCAGAAAGGCATGCAAGAGGTGTGTGGTCGTGGGCAATGGGGGAGTACTGCGTGGCCTGGCTCTGGGGCCCCTCATTGACCAGTTTGACATTGTCATCAGGTGAGTGTCTGCCTGATCTGTGCTCCAACCTCACTTTTTAATTCTTCATTTTGGTTGCATTCAAAATTGACCCCTTAAGCCCTCAAGCCTTCTATTTTTTCCCTCACTACCTGCAACATTTTTGAAGCACTCCACTTTGTGATCTTAGCGCTTGGTCTAAAAGCATGGCGCAAGTGCATTAAGAGTGTGTCTCAGTCCACTTTTACTGGTTAGACGCTGTATTATTTGAGCGCTGAGTACAGAGCAAGGTGCAAGTGGGCTGAACCTATTCTCTTCATTAATTATGGGTGTGTATTGGGCGTAACATGCAATAAACCAATCAAAATGTCATATCCCATCCCCTTTAAAAACCTGCTTTTCCATCTTGCCGGATTGCTTAGATGATGGCGAAACAGACATGCTCGTACGTGTGTAGTTCGAGCAAGGAATAGGCAATATGGATCAATAGTATGATCAATATTACTCAAACTAACCATTATGACGCATTTTGATATACACAATATAATAATAATCTTTAACATTAGGGTTTAACACTGGCACTGGTTCCCGGTAATTCCCGACAGTGCTATTATTTTAGAAAATATATGCGGTTACATTTTGTTAAAAGCACCTGCAACAGCGGAGAATCAGCTACCAGAATATGGCTTCCGTCTCACCTTAATAAACGCCAAATTAGCCTGCTTGTTTAACAAATTTAGTTTGATTATACAATGGAGCATTGTCAAACATCAATTCCATGAGGCTGTTCTGATGGAGTTTTTGAAGTTCAAGCTTCATCCGAAGTTCATTACGTGCATTCTAATATTGATTAATAACATAAATACCGTTATTTTGCCTTCATGATGATACTCATGGATATTTTCCCTTGTTTTATAATGTCTTGCTTATGGAAATGTGACCCACCGGTTTTACTGGTAGCTTAATGCTTCAAAACAAGTCCACTTTCCCGGGAAGACCGTGGAAAGTGCGATTTACAGCAGGAGAAGTTAAGGATGCATGAAGTTAAAGGGTAATTATGTTTGATTTGTAGAAAAGTAGCTCTCCTCCTAATTAAAATGAGCTCTCAGCTGCCAACGTTCTACCTGTAGTGAGAGCAGAGATATAGCCCCAAACTACTGCACATGTACTAGGTACTTGGTTTACTCTACACTACAATAGCCAAGACTCTTGGCAAGAGCGCTTATAGTTTATGGGCGGAGTCAGACAACGGCAGTCACACTGAATAACGTTACGACTGGAGCGGAGGGACTGGGAATTTTACTGCTCGTCTTGCACATACTAGTTTCAAAACTTTAGACCAGGTTTGGGGTGGTTTTTAGCGCAAGCGCTTCCTACTTTCCCAAAGTTGGCAATACGCCAAAAATTATTCTAGTCACGCCTAGAGGTGGGAATCGAGAACCGGTTCCCGTTCCAAGTTGTCAGATTCCTCGGAATCGTACGGAATCGTCCTTCGAGCTTATCAATTCTCTTATCGATTCCAGCATGTATTCCCGACTGCTACACAAAGCAAAACAACGTCACGCGCGCTGTCGTTTTTCATTCAGTCAGCGCATGCTGACAGGCAGAGTTTGCCGCCCCATCTAAAAATATTAAATGGAAACGTCATTGTTTGAAAACTAATTTAAGCTAATATCATTTAAAAATCTATAGAAAATCTCGTAAACTCTCCATTTTGTGATCCGTCTTCAGAAATATTCAACAGATTTGTGGTGTGTGGACTTCCCTTGGGATCCTATAACTCCAAGTGTAAAACTAGTGTTGTGATTGGCGGTAGACTAATCTGACGACGATTGCCTGCTTGGCCACGCACAAATGAGTTGATTTGGAAAGCAAATAACTAACCTAAATTTGTGATAAACTTCAAACTTCTTTCTTCCATGTAAATGTAGCTTATAGGCTAAATGAGATAGGGGAGAATGTTGACAGTGGAAGCTGTTCTGATTGCAGGAACCAACGCAAATTTTACGGTGCAGCTTTATGAAACACGCCTAGGAGCGTAACTAACTCATAAGAGTTTGCTATCTTCGTTAGAGAATGAAACTCCTAAATATCCCAATCACAGAGCAGCGGTTAAACAACAATATTTTAGCCATATTTTTTTACATAACATTAAACTTATAATTTATCCTCTCTTCTCACGTCCTTTTTTCATTATTTTCCGGTGTCTCATGTTTGGAAGTACTAGCAAAAAAATACAAATTCTGCATTCTAAAACCAGGGATTTTTTTCAAAACAAAGTGGCTTATGACGTGAATGAGATTGGGCTTGCTTTTCACATAGGCTAACGGTACAGATAGATGCAAAATAATGTTGAGAGTTTCACCCACTCCTGCATTGCCGAACCGAACTAGAGCCCGTATACATTTATATATCTGGATCTTTATAAAATTGGCTAGCTATATAATTAAATTAGCCGGTAGTGACTGACTGACTTCGCTGAAAGATTAACTCCTTTATTTTCTCCTTTATCGTTTTCTCCAGGGTGCACCATGACCATATATTATAAGGCAAATGACAAATGGCTGTGCAAGTATGTATTTTGAGGGCATTACAGCCAAAATGCAGGGAATCCATGGCAATGGCTGCCATGTAATTCAAGCCCTGTTGCAATCATTTTACATTTTTTGTGTGTCACAACTATAGAACAATGGCTCTGTGAATATTATTTTTGGTCATAAATTAGCTTGCCATTTTTAGGATCTGACTAATTCTAGAAGCACCCAGGATCCTCCCTGTAAACTAGGGTCCCCATAACTTAAGTTAAGGAAGCCCTATTGTTACTGATGATAAATTTACAGATCAGAATAAACACAGCTATTGCTAATGTGTAGCCTAATTTTATGTAAATAATGTAGGACTGTTCATATCTTTTCAGCCCGTTTCTTGGCAGCCAATTCCCACACTCAGCATGGTGAATTTGTCTTGTGGTTGCACTCACCCATGTCTCTGACCACAGGTTGAACAGCGGTCCCGTGCAAAATTTCAATAAAGATGTGGGAAACCACACCACCATCAGAATGAGCTACCCCGAGGGCACCCCCCAGACATGGGACGATGTGGACTCGAGCCTACAGTTCGTCGTTGTTATCTACAAATCGGTGGATTTCAATTGGCTTAAAGCCATGATCACGCACAAACAAGTGGTGAGTTTATGCCAAAAACATTCAAGGAGTAAGAAATGACGAGGTACATTTGTTGGAATATTGACCGTTTCATTTGGTTTTATTACAAATAGTTGCAACGAGTCAGCATTTAGCGTTAAGCTTCACACAAAAAAGTCTCTGGGTTCCACTATCTGAGTAATGGTCAAAATACTTTGCTCTCAAAGTCAGGAAACAGAAATGTGTATGCTACTTCCGATATATAAACCTTGATGACTGACTTCCTTATATTAATCGTTAACTTCCGCTACCTGCTGGCCTGCCAGTTAATATGTTTCTAAAAATATTTGAGGTGAGAAATAGGCCACGCAGTTACTGAATCTCGATTCAGGTGGAGAAACCTCCTCCACCCCCCACCCCTCTCTCTCACTCATCCCACGCAGTATTTTTCTAAATTGTATAGTGCTGAGACAGTTAGTGCAGTTGCTCTTTAAAGGGATAGCTATCACTTTAAGTTTATTCATATTATTTAGGTTTTAGTGCATGTTTTTCAATGAGCCCAGACTGCTTTTGTGTGCAATGAAGGATATGTTAGGGTATCAGGGCAGTCGGGAGTTTGTGGTCTAAAGCAAGAAATTACATTTCAGTTAACTCTTGCTACTCTAACAGCTTGTACAGGGACGTTATGCCTCCGGAGGTTGTATCTGTGCATGTTCACTGATTATTCTTCAAAAAATTACATTTATTATTATTTTTGGTTGGAACCATTTACTATGGCCATGGAGTGTATACCCAAGGAAAGTGTCACATAGCTTCCTTTATCAACATTACTGCATGGATCGTTGGGATTGAAGAGCTTGTGTTGCTTAAGAAGGAAAGAAATGCCAAGTACCTACACTGAAAAACATTTCTATGTTTATCTCATTTATGTGGCCTCACGAGCCCAGTGCAAGGTGAAACCACCTGACTAATGTGCTGTAAGAGTTGGATTACCGTGTGCTATTGGTTTATAAATTGAAATACATTTGAATTCTTGTTTTTCCCCTGTAGTCTCTGTGGGATTGGCTGTTTTTCTGGCAGAAGGTGCCGGGTAATATCCCTATTGAGCCACCCCAGTTCCGCATCCTGAACCCAGAGATCATCAGGGAGGCGGCGCTGGACTTGCTGCACCTGCCAGAGCCACAGCCCCGCTTCTGGGGTTGGGATCAGGTGAGTCGGCCCATCTTAGACACGGGGCTATGTAACCTGGTGCACCTGTAGGGGTGGGGTTAGGTGAGTCGGCCCACCTCAAACGCAGTGGAAGTTTTTTCTTGCCAAAAAGATTATTTATTTATTATTATTATTTATTGGACATTTTTGTTGCCGGGATAGGGATGCCGACTTTACCATGATTCGTGTCGTGTAGTGGATTTCCAGAACACATACGTACGGAGAGGTAGTTTTGATCGAGCCTGTTTTGTGTCATGTTACAAAATAAGGAACCGTTGTTGCTATCACATTCGGATCGAGTTTCAACACTTTCAAACAGTATATTGTGACCCCATTGATTGAAAATGTCGCAGTAAAAAACACAATGATTGTAAATAAATGTATGGCCTGGTGCTAGTTAAGGAGTGTTAAATTAATATAAGCACAGTATATTATATTCACATAATACTCAATAATACCATCAGATATAGGTTATTTGGCGAGTAATGAAATAATTTTTATTTGCATTGCAAAATTGTGCACATTTTACATTTTTTAAATGTACTCTCCCTTCTTCTCACTCACACTCAGAGAATATTCATGGCAAAGATTTTAAAGTGACGGACAAGGAAAATCCGTAATATGCTTATAACCATGTTATTTATGGCTATTAAGGTATGTATTGTGCATACCATTGCAATCTCGTTAAATTTAATGTTTTTTTTCCTGTATGCTGAAAAAAAGGGTGGAGTCGAAAATGGGTCCAGGGTGACGTAGACGTGAAATCTCAACCAATACATACTTTGATCTCACTCCTCCCATAGAGGCGAATAAAACTGTCCTGTTCCACTCAGAAATCCTGTCTGAAGTCTGAACCAAACACTCGTTTTGTTTGCCCTTGAGAATAGTTGTCCGCGTTATCAGCATTTGGATTCAGAATAGTTAGTTAGCTAAAGTGTTTATTTTTTCCCACTCTCCTTATCCCTATACCAATCTTTCACCTTTTTATCCATCCCTCTGTGGTGCTAGCTAGTAACATTAGCTTGCTCCTCGCACAGCTCATCATCATGGGTACGAACTAATCACTCGCACTTTGTTTTTAATTGGTATACTGCTCATTCGTCAGATAATATATCGAAAAGAATAGATAGCTAAGATTTTGCCAAATAAACCATGCCTTGGAAATAGCTTTGTCATATTGTTCAGTGGCCGGTTACAGTAACAAAAATAACTAGGGAGAACCATGATCCACCGAAGTACTTACTTGTCATGCATCTAATTATTTTTCGATTAGCAACCGAAATGAATGAACGAGCCTTTAAATACATTTTTTAAACTCTATAAAACCTAACATTATTTAATGATTTGTGTGGAACATGCATTTGGTGAACGTTGTCTTGAAATTTAGCTTGCTTTAACTAGACGAACGTTAGATAAAATGTTTGCAATACCCTGCTTATCATTTAAGTTAACTTACTTTGATTGCGAGCTTGCGTGTGATATTTATCTCATGATAGCAGCCGCACTGTATTTTATTTTGAATTGATTGCATTAACTCTTCGCCGGGTACAAACTTATGGTTCAAACCACAGAACTGTATAATAACTTTTCTGTGGTTCAAACATGTAGGGCTGGATGACGTCGATGGAACTCATGTTGAGGGTGTGGATTTAGACAACACCCTTACAATCCTTTGTAGTCCTTTCAAGACTAAGTTTATTAGCTGACTTTGAGATTTATATTAATATACCTATTGACATTTTCTTGAAAAGATATTTGGTGGGTGTGTCGTGGATACATCCCTCTGTGATATGTTGTGGTTAGCCTAATCAGCATGTTTGTAAGAGTGACCAGCCTAATCAGCATGTTTGTAAGAGTGACCAGCCTAATCAGCATGTTTGTAAGAGTGACCAGCCTAATCAGCATGTTTGTAAGAGTGACGAGCCTAATCAGCATGTTTGTAAGAGTGACCAGCCTAATCAGCATGTTTGTAAGAGTGACCAGCCTAATCAGCATGTTTGTAAGAGTGACGAGCCTAATCAGCATGTTTGTAAGAGTGACGAGCCTAATCAGCATGTTTGTAAGAGTGACGAGCCTAATCAGCATGTTTGTAAGAGTGACGAGCCTAATCAGCATGTTTGTAAGAGTGACGAGCCTAACCAGCATGTTTGTAAGAGTGACGAGCCTAATCAGCATGTTTGTAAGAGTGACGAGCCTAATCAGCATGTTTGTAAGAGTGACGAGCCTAATCGACATGTTTGTAACAGTGACGAGCCTAATCGACATGTTTGTAAGAGTGACGAGCCTAATCGACATGTTTGTAAGAGTGACGAGCCTAATCGACATGTTTGTAAGAGTGACGAGCCTAATCGACATGTTTGTAAGAGTGACGAGCCTAATCGACATGTTTGTAAGAGTGACGAGCCTAATCGACATGTTTGTAAGAGTGACGAGCCTAATCAGCATGTTTGTAAGAGTGACGAGCCTAATCAGCATGTTTGTAAGAGTGACGAGCCTAATCGACATGTTTGTAAGAGTGACCAGCCTAATCAGCATGTTTGTAAGAGTGACGAGCCTAATCAGCATGTTTGTAAGAGTGACGAGCCTAATCGACATGTTTGTAAGAGTGACGAGCCTAATCGACATGTTTGTAAGAGTGACGAGCCTAATCAGCATGTTTGTAAGAGTGACGAGCCTAATCAGCATGTTTGTAAGAGTGACGAGCCTAATCAGCATGTTTGTAAGAGTGACGAGCCTAATCAACATGTTTGTAAGAGTGACGAGCCTAACCAGCATGTTTGTAAGAGTGACGAGCCTAATCAGCATGTTTGTAAGAGTGACGAGCCTAACCAGCATGTTTGTAAGAGTGACGAGCCTAATCAGCATGTTTGGTGGACTTTGTGGAATAATATAAAACTACTGGGACTCAAATAATTGGGGACCTTTAAGAATTAATTAATTTTTACAGTAAATTAGAGGGAGTTTAGTTGGAGTTCAGTTATTGTTGTAATTGTAAAATTGTAAAGGCTTATGAATACGAGAGGTTTGAGCATTAAGGGTTTAGGAACATTTTGTAGAAATGGACCTTCAGCCTATTCCTCTAGACAGATGTTGACTGCAGTTCTGACTGGGCAATCCACTCGTCTGACCACAATGCCCCACTGTGAACCTAAGGCAGAGGAGAGAGGACACTTGGGTGTTATGGATGTTATGTATAGATCAGAATATAGACATCCAAGAAGAGAATAGTTAAGAGAACATTCTTTATCAGAATGACACACCAATTACAATTCATGCATTTATATTGTCAAGGCTGGACTATTGTAATGGCTTTTTTCCTCTCTAAAGCCAGAACTCTGTTCTGCCCATTCAAAATCTGCCAGACTTTTAACAAACAAGTCACAGCCCATATTACCCCAGTCTTGTCATCCCTTCATTTGCTACAAGTGGTATTCATAGTTAATTTAGATTATTTTCATGATATTTAAACAATGCAGCCCCAGAACATGTTTCTGAACAGCTGACCCCATATGTCCCCAGCAGCTATATCACATGCACTGCTGATCTGCTGTGTGCCCCATAAGCTTGTCTAAAAGTGTTATTTAGCTTTTTCAGTGTAGGCTCCCAATCTATTTTTTTAAGTTATATTTTTAGGGCATTTAAGCTTTATTGGACAGTACAGTGTAGAGACAGGAAAAATGGGAGTGAGAGAGAGGGAGAGACATGTGACAAAGGTCGTGCGGCCAGATCCGAACTGCCAACATCGTGGCTCACTATAAGCGTGTGCACAGTACTCTCCTTATTTTTATTGGCCTTGTTTTAAATTGTCTCTTGGTTGTTGTTTTTTAGGTTTTGTGATGTTTTTTTATTTTTTATTATTATTATTATTATTTTTTATTTTTTTCTCTCACAGAATGTCCCCACCATCGGCATTTCTGCCCTCAACCTGGCCACATACCTCTGCGATGAAGTGAGCCTGGCAGGGTTCGGTTACAACTTGAGCCAAAAGGGGGCTCCACTCCATTACTACGACAGCCTGCCCATGACCAGCATGCTGCATCAGCCCATGCACAACGTGGACCGCGAGGGGGCCCTCCTGAGGGCGCTGGCGAAGGCCGGGATCATCTCAGACCTCACGGGCGGGGTCCACTGCAGCTTCTGTCCCAACAGAGAGGTCAGGGGAGTATGATGAGCTGCTCACAACAGGCTCCAGCCCTGCGCTTTACCACGTGTTCCCGGAACTGTCCGGAATAGCCTTGTAGGCCAAGTATTCCTGCTCCTGTCATCGCTTGCTGTGATCAGACTTAGTGGTGTTCAGAATGTGAAGTATGAATCCACTGTACCTAGTACAGTATTTATACCTGCAGTTTGGAGTATAAAGTCTACTATACTGGTTGTAGCATTGAAGTATAAAGCCATAAGCCACTGTACAGAGTACAGTATTGCCCTCACATATTTCTCGCTGCAAGGGCGGGTACAGGGTCTTGCTGATGCTGTGCTGGAAACAAAAGGACCAAAAATGGCACCTCTCCAGACCAATGAAGCTTTTAACATTCTGTTTAAACTGGCAGGTTTAAACTTTTAGTTTTGCATTGAGAATGTCTTAAAAATGAGTTAATTTGCAGCTGAGTTCTCGGGTCATTGCCTGGTACACAGAAATATAACATAATATACTGCATAAAATGTTTCTAACAACATTAGCCAGTGTTAGAATTGTGGGGACATTTGTTTCAACATGGCAGTTTTGGTGCCTGATTCATGAACTGTGTACATGCTCATTTCCATGTCAGCTGTGTGCTTGAGCACATTTTAACTGAGCATGGAAAGTGGATACATCCTGTACAGCTAGTAGTGGTGGAAAGGGTATATTACAAGGTAAAGATATACATTAGACATTGGGCATGTGTACAGTAGGTATTCCCAGGACATTGCTGTACAATGAACACGGTGCAGGAAAATGAAAGTAAAATTATGCCACTGATGCTTATATTAAGGGTGAGGCAGAACTCACTTTCAAGGTAGCCATAAATGAAATAAACATTCAAAGTTCATTATTTAACAGGAATAACTTTTCTGTTTGTGTATGAGTTTTCTAAAACATTTTGTGTTATCGCTACATATCCAATGCAACAGACATCCAGTTTTATGAATTCAATAGTATCAGATTTTCTATTTTCCAAATGCGTCCGATGTCCTAGAAATGAATTGGTTACAATGTGAGTGAGGGATTTTCAGTCAAAAAGTAAATAAATTCAGTAGTTCATTAATGTAATTTTGTAATTTAGGTAGACAAGCCTCTGCATTTAACTGTAGGAGTGCTATTAAGATCAGAATCATGCTATATTTGTTGTGAGTGAAATCTGACACGATACTGTGAAAGTAAAACCTGTTGTGAATGTGTTCTGGAAAGGACAAACCATATAATGTGGTTTTGCTCTGTAGTGTTCTGCAACAGAATTTGTAAATTTTTTCTACATGAAATAAATTTTCTGCAGCAACTGTTGGCTCCTAGTTAACAGCTCAACATGATCTCCTCACGCTCCGTGGAATTGCTTTCAACCGTATTAGTCGCTTTGCTAGTTTTATATAGATCTTTGCATACACCTACAAGTTGCCTGTTAATGTTTACTGCATGATAAGCATGCTCCGCCTCCCCCATGCAAGCCTAGATTAGACAATTATATTTCAAATGTGCTTTTATGCTTTTATTATTTGGTAATAAAGCAATAAACTACATTGGTCACATTGAATACAGTTGTCCCATATGAAACCGTTTATGCTGTCCTGAATGTATAACATTGGTGAGTCTTCGTCGTATTCGATAGTTTTAAGAATATAATTTAATTGTAAATATGTACTACTATTTTGTCAATGTGTTTCCTTTAGGCCATTTCTGTGATGTTCCTATATTAATTAAACTATTTATTTGGTTCATTTGGATAATTTTTCCCATTTACTTTTTAAAACTTTTTTCTATTTGTTTGTTTTCTAGTTTTGTTTTTTAGGTTTTTCTGTTTGGAGGTTGTTTAAATCTCTTGCACACCAATTTCAGATTGTTTGGTCACTCAGTATGCCGGACTGTGGTGCCCTTGAGATGATTGCTCCACCCGAACTGTCCCTGAAAGCTCCAGTGTGCAAGGAATGTGTATTCAAAATATGCTATGTGCAGAGCAACTTCTAAACAAGGGACTGTCCTGATATCTGCAGTCCTCGCTAGAGGGTACAGTTGTAGACAGAGCTAGATTAGTGTTGGAGAAGCATGGCAAAACTCAAAGGCAACAAAGTATTCCTACTAGTGGAAGTCTCCTATAAATGAATACACACACAATCACACAAATGTGAAATTTGTTTCCGCTATGAAAGGATCTTCATACTTGAGGTTTGCTTATGCTTTTTATGTGATCTTGACAAATGGCAATTGGAAAATAAAAAGGATCGCTAAAAAAAACACTGTGTCACTTCTGTTTGGTAT
Organism: Ilyophis sp. 1 JC-2022; assembly: GCA_022702515.1. Lineage (NCBI taxonomy): Eukaryota > Metazoa > Chordata > Actinopteri > Anguilliformes > Synaphobranchidae > Ilyophis > Ilyophis sp. 1 JC-2022. The sequence continues at coordinate 112,366,844 of CM040404.1, read as the reverse complement.
GCAGTCCTGATGCTAGAGGAACTTTTATATAAACCTCTTTTTTCTTTTTTTGTATGAAGATATACACACATATGCACAAGGGAGTTTCATCGAGCAGCTTTTGGGATGCAGGGATAACACTGACATTACTAGTTAATTAGTGGGTCTCAATTTATGTCACTATTAGATGGTTAATGTATTTTGGGTGAGGGGTAGTTGTAGAATGACAGAAGAGAACTGCGTTTACATAAAAACGCATCAATTCCTTCATGTAATGTAAAGGGGAACCAGACCTTTATAAATGTTTGTCATTCAGAACACCTCATTTTTATGTTGCAGTCTGATTCTCATCTTTCAAATATCGAACATGCTGAGATTTTTTTTAAAGCAAACGTATTCCTGTGAGAGTTAGATTATGTTGGACTGCATGCACTTTACAGCGTGAAGGGTTCTGTCTTTGGAAGGAAGAGGACCGTCAGAACCTCAGAGCATCTTGTCTTATGGGCCTCACTTGGGTGGCACTGAAGGACTTCACAATTCAGACATGGTACTTTTAAGTTTGATGATAGCCCCACCTGCTGGACAGTGCGTGTGCGGTCAATGAGGGGCCTTTAAGCAGATGCCTGAAAATGGAAAGTGCACAGGGAGCAATCGTTTTGAATGAGGTTTAATGCCCATGTTAACCAGAATGTGAAGCCGCGGCCAATCAATGCACAGTACAGCTCTGTGAATTGGAGAAACGACACAGCGGTCTGTGGCTGTGGGCTGAATGTTTGGATGGAAGTGGCATTTTTCTGTTTAGTTGTAATAACACAATTCAATCAACAGGTGGTGCAGTTACATTATAAAAGAGGCTGTCACTAAACATGCAGGCCAATGCTTAGGTTTTGATTTCGATGGGTTTATAAGATCCAGCGGAACTAAGTGCCTTCATTGAAGCCAGGTTCAGAGTTGACATCAGCATTTCTATGAAAACTCGGTGAGAATATATAAAAGCATTCAGTGTAGAGCTGGTGTTAATATCTAGTGCATAAAGATATTACCACAGGGTTTGGTCAAAGTAGCATATACGTATAGGCCAGAAAAAAAGATTTGTGTTTATTTTTACAACTGCTTACATATTTATTCATAGGTTAGTGTTTAAATGCAGTACATTCAGTACTGTTTTTAATTTAAATGTTTCCGTTCTTCTGACGCCAATAATGTAATGTAATGAAATGTATCTATTCATAACTCACAGCCAGACACGGTATTTGCCATTCCAAAGGTAACGGAATGCAGGTTAACCAGAGGGTCCAATTTAGGGAGAAAGCAATCACAAAAACTGAAAAGCCATCAGTCGGTGCAGTGATTTTGGATATGTTACCCTCATGTAAGTAGCCATTCTGTACCATAATTTGTCTGTGGGTTATAAGATGTTTTACCATTATTAAACATTGAGGTCCAAAACAATAGTGTTTGTGTAGAATATGATAGAATACCGTTATTTTATCTCTGATTCTACCGTCACCAGGTTAGAAAGCATTAATTAATAAACCATTCAAAAAATGCAGAAATAAACATGATTTAGTGAGAAAATCTGGTGAAAAATCCACTGTTTTGCTCTGAAAAAGATTATATAAATTGATCTTTTTCCTCATTTTGGTCTATATATTGGAGCAGAGGGTATGTCTTTATTTTGTACTGTGATGTGTGTTTGTGACTGAGCTCCGCAGTGAAGTACAATTTTTCTGACTGAAAATGGGATCGATTCCCAGCCAGCACTGCATGCTTTCCATTTGTGCTGCCTTTTTTCCGACAGACAGAAGTTGTATATACAGGATACTAGTATTTCCTCCCCGGCTCCAGACCCAATTTTAGGGACTGTAGAAGACTGAATGCTTTCCAGCTCTGAGGGCTTGGGTAGATTAAGCTTGGGTAGATTAAAACACACCACAAACAAGGACAGCGTTTGGTAAAGCTTGCTGGCACAACCACTTTACAACTCTGCTTTTGTTTCCAAGGCAACGTGACAGAGCCACCCCACATCACTTAATGTTTTCACATCATTCCACAGTTGTATTATTAAGTTAAAACAAAAGCTATTAAAAAAAAAGCTACAATATGTGGGGTCAAATAAAGATCACCTTTGTTAGTATGTAAAATATTAGTTATAGTGACAATATGAAAAATTAAGTAGGCCTTACAGTACACTTGAAAATACTACATTTTACAAAAGTATGAGTTTTGTGTTTGACACAGAATGTAATACATTTTATAAATGCTTAAAAAAAAATAAAAACTTACCAAAAATTTATCATTTATTTTTTTAATTTCCACGTTTGTGTTGGTGAAAATAAACAGTCTCTCACCAGTTATGACAATTACCATGAACTCAAACACAAGCTGTTCTGAAATGGTGACCTTTAACCTCCACAGATGAAGCCTATTCCAAAAACCCATCTTAACCAACGATTTATGGACGACAAATGGATAACAAATGGATTTGCTACGTAACATGATCAAACTAATCTGGGTTATGAATAAATCTACTAACTATACATCACATCTGCTTGCCATCTTCCTCTTGGCTGGTAAATGTGTGGAAGTCAGCTAATAGGGTGGTCTCCTCAAAAAAGGACACTGCTTGGTTGAACGGACTGCGGGAGACATGCAACGAAAGATCTGGCTACCAGCTGAGATTAGGTTTTTGTTATACCATTCAGTTTTTTAAAGTCCCGCACCAGCATTAACCCCCTTTTATTTACCCTGTGTTGGGTTATATTATTTGCATTCATTGTGTTGTTTTTTTTACTGTGAAATTTTCAATCAATCTTGTGACACAATATACCGTTTTAAAGTGTTAAAACTCACGATTCTATCTAAACTATTTTCATGATTCTAATGTTATAGCGACAATATGTCTAATCTAATGTTATGGTTCCTTATTTTATAACATGACAAGATGTTATCCTGATTCTGGCAACAACAAAAAAAAAGGCGAGAAAAAACTTCAATTTCCACTGTGTTTGAGCTTCTGTTACTTTGTTTCAGTAATAGGCTTCTTGGAGTAATTGTGACTCTTGGAAAACAAGCTCCTCAGGGTTACCTCACAGAAGAAACCGGGATTATGACTGTAGTCAAAGAGGTTCAACAACAGTAACCATTTTATTTTCGGCTTGTGTTAAAAACGGTGGTGCTTGAAAAGGGGTTTTCTTTCCTTCAGCAAAGAAAAAATCAGTTGGTCCCAGAGCATTTGCCTGCCGAGCACCTTATCTCTGGAATAGCCTTCCATTACATGTTAAAAAAGCATGTTCAGTTGAAATATTTAAATCAAGACTAAAAACTTGCCTTTATTCACTTCATTACAGCCTACCCTAGAACTGCATCCCTGTCACACTGGTGGCAGGCAGGACTAGTAGAGCCAGTAGCTATTTGAAATCCCCCAGGGCTGCTTATGCTACTCTATATAGCGTCTTTGTGTTTTAAATATTACATTTTAAACTTGACCTCTTAGATTGTTATTAAATTACATTTATTTTCCTTTTTTTTAATGCATCTCTTTTTTCTATTATTTGTAAAGTGTATTGGGACCATGCTGCATGGTGATTCTGCACTTGAAATAAAAATTGATTGATTGATTGATTAAAGCAAGACTGTAATTGTTTGGCTCACAGCGCGTGCCAAGCCTAAAGCACGTACGAAGGAAAGAGGACATTTTTTTTCAGCGTTGACAAAGTAAGCGATGTTAGTTTTCTGATTAGAACGGCAAAAAGATATGGTTACAGAGTGGCGCAGCGCCTCTGTTACATTCTTTGGGGAGAACCATGTAAACCCTAATGCTCTAGGACTACTTCTCCAGTCATAATTATCTTCAGAGGACCATAACATATTGTTATTTAATAGGCTATTCAGCATTACATGGCCTATTTACCTGTGACAACTGAGCAATCCTGTTCTTACATGAATCTAGCTGTGAATATATAGAGAAAATTAACATAATTAGAGAGTTCTTTGGTTCTAATATACATTCACATGAATATGGTTTCCACCAGTAATAGTAAAAGTTTCAGAACATAATTAGAGTTAAAAACCTGATAAGACCACATGTCGGTCAGATGAACTTGCTGCTTAGAGTATCCTGTGTCATTCATTTCACACTGAAGTTGAGCCTTTTCCATCCTGCCTAAATCCCGGGTCGTGAGCAGGGTCGCGGACTCAGGTCGGATAACAAGGGTTGATCCATTCACACCAACACCAAGCACGGGTTTTACCCGCATTGTTGCTTTGGTGTGAAAGAGGTATTAGACTCCTTTGTTCCAATTAATACAATAGTCATCTCTTGTAAATCCTCTACGTGTCTCCTAGACCCAATTTCTATGAAGTTATTGAAAGAGTTGTTACCAATGATTGGCACACCACTACTACATGTCGTTAATGCCTTCTTAGCATCTGGACACATACCTCAGAATCTTAAAGTACTTTAACAGTCATCAAGCCTGTCCTTAAACAGCCGAACCTAGATGCAAATGAATAGTCTATAGTAACATCGCAGTGGTAACCCGGGCATGCAGGTACTTCTTGTACAACATCAGGAGAATCTGTCCCTTCCTCACCACCCACTCAACCCAGCTCCTGGTCCAAGCGATGGTGCTGTCCTGCCTGGACTATTGCAACTCTCTCCTGGCTGGCCTGCCAGCATCGGCCATTAGACCCCTTCAGCTTATCCAGAACGCAGCAGCGCGCCTGGTCTTCAACCTCCCCCACACTCCCATGTCACCCCCCTGCTCATTGACCTCCACTGGCTACCTGTGATGGCTCGCATCAAATTCAAAACATTGGTGCTCGCCTACCAGGCAGTCCGAGGATCTGCCCCTCCATACCTCCAAAAGCTCATCAGACCCTACACACCTGCCAGATCCCTGCGTTCCGCCTCCTCAGGACGACTGGTACCCCCCCCCTTCATACTAGCACCCGGTCTCAACGTCTGTCTGTCATGGCCCCACGGTGGTGGAATGAGCTCCCCGTGGAGGTAAAAAAAACAGAAAGTCTGACCGCCTTCAAGCGCAGATTGAAGACTCACCTCTTCAAACTGCACCTCTCTCCACCCCTCCCTACCACCTTGTAATCCCCCTTTATTATGTAATTGTGTGGTTACCCCCCCCCCCCCCCCAAAAAATAAATAAATAATATAAATAATATAATAATAATAATTTCCCAATCATAATGACTGCGCCTGGTACTTTAATTCGTGATTACCTTTTAGGGTTGTTTTAACGCACTTGTTCCTAGTTCGGAAATGCACTATGTACGTCTATGACACAAGGCAGGATGGATGAATGTGTAAAATAGCTAGCACAAATGGGAGACTTACTATTGTCTAAATATTTCTGTTATAGCAGCATTTCTATAAGTCTCTATCAGTGTGCCAAGTTTTGTGAAGCCGGGCCAGGTGGCTTTCAATGAATTAATTTATAAAAATTTGTGTTTTCAATTAATGTGACCATTGATTCATTATCTAAAAGAGTTATGCCATGTAGCTTATGGCCCATCCTTTAATGTTTACCTCAGGATGTCTCGCAAGCAACCTAGCAGCTGGGTAATGGTCGCTAGCTAGGAAGCAATGCTAATGCTGGCTAGTTAGAAACAATGAACAGACAATAATATTTTCACAAAATGAATTTATATACATTTGTGTCTTTATGACTGTGTCCACTCAAAAATACAACTTAATATTTTATTATTTAATTTATTTTGGGGCAAGATGCTCTCAAGTCTTTTTTAATCAAATCTGAAGGGGCTTTACATTTTCACCTTGAAAAAAAGTAACCTCTCTCTCTCACAAAATAAATGAATTACTTTCCCCATGAATCCCACGTAAACATTTTTAAAAATTAATATTTATGTATACAGCTTAATGTAAATACATACAGTCAATTACTGTTTTCCTCAAAAAGGTTACAATGGAATAAATCCCACAAATATCGTAAGCCAGAAGAAATTTGCTGCAATATATTTCATAGGAAGAAAATGAAGGCCGGGTATCTTCCCCCATCTTACCCACTTCCCAGGATTAGGTCAGTATTGAATGAGTTTAGAAACACTGGAACAGTGGTAAACCTGCTTGGTAGAGGACACAGGTGCATCCTGCCACCATGCGCTTCGCGGTAGAGGGGTTGGAAGGCTAAGAGAAATAGGGCCACAGCTGGTGATCTACAAAACTTGGGAACACCAAGGGTTCATTCCAATCGCTTATTTTCACTCCTTGCATCCTCTCCTTGCTCAGTCAAGCGTCAGTGTCATATTATGCTTACGTGCTTAACTACAATGCTTTTTAGTTTCTTTTTTTCTTGAATAAGCATGACTTTTGTTAGTCATAAAGAATGAGTGTCATTATAGATTAAAGTGCATTATAATAAATGGAAAGGAACGGTAAGATGGCATTTGTGTAGGGGTGTACCCACCACGGCAGATCTGGAGAGGTGGATCATTTATACATGCCACACATTCCAAGAAAAGGCTTCCGCAAAGGCTACATTCGCTGAAGCATCCTTCGGTAGCCTCCTCGTTCCTCAATTCTCACTCTTCCGAAAAACATTTTGCTGTTTGGAATGTCTTTAAAGATGGCGAACCTCGATCGATTTCCGGGTCATGCGAGGACTAAGGAGACGAGTACGGATAAAATAAGCAATTAGAATGAACTCCAAGTCTCCAAATCTCCCCTCAGAGACCACCTCCCAGTACCAATCAGGAATTGGCTAAACAGTATTGGAACTTGGACTGAAACTGGGTGTTGTGGTCAGATGAAACAAAAATGTAAATTTTTGGCCATACATACCAGTGGTGGGTTTGGCATCAGAAGTAGGATGCTTATATTAAAAAAATATCAATCGTGAAATATGCTGGTGGATCTTTGACGTTATGAGGTGGTTTTGCATCTACTGCTCCTGAGGATCATGTTAAGATTAGTGGAATCATTATGTTCCTCAAGTACCAATACATTCTGGGCAAAAGTCTGATTTCCTCTGCCAGGAAGCTCACACTTGGACAAAAATTAGATCTATGGGCAAAATAACAATTCCTAACATATCTAAAAATCTAAGAAATATTTTACTAACCATAACATTACTGTTTGCAAAGGCCATCTCAGCCTCCAGCTTTGAACCTGATGACAAATGAAGGAGGACAGACTGAAGGATCTGAAGGATTTTGAAAACTTTTATATGGTGGAACGGTCCCTCCAATATGTTCACCGATCTCATAAAACACTATAGATGATGACAAATTACTGAAAGAAGAAGTATGAATATTTGTGACTATTATTTTGCTAAATAAACATTTTTTTCTCAGGTATCCATATATTTCGAAAAAACTCTAAATGACACCAATGGGAATCAACAGGGGGTATACTACAAAGTCACTTAGACTTAGCAGGGTTTTACTCACTGCAGTTATCCAGCTAACTCAGAAATCCTGCTTCATACTATACTTCCCTGATGTTCATCTGTGGTGTCATTTTGATGATCATCCTTGGTGTCATTTTGTATTCTTGTTTACATTCATCTGTTGATTCCCATTGGTCAACTTGAGGTGGGTGTGGTGGTATAAAGAGTGAAAACTTTAGGGTGCAGACCACTACAGATGGTGAGATCACCCCAAGACAAGATACTGATATTGGCCCAAACATGGCACATGCACTGTTTTTCACATACATCTAATCATCTCACATTCATTGTCTTGCAGTTGTGAAGTTCCTGGGATTAGTCCCCTACTAGGCTTACTGGGTACTGGGTACTCTGGACTAGCGAAAATATTAAAACATATTTGAATTCAGCTGTTTAAATATGGTTTTTACCTAACCATAGCTCCATGTTCTGTTCTGGGGCTTAAGAACCATTCTGTTACTGGAATACTTTTTTTTAGAACAGCTGTGAGTCTCACGTGAGGCTTCTCTATGGGAACAGATGGTCTGAGTTTGGTTGGAAGGACCTGTTTACATTCCAACATAGGCAATGTCCATGAGACTTCTATTGTGTTCATATTAATATCTATAACCAAGATTTTGTTTACATTCAGCTAGACTCAGTGGCGCTTCACAAAGATCAACTGAAACCATTTACTATAGTGTCAAGATGTGCCAGAACTTGACCTTTGTACAGAGTAGTTATTGCACTTCTCTCCAGCAAACTAGAAGTTAACTCTTCATCAAATAACACCATTCCATGTGGGGCAGTGGAGCTTTTGCATTTTCATACTACCTTAGAAGTCATTTCCTGAATTCTGGCGCATTAACAAACCAGACACACAAAAAAGACTTTCAGACAATTAGGGGTTAAGAACCAGAAATCATGACCAGTGACCAGGCCAGTGATTAAAGTCATCTTAAATGTTATTTTCGCTGAACACGTGATAAAAAGGACTACAAATAGGCTACTGCAAAAAAAATTATGTATTTATGAAAATAAACTCCAAATAAAATAAATATTAAAAGTGAAAGTGAAAGATTCATCTCTCACTTCAAGGTTTATTACTTTATTTATAAACCTTTTCAAAACTAGTAAACACAAAAATTTTGGTTTGTTACATTCATTTTGACTTCTGGTACAGCAGAAAAGGTTTTATACAAAATATAAAATAGCTTTTTATTTATTATGAAAATGTAAACTGGCTAACTGTCCATAATTTTATTCTGAACAAAATAAGACACATTAAGTCATCCGGGAGGGAGAACCCGGAGTTTTGAATTTAAGTTCCACATATAAAAAAGCAATTCCACACCTGCATTAAAGCAAGACAGTAATTGTTTGGTTTGCAGCGCGTGCCAAACCGAAAGTTCCGTACCGAAGGAAAGAGTAGATTTTTTCCAGCCTTGACAAAGTAAGTAGTGATATCTTTCTGATGAGAACAGAAAAAGAATACAGGCGACACGGGCCATTATTTTGGTTACATAGTGGCGCAAGTGAGGGAACAGCGCCTCTGTTCTGGAGAATCCTGGTATGTTTTGGATCTGCCGAAGATCCAAAGTATACCACCTCATCCACCTTTGGCATGTATGGTTGCTACAGATACTGGCTCACTTGTCTTCATTGATGATGCAACTGCTGATAGCAGCAGGAAAATTCATTCTGAAGTGTACAGAGACATCTTATCTGCTCAAGTTCAAGCAAATGCCTCCAAACTCATTGGGCCTCATTTATCATTCAGGCGTACGTTCAAATCTGATCGTAAAGTATGCGTACGGCCATTTTTCAGAAGATTTCCAGATTTATCTAAATGAACGTGGGTGTATGGTAATCTACACGACACCTCTTGATCTTGCGTACGCTTTTCCCAGTGGGGAGGCAGCGACATTGCATGCAATGAACAGTGAGGACACAATAGTGAAAACAAATAACTTTTGTTTAGAGCACTGCGGAGTCAACAGGTGATAAACAAATATGTGCTCTTTGGAAAACATAGGTTACGTGAGCTTTAAAATCAGAGTTTGCCTTAAACAAGTAGCTGATCATAAAAATGGCAAAATAACATCAAAATCATCCCATTTATAACTTGAAGGGTTTCTTCAACTTCAGATTTATTTTTTCATAGAGTTCAATAGAACAATTTGTTAGGAGAAATGACCCTTAAAGTGATCCATCCATATCTACTGCATATCTGGCAGCAGAGTGATGGTTTGAGGCTCGTTTGATACCCCAGGCCCTTGAGAACTTACAGCCATTTAGCCAACCATGTGTTCTATACTGTTCCAGCATAATTTACAGCAGAAATCTAGTCCCACAGCCCAATTCCCATAGAGATCCATTCAAATGCAGAGAAGTTATAGTATCGCTTGCAAGAGTACCAAAAAACAAGATATCAAGAGATGTTGTTGGGTCACAGACATCAGGAAGTCATGGTATGCAAAGGATATGCGACCAAATATTAAAAGTTATTACTTTATTCTACATTATGTTAAACTGTCCAATATTTTTGATGCCCGAAAATGGGAAGGGGGGGCTATGTACAAAAGGTTCTATAATTTCTAAATGGTTCATCTGATATGGATGAAAATTTCCTCAAATTAAAGCTGACATTCTGCAACTTAACCTCATTGACATTGTATCCTTTTAAACTGAAAGTGCTAGAGTACAGAACCAAAATAACAAAAAATGTGTCACTGTCCAATTCATTATGGTGCTCACTGTATACTATATATATATATATATATATATATATATATACAGAGAGATAGTGATAGTTTGGGAATTAAAATCCTGTCTTATCCAGTTCTAAATGCTTTGCAGAATCATATTCAGTCATAAATCTGGTCAAGCTGCATTAGTTCCTCAAACACTGACAATAAAAAACAGACAGAAAAGATCACGCCAGGTGGCATAAATGACCGTCTGGTGAGAACTGCCTTGTTTTCCATGGGCTGAAGTTGCTGTTTGCGGGGCGCTGTAATCAGACCGCTGCTTCAGGAAGAGTGCACTTACCTCCCGTGTTATTGCTCTGGGTCTATGAGCCTGCTGAAAACAGAGGCAGGCAGCCATAAACAAGGTGCCAAAATCCAGGCCTGAGACATACCCAGCCAGCTGGAGAACCATAAACACCCTCTGTGTGTTGTCTCTTAAAAGAGAGGCAGGGGGGGGGGGGGGGAGAAGCAAAAACAAAAACAATGCTTTTGTGCGTTTGTGCGTTCATTTAAAAAATACCTGTCAGAAATTCACTTCAACTGCTCTGTATTTAGTCTAAAACCCTGCCCCCCTTTAAGCTGATTGACAGCAACAGAATAACTGCTTCATTCTCATTCTGAAGCTTGCCTATTGGGGTGGCTGGAGCACTGAAAAATAATTAGCCTCCATAATAAATGCATTGGTTGAACCTCGAAGAACTCTATAGCTCAGACCCTTGATGACTTACAGCCCTTGAGCCAGCCATGTGTTCCATACTGTACCAGTGTAATTTACAGCATCTAGTCTCACCCACCAATTCCCATAGAGATACATTCAAATGCAGAGAGTTTATAGTATCGCTTGTAACAGTACCTGGAAATAAGATATTGAGAGTCTTTTGATGTTGATGGGTCACAGACTTCAGGAAGTAACAGCATGCAAAGGATATGTGACCAAATATTAAATATGATACTTTAAAAATATGTTAAAGCAAAGGGTATGAATACTTATGTAAATGAAAGATTTCAGTTTTCGATTTTTAATACATTTGCAAAAATTTCTAAAACCATGTTTTCACTTTGTCATTATGGGCTATTTCGTGTAGAATTTTGAGACAATCTATTGTAGAATATGTCTGTAATGTAATAAAACGTGGAGAAGGTGGAAGGTTGTGGGCAGACTTTCCGGCTTGACTGTATATATATACAGGTGCAGCTAAAAAAATTTGAATATTGTGAAAAAGTTCAATATTTTTTGTCACTCATGTCAGAAAGTGAAACTCATATATTATATAGATTCATTACACATAGAGTGAAATATTTCAAGCCTTTATTTTTTGTAATTTTGATGATTATGGCTTGCAGCTAATGAAAACCCAAATTCAGTGTCTCAGAAAATCTGAATATTACATAAGATCAATAAAAAAGGATATTTTAAACAGAAAAGTCAGCCTTCTGAAAAGTATGTTAATTTCTATGCACTCAATACTTGGTTGGGGCTCCTTTTGCATTAATTACTGCATCAATGCGGCGTGGCATGGAGGCGATCAGCCTGTGGCACTGCTGAGGTGTAATGGAAGCCCAGGTTGCTTTGATAGCGGCCTTCAGGTCGTCTGCATTGTTGGGTCTGGTGTCTCTCATCTTCCTCTTGACAAAGATCCTCTATGGGAGGTCAGGCGAGTTTGCTGGCCAATCAAGCACAGTAATACCATGGTCATTGAACCAGCTTTTGGTACTTTTGGCAGTGTGGGCAGGTGCCAAGTCCTGCTGGAAAATTAAATCAGCATCTCCATAAAGCTTGTCAGCAGAAGGAAGCATGAAGTGCTTCCTGGTAGATGGCTGCGTTGACTGTGGACTTCAGAAACCACAGTGGACATGTCACCCCAAATCATCACTGACTGTGGAAACTTCACACTGGACTTTAATCAACGTGGATTCTGTGCCTCTCCACTCTTCCTCCAGACTCTGGGACCTTGATTTCCAAATGAAATGCAAAATTTACTTTCATCTGAAAAGAGGACTTTGGACCACTGAGCAACAGTCCAGTTCTTTTTCTCCTTAGCCCAGGTAAGACGCTTCTGACGTTGTCTCTGGTTCAGGAGTGGCTTGACACGAGAAATGCGACATTTGTAGCCCATGTCCTGGATTCGTCTGTGCGTGGTGGCTCTTGATGCACTGACTCCAGCCTCAGTCCACTCCTTGTGAAGCTCCCCCAAATTCTTGAATGGATTTAGCTTGACAATCATCTCAAGGCTGCGGTTATTCCTGTTGCTTGTGCACCTTTTCCTACCACACTTTTTCCTTCTACTCAACTTTCTATGAATATGCTTGGATACAGCACTCTGTGAACACCAGCTTCTTTAGCAATGACCTTTTGTGGCTTACCCTCCTTGTGGAGGGTGTCAATGACTGTCTTCTGGATATCTGTCAAGTCAGCAGTCTTCCCCATGATTGTGTAGCCTACTGAACCAGACTGAGAGACCATTTAAAGGTTCAGGAAACCTTTGCAGGTGTTTTGAGTTAATTAGTTGATTAGAGTGTGACACCATGAGTTTCCAATATTGAACTTTTTCACAATATTCAAATTTTCTGAGACACTGAATTTGGGTTTTCATTAGCTGTAAGCCATAATCATCAAAATTACAAGAAATAAAGGCTTGAAATATTTCACTCTATGTGTAATGAATCTATATAATATATGAGTTTCACTTTCTGAAATGAGTGACAAAAAATATTGAACTTTTTCACGATATTCTAATTTTTTGAGCTGCACCTGTATATATACAGAGAGAGAGGTAGTTTGGGAATTAAAATCCTTTCCTATCCAGTCCTAAATGCTTATTTCTCTTGCCATCCCTCTGATACAAGTGAATTCAGGTCTGTTCTGTCCACAAGATCTTTTTGCAGAACTCTCCAGGCTCTTTTAGGTACTTTCTAGCAAACTGTAACCTGGCCATCCTGTTTTGTGGCTAACTAGTGGTTTGCATCTTGCAGTGTAGCCTCTGTAGTTCTGTTCATGAAGACTTCTGCAGGCAGTGGTCACTGACACATCCACGTTTCTGATCTGGCGGACAGGTGTTTGGGGTTTTTTCTTCATTATGGTGACAATTCATTAACCTTATAGGTCTTCCTTGACCTACCAGGCCTTTTGGGATTACTGACTGAGCTCACCAGTGCTCTCTTTCTTCTTAATGATGTTCCAAACAGTATTTCGGTAAGCCTAAGGTTTGGCCAATGTCTCTGACTTTTTTATTTTTTATTTCTCAGCCTCATAATAGCTTGACTTTCATTGGCACAACTCCGGTCCTCATGTTGAGAAACACCAATAACAGACTCCAAAGGCAATCAAAAGCCTAGAATCAAGAATAGATACTGATGCATGTAAAACTACACGTATAAAAGTGCATAATATATCTTTTACATAGATATCTTAAATATTTTATGCATTAACATAATTCCAGAGAAACATTATCTTGATTGTTCATGCAGCAAGTAGAGCAAGTGTCACAAATGGAACCAAGACCAAACATTCTACGTTTTTATTTAATCTTAAAGCTTCAAATAGCATACAGTCATACTGAAACACCAATGACCAATCATGTTAGCCAGAGCTAATAAATACATATTCAGATTTTTAAAAAGAGTCTATGTGGCTGATATTACAGGACCATCCCAATGATTCTTTAGAAAAAAAAAAAAAAGTATTGCAGTACATCCCCAAAATCGGTCTTATGAGACATACTGCACAGGATATATTGACTATAATGATGCCCCGGGTTCACTTGGTAATGTATTTGTATTTGTGAAATTGTTGAATCAGCTTTTTCAGCTCTTTGTCACATGACGAGATGCTGTATTCACCGCGATTCCAGTTGAGTCACAAGGCTGTCTCTTATCAATGATTAAATCCATAAAAATAGAGGACAAAAGATTTTTATTAAGAAAAAAGTGAAGTGCTAATAGAAATGGCAGATTCTATGTGTGGCAGTGCTGCCAGATTGTGTCCACGTTCACACGCCTCTATGTCTCTCCTATACAACAGATTCTATGTGTGGCAGCACTGCCAGATTGTGTCCACGTTCACACGCCTCTATGTCTCTCTTATACAACAGTTTGTCAGAGCAGAAAGCCCTTGGCAGAGAGATTTGGCAACTGTGGTGGAAACAAGAAACTCGCCCTCCATTGGACCCTACTGGGCTCAGTCTTTGACTTGTGCTAGTAGGTGGAGATCTTTCACTGGTTAGAAGCTTTTTGATGGGAGGTATTTCACTGATTTAAAATACTTTTTCATAGTAGAAGTTCTGGCCATTCTTCATTCTACTCCTGCAAGACAAAAAAAACGAGAACAGTTATCATTCAATTATATATATTTGGGTTATATGAAATATAACCAATTCCATTTGCTTTAATGCACAATTAAACTTTATTTTAAAATCAAAAACTAAAAAACTGTAAAACTGTGAATGTATTGCATTTTTATTCATTTGACTTGACATAAAATTGGGACTCACTATTATAAATTTGCACATACCCATGCAAGTAGAATTGCACTGTAGCTATTGATAAAATTTCAATTCAATTTAAATTTAAATGAAAACTTTACTGAAATACGATATCATGTATCAGAGGGTACAAGTTAAATTTGGACCACCTTTGGTCACAGGCAAAGGGTTCCTGTATGGGATAATCCTGAGAGGGATAATCACTGAAGCATGGCTATCAAGAAATAGAAATCCAGTGTAATCCAGCAGTGCAAAGCAGTTGAGAAACTTGCAATCACCAGTGAGGATATTTGCCTTGGTCAATGGGACTTTACCAAGGCTGTGCCTCAGAAACAAGATACTAAACCACACGAGTCCAAGCCGAGAAGAGGCTTCACCTGGATATATTTAGATGAACCCCTTCGTGTACCCTGTTAGTGTGTGGTGTTTGGGAGGGTGGCCAGGTTGGGCCTGTCCCTGCTGTCACACCTGTCACCAGCTTTTCACTGCACACACTGTCCTGAGCGAGCTAAAGCGGAGCCCCAACTGACTCAGGAACAGGTCGAGGGCTCTGATCATGCTGCGGTTTGATCTGTGAGGCTTATCCAGGGACAAGGGACAAACAAATACAGGTGTTTGCTAATAGACCACCTTTCTCTCATTTCAACAGTAATTGGAATGAGACAAACTGATTCAAAGGCACACATAATTGTGCCAGTAACTGACTTGTACAAAACCAATCAAAAGACTTGGGGGTTGGGCCGCCGCGGTGGTACAGCGGTAAAGACCGCTGACTTTCAGTCAGCGCAGTTGTACTCCGAGGATCGGGGTTCGCGCCCCGGTCCTGCCATAGCCGAGCGTGGCCGGTGCCCTGTGGAGGCGACAATTGGCGGTCGCTTCCGGGTGGGGGGAGGGGCTCGGAGAGAACCGTGGCGCACAGGGGGACCCAGGGCGTGTCACGGTCAGGAGCTGCGCCCTGTAGAGGACGTAGCATCCTCCCTGAAAAAAGTGCCGATTGACGGGGTTGTGCAGCGGTGGTTCTCTAGCGGTTGCTACACGGGGGGGGAATTGAATTAGAATAGGGGTTCAATTGGCTACTAAATTGGGAGAAAAAGGGAAAAAATCAGAAACAAATTTTTAAAAATAAAAAAAAGACTTGGGGGTTGAGGCAACCTCAGTCTGCCACCAATAACATATAGGTTGACATTTACACACAAAACCCTCAAATCGTGTTATAGTTAGGAGGGTCACCAGCTTGTTTCCACCATGTGACCTGCAGGGATTTCCAACTTTAAATTGAAACATTTATAAAAACAATTTGTTGATATAATATGGGGAGAGTCAGGGGAAGGAAAGTGAACATGGATGGATGTTTAAAAGCATGTCTTTTAGTGAACGAGTGAAGGGGTATCCGCCTGGTACACTGAATACCGACGGATTTAATTTATTTAGCAAAATTGCAATTTAACAATAAATTAGGCAAAAAAGATATCAATAGATCAACATTTAAAAACTAAGAAACATCACAGAAGAGACGGTTAAACATGATAGAATATAATCAGTTTTCATTTGAACTTTGTACATGACATTCACCACTTTTATTTCATTTATCTTTTTTGTTTTATGCTTTTGTGGTGACACAACTGCAAACTATTTTCTTATTACCAACAATCTAACTTTTATAGAACCTTTTTGTGCACGTAAAATGTTATATAACTAGCCTACTCTCATTTTTAATGTGAGCATTTCCAAAAAACTAACATGCCCCCGTACAACATTTAAAAATACTGCAATATATCCATGGTAGTAAGTAATTACACTGAATTTAACAGTGTCACTTGTAAACAATGCCATTAATCATCATCTGTGCTTAATTAGTGGCAATTACTTTATCAGGTTTGATGATTGAGGTGGTGCAAATGGGATAATTGTTTGAGAAGTGGCTTGACAAAGAGGCTATCACGACCTCTAGCTGGCGGAGGACTGAAGTACCATGCAAGAAAACAAGGGGAAACGAACTGGTGGCCCTAGTTATAGTGTATTGTCCAAATTTTGTGAAATGCACTGAAATACAGGCTATATTAGAAAATACATTTCCAATTGCATACATTTAAAATACACTATAACAGTATGCATTGTCAAATGTGTTCACAATATATGCATAAAAGCACAAATAAAAGTGACAGTAATCGAAATGCTTTCTAACATCTATGTTCAACAATATGTGCATAAAAGTATCTTAATGAATTAAACTGACAAACATTTTTGTAATGTTTCATAATATTTTTGTGGACAGCTGGAATCTCATCAGTCATGTTTGCAACTGCTCTAGAAAGCAGTGTTCCTTGCCCGGTGTGATCATGATTAGGCTAATTATTCTTTCTTTTAATAGCAGTCCATCTTTACAGACAAGTTTCTCAAAGAAAACAGGTAAATACCTGTGGTGCCAATGCACAAGGACATAAAATATAAAGTATAGCTTCACATATGGATCACAGTACAAAAACAGGAATATCATCATAGATCCCACACTGATAGACTTCATGACTGGGATTGAATAACTCTGACTGACCCATAGACTGACTTGAGTGTTAATGTTTAATAAAGCTGTGAAGCTTATTTTAAATGCTGTTAGTCTGCCTGGATACTGCATTTTTCCCCCAGCAAGCTTTCCCTCAGACTTGCAGACTCTTTCTAACAAAGGCATTTCTTCATTTCCACCCTCCCCCCCCCCCCCCCCAGCTTCCCTCACTGCCTCCCTCCCTGTGCGGCTGCTCTCCCCTCCCCCCCCCCCCCCCCCCCCTCCACAGCTAAGGAACAGCTGCTCTCAGTGTCATGGCCCTACTGACGACGAGTGTTTTTTATTTCAAAGTGTTTTTTTGGAACAGATGGCCAAGGGAGAGCAGGGGAATGTGCCAGCACAGGCCTGGGGGGATGTGCCAATTCCTGCGGAGACAGAAAGCTGTGGGCTCCGCTCGCGTGCCTTCCCCCTGCCCTCTGCCCTCAGTGGCGCCAGCAGGACTTCCCAACTAGCGCTAAGAACATCTGGTGTCTGGGACTGCCAGGAAAAAAAAAGGCTCAGCTAGTTTCCTACTGAATGAGCCTGTGCTAGGGAAACACATTAACTCATGGAAGGCAACCACACTGTGAAGGGCTAGAAAAATGTGTACACATGCAGTCGAGCTCAATACTGAGGTGTAAAAACAAACTGTGTGACTGTACTTGTTTATGGTGACTCTATTTTTTCAAACAAAATGGCATAATTTAGCACTGAATCTGTCCTTTTCTTCTGTGCTTAAACAGTGAATTACTGTATAAGAATTTTATTTTATTTTATTTTTACAAAAAAAACATTTGTCCTGTTGCAGTATACGGCAGGAGGGTATCTGCTGGGAAGTCAATGATGAACGCAAACATTGACTCTTGCTGCCTGATAAGCTCAGGAAACATTTGGTTTGATTGGGAAACAATTAAGCTCAAAGACATTTTGTTGGACAAAGGTCACAGAAATTACAGCGCAATTAATGTGCCTTCCAAAATTGTATCATACACATCTATGGTTCAAATAGGATTATAGGACAGGATTGCAGGGACAGTTGTGATGCAGAACAGGTGTTCATCATTAAATATTTATTAAGTCTGAGTCTACAACTGATTTACTATTCAATAAAGCCCATTTGTACAGAAAATCAACGACAGAAAACTGTATAACTTGATTCATATTCTGTGCAGTCATGTTTTACCACATAATCTTTTCTACAAACTATGATACACTTTGTGTTGAATATTTTTCTATCCTGTCCATTTCATTTATAATCAAAATATTTGCATTAAGGTAAAAGGACAATGCTGATTAAGCTAAGACTATTATGCAATTTTACAATTACTGAATCAGAATTTTCCTTTTACATTCATGTAAATAGTTTGATTTACATTATGGGAGTCCCATTTACATTGCTGGCTGAAATTCTGTGATTTCACGGGTTTCGTGAATATTGGCATATCCCACTTTTTAGATTGCTGTTTTGAGTGTTGAGTCATCGGCCTCCACATTTAACACTGTGACCTTTGTCATAGTGTGATTTTTGTCGTCCTTTTCCTGGAAGGGTCAGCTTGCAGAAAGTTGAGCACTCATCCTCCCAAACTCCCCACGCTCCTCTGCCTTTAGGCCAGACGTAGGAGAGCAAACGGAATGCGGAGACAGTGCTGGTGGACGCTAGTTAAAGTGTTAATGTGGAAATGAAAGATCTCCTTGCCTGGGTCTTATTCATGCATTAAAATCCCTGCTGATTTATGACAGGCTCTGACATCTGGGTCCAGGAGAGCACAGGGGAAGTTCAGCTCCAGTTTACATGACTCCCATTGTCATAAAAGTGCACAAGAAGGCATCAATCAGTGCTTTATTCACCCCGGCCACTGTTTCTCCCTTCTAGAGGAAAACTGGCTGAACATCCCGTTTCCTCTCAGATGCCTCTTGATGTTGATTCCTCTTAATGGGCTCCTTATTAACGACGTAAAAGAATGCCGTGACTAATTGGAGCGAGCGGGTTCCTCACCCTGTGATGGCCTTTCACGGGGGAAGGCTGCCGCCTCCTGTCAGACTGAACTGTGGCTGACCACGACTGTCCGACCCTTCCCTACCGTTCACACAGCACAGCAGTTCTCTCTCTCTCTCTCTCTCTCTCTCTCTATCTCACACACACACACACACACACACACACACACACACACACACACACACACACACAAATACAGCCGTTGTTGTTTCATATATCCATTTACACAGCTGGATATTTTGGAGAGTTACTGAAGTGATTCAGGCTAGGCCCCTTGCTCAATGCTCAAGGGTTCAACAGCAGAGCCCCACCTGGGATTCATACCTGCAAGCCTTACAGGGCTAGCTGCAAATTACATTGTGTTTTGCATTGCATAATCTGTGTGGGAATTGATTTGATCTGCTATGTGCATGTTGATATTCGTATTCGTATATGCACAGATTATGCAGTTATCTGCCAAATATAAGCTTTTGCTTCAGTCTAATGATGAAATGTATAATAAAGATTAATATTCTGTCCAACATCATACTGAACATCTTTGTGTGAGTGAGTAGACACGCACAGGCCACAACACTGGGCTTGAACATGGTTTCCCTCAGAGGTCTGTACTGTCTTCCATTCTTTAGGATCCAATATGGCCAGAGAGAGGAACTTACACTAATCTCAGCACCAATCTAAAATATATATTACACCACTGCTCACACACTACACACAGGCATTCAGACTGGATATAACCTACACACAGATAGTCACATATTGGATTGGATATAACCTACACACTTGCACCCACAGACTTGATACAATATACAGATAGAATCCCTACCCAGGTAAAGTACCCCCTTACCTTCCTCTTCTTGGACCGGCCCTCAGCCTGCAATGTCCGCGTGCACTGCTCCACACACTCTGCAAAACTTATGTTGCTGTGGTCAGGGGTGTAGTCGAGCTCTGCCAGCTGGGCCAGGGATAGGATGTAATTGCAGGCAATTCTCAGGATGGCCAGCTTGGAGAGCTTCTGACCATAGGAATAGCAGGGCACCTACCGAGGACACAGAGCATCAGGATTGTGCATGATAAGTTAGGACAGCAGTTTGAGGGTGGTAAGTCATGGCTGGTCTAATCTCCCCCCCCCCCCCCACTCCCCTCCAGTAAACAGACTGCAGCAGACTTTTCTCCACAGTGAATAAAAAGACATCAGTGGCATTTCTCTATCACTCAGGTGAAGGTATGACTTGTTTGTGATCTGTTGATTTTGCATCATGGCCAGATTTAATCTTCAGAGAAGTCGAAAAATCCATTAGCATAAACGAAGAGCAGTAGAAATAGACTAATACCTGTATTACAGTGATACCCAGTGCAAACAGAACTGAGGCAGGCTGCTGTGTGTACCTATTCATCTAACGCTTTACACAGACAACATCACTAGAAAAATAATACATATTAAAGGCACTTTAATATTAAGATATATGTGGCATAAAATAAATAATGTATTGACGAGGTAAAACTAGGCAGAGAAACTAAGAAAGCAGTGAGAATCCACCATCGCGGGACCCTGTGACATAGCTAACGAGGAACACACTGAACAACAAACCCAGGAAGACGCTACTGCAGCTGCACAGGAAACATAATGGCTGATTATATTCAGAAACTGCTTGCATAGCTACTTGCAACCAGAACATCTGTGCTGAAGAATCTCAAAAATATGAAAAGTTTGGAGGAGAAAAAAAAAAAACAGTAAATCTGCCAAGATTACTTTGTTCCATATTAAACTTGACAGGGTTGTATCAGTGTGCTGTGAGTGGAAATACAAGTTCAAATGAATGTTATAAGTTACTGAATTCCAAAGCTAGATGTAGGAAGATTAATAAATTATTTATCACAACAATCATTTTAAAAAAAATAAAAAATGTATGGGGCAAATTGACCACAAATAGTTTCAGTTGCTTACATGGTTCACAATGCACCAATGAAAGAGCATTTTTAAAGGGCGTAACAGTAAATACCTGCTGATTGGTGTCAAACCAGGAGTAATATTTTAAAAGCAGCTCAATCAAGCTGAACAAATAATAAAAATAAGTTTGTAATATTTACTGTAGAAACCATTGGTTTGGGCATATGAGACATATGGATGAGTCAAAATGTGTCAACTGCATTTTATTGTAAGTTTTCAAAATGAGGTTATTCTCAGCCAACTACAATTACACGTTAGCCAAAATGCATCTCACTTGTTTGTTCATTTTGAACTGTTAGGTATTTAAATTTGCCAATAAGTATCAGCATTCATGTTTATATTTGTCTCCTACTGCACTAAATGGGTGGGGATGAATGAGGTTTGGGGTTGGGTGAGGTCTTGGGGGTGGGGCAGGGGGGTTAGAATGAGGAAACCTTGGTAGGAACATGTTTTTAAAGTATGGGATTATGATTTTAATTAAATGAAATTATCACCAAATATTATGAATTATAACAAAACATTTAGATTACAATTACAAGCACAGAAGCAGAGGCATTTTTTAAAGTAAAAAGTACTATTTGCAGTGAGACTGTACCTCCAGATTTATGTTTATATTCTGAGATAATATCAGACAGCAATTGTGTGTTGCCGGGGGTATGCAGCTGCTGGGACAAATTCAAATCCTAAAAAAATCCTTTCTTTTTTTCTCGAATTTTTCATGCTGTAATTTGTTGACTTTATGCCAGAATTGGGAATACAACTATTTTCGGGGTCCTTTGAGAGTCCTGTTTGGAATAATGTCGTACTAGAGCTTTTTATAATGTGTTTTGAGCAATTTTCCAGATTTTCTGAAACGTTTAGGAATGCAGGCACCATCGTTCAAATGTCAGTGCTGAATTTACTTTTAACCTGATCTATTGTTAAGTACCAAGCCAAATAGTTTTGTGCACGTTTGTCTATTGCATGTTACATGCACATTGTCAGACCGCAATGTTTTATGGCTTAAATTAGAAATTTGTAATCAATTAAAAATTATGAAAACTATGTAGCAAGAACATATATTTTGGATAAATATATTTTCAAAAGCAATTAGCTTCATAATGTTCATGTGCATTTCTACATATTTTAAACTTGACATTAAAAATTAACTGTAGGCTACAACAGAATTAGGGATATGCGGCACAGTATGATCATTCTGTCGTAGGGTTACACGGCCTCTGTTCAGTGGAAATACCTGCTTTCTTAGCGCCTCAAAGGCGGCACTGATGGTATGCACACGGGTCCTCTCTCGAGCGTTTGCCAGCAGCCTCCGTGTCTGCTGAATGGCTTTGATCTCAGTGACGACGCCAGACGTTTCTCCCAGCCGTTTCCTAGGCGATGCCTCGTCGCTGTTATTGATGTAAGACGCCTGTGGGACTGACGAGAAAGATCTCTCCGATAAACGCTGGCACAATACAATCCGCGACTGGTAAGGGAGATCTGGCGCAAACGGCTGCTGATGGTCAAAGCTGGTGACCTGCGGCGATGCGTTTCTGAAGGTGTCTTTAGCCGGAGCAGGAGACGACGGCTGGGACTGAGAAGACGCTAGGTGCCCAGCCACGGAAGATAAAGAACTAATCCTCATATCGATAGCTGTGTTAGAGTTTCTTCTTGGGTGCGCTATGCGGTCCACATCAGATTCCCGATCATGCAGTCTCTCCAAACTCTTGCTTCTGCTCGTCTCTTCCAAGAGATTCCTGGTCGAATCCTCATTCATTTCAGGTTCATGTGTTAGACTTTCAAATGCGTTAACATGTTTTACTGGATCTCTACCTTTTCGTTTAAACTTTTTAATCTCTGTGATCTCCTTGCCATAAATCGCCTTCCAGTTTCCCCCACTAACAACTTCAGTGTTCTTCATTTTAAAACGGTTTAATCCTGTAGAAAATTATAGGAATGATACGAGTGATAACGGGTTATTTAAAAGCGATATATGCTTCTGGTGATCTGATGATATCCTCTAAAACGTTGTAAATATAGCTACAGTAAAACTGTCAGTTTATCAGTTTACTCGCGATTAGTTCATTGAACTGTCTTGCTGTGTAGGCTATACAAAAATTAGGCTACTAACGAATCTGCGTTTTCTGTAGCTTGTGTCCACGCGTGCTGCTCCCGGTGATTCGTGCTGTCATCTGTGGTCTTTGCAGCACTGGCAGCATTTTTGTGAATGTGCTCAGAGATTCATCTGTATTTGTTTAGCCTCAGTTTACATAGAAGCCCCTGTTGGTGGGATCAGTCAATACGCCGCCTGTAGCCTGAGAGACCGCCTCGCAGTCATTTAGCTCCGCAGCGCCTCACAAACACGTTCTGTTATGAATCGCCAGGGTTGTGCACCGAAGGCATTTAACAACCTCCACAATTAGCCTATTGAATGTTGCCCTCGCCTGTCACACTCAAACGAAAGAAACAGAAGCTTACAACCACGTGACACGAGTTTTTTTTTTTAAGGAATTTTTTTTTCTCAAAATGGACCTTTTCAAGAAAAAAGAATATTTCGAATTGCAGATAAAAATCTAAAATCAAGATAACGCGTAGCTATTGCTGAGGGAGTCTTGCACCTACACCAGCTCGTCTTTTTAAAAGAACCGATAAAGCTATTTCTGTTATAATTAGAGTATTTAATATGATATCATACATTTAATTAGGAGTATCACATGGAGGTTTAGAATCCATATGGAATGTGTGTCCTTTCGAAAATATGTAAGAGACTGAGCAGTTCTGGTGCTAGTGGACAGTTTCTTTCCCAAAATCACTGAGCAAAAATTAGGACAATATTCTTCAGGCGCAAGAAAACAAACAAACAGCAATAGCAGCTTCTTTGAGCATTGGCATTGTAACTTCATGTGAACGACTGGTGGATAAGAAGAGATTATATTTATATAAATTTTCCTTAAAATCTATGAATAATTGGTTGTTATACCCTCCCAACAGAGCACCATTAATCCATCCATATGTCTGCTTTGTGCAGATGAAAACATTTGTTTTGACATTCATGAATGTCAAATACTTGGCTGTGTTGTGGACCCATGGATTATTTAGCACAGGGGATCTTGCATATACATTGACGGGTCAACTTTGTCAGTTTGCTGTCTAAATTGGACTGCACACTTTAAGTGTGATTTTTTGGGGATGTTAAAAGCTGAGGTGAAAGGGATATATCTGTAACCATATTAATAAAAACTAATCTTTGAAGTAAAATAGGCTATATTTTGAAATGGTTTTTGAGAAACAGTTTTTTTACTTTACTAGTTACTTTACAATACTAGTTGTATCTATTTAATTCTTGACAGAAACATAAATTGTTGTGGTATTTACAAACATATAATGAACTACTTTTTCTACCATCCATTATAGTATTGAACAAAGCAGGAAGGCGATGTGAATCCTCCAGAGATACACTTACCTCAGCACTAGTCCCAAATAATGTCCAATTTTGCTCACTTGTGGACCAATTCATGTGAAGAGACAATTTAAATAAATGTGACTTTCTGAGGTCAAAGATGTGAGTTAATGTGATGTCACCCCTGAAGAAACAATAACAGTTTATATAGTTCTCTTGTCTTAAGACTGTAGCCTTTAGCTGAAATTGCTAATCATATTCCTTGTTTTGCAGGCTAGGGCCATGGTTTGAAACCACAGGCTTTCTGTTTTGCTGATGTGTGCTGATATAAAGTTTAACATTATAATTACTGCTGAAATATGTATGATTTTTTCAAATTTTAATTAACTTTTGTAACAACATTTGTAATCCCAAGTTTGGAATCAATTAATAAAAATTGTAGACCTATCCCATAACTGCAATATCCCTGTAATCTGGGAGGGCACAGGCTTTCTGGTTTTTAATCTGGACTGTGCCAGTGTCAAATGTGGCCAGTAGCCCTGCCGGGTGACACACAATTGGCAAATCCCAGGGACGTAAAGATTTTACAACTAGCGACCCCCCACTGGTCAATCAGGCACCTGCAGCCTGCTTCTTAAGTGTCTTCCTCTGAGCCTCTCACCTGTGTCTGTGTTAGCCCGATTTAGACTGTGTTAGCCCAACTTACACTGTGTTAGCCCGACTTAGACTGTGTTAGCCCAACTTACACTGTGTTAGCCCAACTTACACTGTGTTAGCCCGACTTAGACTGTGTTAGCCCAATTTACACTGTGTTAGCCCGACTTAGACTGTGTTAGCCCAATTTAGACTGTGTTAGCCCAACTTACACTGTGTTAGCCCGACTTAGACTGTGTTAGCCCAACTTACACTGTGTTAGCCCGACTTAGACTGTGTTAGCCCAACTTACACTGTGTTAGCCCGACTTACACTGTGTTAGCCCGACTTAGACTGTGTTAGCCCAACTTACACTGTGTTAGCCCGACTTAGACTGTGTTAGCCCAACTTACACTGTGTTAGCCCGACTTAGACTGTGTTAGCCCAACTTACACTGTGTTAGCCCGACTTAGACTGTGTTAGCCCAATTTACACTGTGTTAGCCCGACTTACACTGTGTTAGCCCGATTTAGACTGTGTTAGCCCAACTTACACTGTGTTAGCCCGACTTAGACTGTGTTAGCCCAACTTACACTGTGTTAGCCCGACTTAGACTGTGTTAGCCCAACTTACACTGTGTTAGCCCAACTTACACTGTGTTAGCCCGACTTACACTGTGTTAGCCCAACTTACACTGTGTTAGCCCGACTTAGACTGTGTTAGCCCGATTTAGACTGTGTTAGCCCGATTTAGACTGTGTTAGCCCAACTTACACTGTGTTAGCCCGACTTACACTGTGTTAGCCCGATTTAGACTGTGTTAGCCCGATTTAGACTGTGTTAGCCCAACTTACACTGTGTTAGCCCGACTTACACTGTGTTAGCCCGATTTAGACTGTGTTAGCCCGATTTAGACTGTGTTAGCCCAACTTACACTGTGTTAGCCCAACTTACACTGTGTTAGCCCGATTTAGACTGTGTTAGCCCAACTTACACTGTGTTAGCCCAACTTACACTGTGTTAGCCCAACTTAGACTGTGTTAGCCCAACTTACACTGTGTTAGCCCAACTTACACTGTGTTAGCCCAACTTACAGTGTTAGCCCGATTTAGACTGTGTTAGCCCAACTTACACTGTGTTAGCCCAACTTAGACTGTGTTAGCCCAACTTACACTGTGTTAGCCCGACTTACACTGTGTTAGCCCAACTTAGACTGTGTTAGCCCAACTTACACTGTGTTAGCCCGACTTAGACTGTGTTAGCCCAACTTACACTGTGTTAGCCCGACTTAGACTGTGCTGTGATATCAGGCGCTTTGTAGGAGAATACACGCTTGTTTGCATTCTCCTAAATTGAGAGGTTGCAGCAGTGAGCACTGCCGATGAATATGATTGGACATTCCAAATTGGGAGAGAAGGGGTGGGGGGTGAGGTGTGGGCAGAAAAAAGTCCTGTGCAGTTGAGCTAGGAGCTAGTTAGAGATCGAGACTTTAACTGCAGTGGGACAAAAAGTTGAAGCAGTCTTTTTTTTTTTTTACTGTTCATTGACTTGAAGCAGCTGCCAGATGGGAGAAGTTTGAAGAGATGATGTTCTGGGTGAGAAGGATCCTTGATGATTCTCCTCCCCACTTTGGAGGTATTCTTAGGGGGCTTCAACAGATGGGAGGTCACAGCCAATTATCTTTTGTGATGGTTTGTGCGTTATTTTTTTCTTTTCCACTGCGGTTCTCGTCCTTTCCCTCTGGTTGAAGATCTATCTGATTTTTTTCACGTTCCGTTCCGGGGTTTTGATACACGTTGCCTATTATTCTTTTCACCTGTGCTACTGCCTGCGGGGTATTTAAACTCTTCACTTCCGCTTTCCCGGTGCTTTTTTGTCATTCCGTATTACATTGAGCCAGGTATAGCCAGGTACAAGCGACCTTGTGATATTAAATTTGGTTTAGTTTTGTTCTCTCACTCGTATTTTCGAGTTCGCCCTATTTTCTTGGGTTGATTATTATTTGACTGTTTAGCTACTAGGATTTATTCCTTTTTTCTTTTACTTATTAGTAGTTTTTACTCCCTTAGTGGTCCTCACCTGTGTGGGTGACTTGTTCTGAACCCCCTTACCTTCTCATTTGATTCACCGCTACTAAACCCATCACATTTTTGTCTTGCAAGACAACCCGCTATAGTTTCTGCCATGTGCACTGATCCATACTCCCATACCAAACAAAGATTGATAATGTCAAGAGGCTCTCGATGATGGCTGTATAAATATGTACTACACACACAGGACTCCTGGGCACAGTCAGTTGGCTACTTAAATATATTTGAGTTTATACTGACCATTCAGTAGGAAACTACAATTTGTTGACCGATTTACATCCAAGGGTCTGTGCCAGCTCTTTTTAAATGGTTTAAACCCAGTTAATACCTCTAATATATGGTTTATACAGTATCTTCCATTTGGAGTCTGTAGCTTGTTTCGGTGTTGGGCAGCCAAGACTGAGAATGACTGGGCCCTCATTGTGGAGGAGGCGTAGAGCGTATGGACAGACAACCGGTGGTATAAGGGCACAGTTCATGGGTTCCTGGGCTGCTCTGTACGGTGAACTTAGGGTGAGTCTGAAGTTTTGTGGGGGAGCTATTAAGTGGTATTTAATTTTCTTTACAACAGTAATTGTTGATTTGCTTGGCTAACTTTGCACTAATTGATTATAAATGGACATTCTGTGACTTAATGGTGATATTGCACTTTTGATTCCTGAGACTAACAATGATGTTCTCCACTATTGTAAGATGCCCTTGACAAGCGAGTCTGCTAAGTAATTGAAATGTAATGTAATTGTTGACGCCTTGTACACCAGTACTAGGCTTGGTATGCAGGGTATGGATGTAAATGGCAGCAAGTGGAGTGATGTGAGGACTGAGAATGATCCAGAAGTAGATGGAGATAGAAACAACCAGACAAGGCATGTACAGTGCTGTGAAAAAGTTTTTGCCCCCTTCCTGATTTCCTCTATTCTTGCATATTTCTCACACTGGATGTTTTCAGATCTTTAGACAAAATATAATTTTGATTTTAGGGAACCTGAGTAAACAAATGACACATTTGTTTTTTACTTATTAAATGTATTTAATGAACAATAAATCCCAACACCCATTTCCCTTGTGTGAAAAAGTAATTGCCCCCTTACAATAACTGCAGCCAATGTATAATAAAGTAATCATTTGTAATATTTGGTCACATATCCTTTGCATGCCATGACTTCCTGATGTCTTTGACCCAACAATATCAAAAGACTCTTGAAATCTTATTTTCTGGTATTTCTACAAGCGATACTATAACCTCTCTGCATTTGAATGGATCTCTATGGGAATTGGGGGGTGGGACTAGATTTAGTTGTAAATTACACTGGAATAGTATGGAACACATGGTTGGCTAAATGGCTCTAAGTCATCAAGGGTCTGATGTATCAAACGAGCCTCAAACCATCACTCTGCTGCCAGATATGCAGTAGATATGGATGGTTCACTTTAAGGGTTGTTTCTCCTGACAAATTTTCCTATTGAACTCTATGGAAAAATAAGTCAGGAGAAACAACCCTTAAAGTGAACCATCCATATCTACTGCATATCTGGCAGCAGAGTGATGGTTTGAGGCTCGTTTGATACATCAGACCCTTGGTGACTTAGCCAACCATGTGCTCCATACTATTCCAGTGTAATTTACAACTAAATCTAGTCCCACTAGATGTACCCAGTTCACTGTGAACTGCATTCAGTGTTCATTACTAGGGATAGCTGCTACTGTATGGGAAGAATGTGCTTTCCTATCTGTTCTGTAGTTACTTCAATGACATTTCTGTATGCACTTACTGTATGTCGCTTTGGATAAAAGCGTCTGCTAAATGACTGTAATGTAATGAATCAATCTGCTCTGAATTTATAATGTTAGCCCAACTCAATAGATGTTAAGAGTGCTCAAACACATGGCACATCGGACCTAATTGATTCAACGCAGCATTGGCAACTGTGTACCGTGTGTTGTTGTTTAGTGCCTCTGCACAGTGCGGAATGCTCCAAACACAGGAACCTGTGCTGTACTGAGAATACGTAGCTAGAGCACAATCATACAGCATACTGAAGCAGCAAAGCAAGGGCCAGTTGACAGCAGTCTCGAGTTGCATTAAGGTCGATAGAATCAAGCTATGGCTCCACTGTGGTCTGTGCAGATCAAAAGTGATAACTGACCCCAAGCAAGGGAATACAACTGGGCAGCTAACAGGCTGTTCCTGGCACTATGGGCAGGCAAGGCAACACACAACCGGCTGATACCAGAGGAAAGAACCAGGGAGAACAAGACCCTGGGCAAACAACATACAGAAAGCTCTGCAAAAAAGTCTGACAAATTGACAGAACAGATAGACATTAGTTAAGAATAATTAAGAATTCCAAAGAGTGAAACTACTAATATCAGGGCAGGGAAAGAGACAGGAAAAAAAGTAAGAGATATGCTGAAAGCTAACTCTTCACAAAACCCAGGGCAGGAACCAGAGTGTATCCTCACATGCATCTCAGAATCCAACATAATGTGAGCATGAAGAAAAGACTGGACTCTACTTACCGGACAGTGGGGAGCCATTGCACTGGTGAAAGTGACATTTTTGTCCTGGATTTTGACATGCCTGAGCCCTTTTAGTAATTTGGCATTTCACTGTGGGAGGAGAGGCGCTGTTGGGGGTGTGTCATTGCTTACTCTGAGATTCATGCCTGCACCGATCATCTGCTCAGACCAGTTCTATGGCGCAAGTCGCAGCCCAGAATATGGCGAATTGTTAATTTCAGGGCTTTCCCAAGAAATGCGGGCATGATCATAACCTATTCAAAAGCCAATCAACCGTTTTTGTGGATCATATGCTGTCCAATTTGACTTTAATATAAATCCAAGCAGGAAAAATGCATACTTCGCATTCACTGCATTGTCTTTTTTAATAATGTTAATTCATATATTTATTTCTGTTTAAACTAGTTTATGGCTGTTCTTATACTGCACTGTGGTCCTGGGGGTACTGTAAAGTGACTTATGCAATCCAATGGCCATCACTGCACTTAATCCTATACAGCCTAAAATAATAGAACTAAAACACAACAAATGATTAAGCATACTTAGTTTGTGATTTTAGACATTCCCTTGTGAAATAAATGCATTATTACAGTGACAGTATACATTTTTAAGTAATATCAATGCAAAGAATAAAGTCTTCTATTGCAGCGGTAGACCACGGAAATTGGCAGTATGCCGGGTTGCAAAGGCGCACGGCTCTTATAGGG
The DNA here is from genome assembly GCA_022702515.1 of Ilyophis sp. 1 JC-2022. Lineage (NCBI taxonomy): Eukaryota > Metazoa > Chordata > Actinopteri > Anguilliformes > Synaphobranchidae > Ilyophis > Ilyophis sp. 1 JC-2022. Next base: position 112,336,419 of record CM040404.1, on the reverse strand, counting down.
AATGAACATTTTTATTTAATGAATAAGGGTAATTTAATTGGCTATGACTGAATCCAGCTGCAACACACCCACTGATAAATATTCAGCCTTATCAGCCCATTTTCCACATGCCCCACAAGCTGTGCGCTCTGGTCACAGAAATAACAAAATTCAGTAGCCATGTCCAGTGCCCCATGCACTGCTCCATTGACTGCATCTACGTGCCATTCACCAGAAAATAGTCTGAGTCCAGAATGTCAGGTCACGGCATATAATCTTTTAGGATCATGTGAAGAGGTAGATATTTGAAATGACTGGAAATATCTTTGCTACAGGCATCTCACTTCTCGTAAGTTGTTGCCGACCCGTTACAATAATAAAAGAGAATCCATATTTAATATGGATTGGCAGCTATGATTTATGTTTTGTTTTGTGTGGTCCTAAATGTACTGTCATACTGGCTTAGCATGTGGGAAGCATGCAACCTCTTTAAACCGGGACATACAGGAGAGGTGGAATAATCCAAGTTAATCAAGAAATCCAGCGTTCTGGGTTTACAGTTTAATTTCAACTTCCAAGACTTCCATCACTGCACACTTATTCTTCAGAGGTGCCAGTTTCACAGATATAATGACAAAAACGAGATTCTCTAAATGGATTTCTGCTTTGCTCTAGTACATGAGTAGTAAAAACATAGTTATTCAGGGAATAGAACTGAGCTCCCAATGGAATAACAGGACACACATGAAAAATATGAACATGAATTCCACTTTTAAGAGTGTACAGTACACACACACACACACACACACACACACACACACACACACAAATAAGTGTCACATATTTCACACCTCAGTACTTTGTGCACCCTCTCTTCATGAGGATACCACTACTGAGTCACGTTCTCCTGTGCTTTATGAGACTGGTGAAAACTAGATGGGGGATCCTTAAATCTGTGCTTGTGGACTGCCCTCTTCAATTCAAAACTTTCATTTTTAAATTGGGTTCAAATCTGGAGATCTTCAAATTAAATGGCCATTGTAAAACAATGTTGTATTCAGTAACAATTTCTTGGTTTTCAAGTATGCTTGGGATCTTGGTGAAATATCTATTAGTATGAGCTTCCTGACAGAGGGAACCAGGTTTTTGGCCAAAATGTCCTTGCCCTGGCTGGAGTTAAAGAGTGTGCATAGCGACCCTGTATGGATGTGGCGGTGGGTTACATGGGAAGTTGCATGAATAAGAGAAATGGCAATCTTCTTGCCAAATGTACTAATTAGTATTAAATTGGTTGAGCTTTCAAAGCAGCACATTTGTGATATCACTGACATGTCATTAATGATGAAGTAGTAATACAACAGCAACAAATCAATACAACAGTAATAACTGATCATTTATTTTCAAAGCTGAATTTTACAAACAATCCTAGATGCTCGGTATGATTAGCCATTATATACAGTTACATTTTATAGCAATCTGAGCAACAGTTGTGCTAGGTCTAGCTGCACCAGACACTGCAAATGCTGTGGGAGCGTGTCAATTCTCTACCAACCTCAAATATTCCATTGTTAACTGTCAAAAAACAACTCTGTGCTATTGCTGGCTCTCCAGGTCCAAGTCACTGTTGGCTAGCTTGCCAAGCATGCAAGCTAGCTGCTACTTCTAGTCTCCCTCACACATGTTCCCTCCCACAAACTATGTTCAATGTGGCTGGTTAAAAAGTACAGATAACTAAAAATTGACAGCAATATATTACTGAATTCAGAGTTGGTAACCCCTACTGATTTAATTTTTGCACAGTATCGCTCTACCTCTGGTTCTGCATGTGCGTCTCCACAATAGACCCTCCCCATAGCCCCCTACTACAGTAGCTGCCTCCCGAGAATGCCGCTCCATCTCCCTGTTGTACACCAGGGACTCTAGGACAGTTGGCAAGACAACAACATTTCCTAAACCTACAGTAGAGCTTCAGTGATACAAACCCATGAGGAATGAGGGGCATTTGGAACTCCATAATGTTCATAACTTTTAAAGTGAATAATTTATTGGAATGGTTACTTGTATGACCCTATCATTTTTAGCTATAAGTCATTTTATATAGTTAATAAGGAATAATTAAACAAGTTATAAGTGGGATCTTAGGGTTACATATGTGCCAGAAATAACCAAAAACTCTCTATTTTAGTCTAATCTGACCAGAAACCCTTTTTAAAAACATTTTAGCTGAATCACTCTTGTGCTTTGAGTGCTTTTCATATTGTTGTTTTCACATTCTCAGCCACTGACATTTTTTAAAGTAATTGTTGGCCCTCACAGTAGCTTCCATTACCAGTTTCCTTCTTGTTCAGTTGAGCTTGGAAGCCTGGCTTTTTCTATCCAAATGGCACAGTGCAGCTTCCACTTCTTGATTATTGAGCCAACAGTGATCACTGGGATATCCAAACATTTATTTTTGTCTCCTTCCCATAATCTGTGCCTTTTGATAACTTTATCCCTGTGAAAGCTTTTTGTTCTTCTATGTTCTGTGTTTTTCCTTAAATAGATGACTTATGATCCTCCCATAGAGTGGTTTTTCTATTCTAAAATCATGATCATTTTATGGCACGCAGACAGTGGCAAATGAACTCACTGTATGGCTAGGAAAGATCATTTTTTTGTACCTGCATTAATTAGAAGCTGCCAGTGCACAGGAGTCTGAATACCTATGGAACATAGTTCAATTTTATATAAAATTCATATAATCAATCATATATTTGTTAAATAGAATTTCAAATAATTGCTGACATAACAAATTTTACCTTTAAAAATTACATTTTGAGCATGTGAATTTTGGACAAAATCTGGATAAAAATTCCCAAAATCTCCTTTGATTCAACATTCAACTTATGAAATTTTCATATGTTTGACTGCCTAAATAAAGCTATTGATCTATCAAAAAAATATTGAATTGAGAGGAACATCAGTTAAAAAAAAAGAAAGAAGAATTCCTCTCCTTTTCTCACGTGGAATGAAACTTTTAACGTCCTCACCATCTGTAGCCACCTTGTGGCAGGACAGAGGTGGTTGTGTGTTTCAAAAACCTGACACCTAACAGTCTCTTTCATATTTGTGCGTCGGAGGAATTAGCCAATAAGGACCCGGCTTTAACTGGTCTATTTTTTGTCCTGCTCTTGCTCTTTGGTGTAACATTACAGCTTCAGCATAGACGCCAAAGAAGTTCTATTTAAGTAGCTATGGCAGGGCTGGTTATGAGTGTAAGGGGGCGATGAAGAGAGGCGTCTGCATGGAGACCCGGCAGTCAGTCCCCCCCCCCTCCCTTTCCCTCTCCCCTCTCTCCTTCTCTCTCTGCCTGATGTCAGGGCATTTATTCCTGAGTAAAGAAGGATCCATAGAGGCTTACATCAGGGCTTTTTTTAAACACAAAAGGCCTCCAGTTGTTCCCGGGCAGAGTGCCAGCCCCCCTGCGACCTGCTGCTTCCTCCTGATATTACATTCCTCTGGCATGTCCTCTGCCCCGGCTGACGCCAGCCCTCCGCAAGACCACAAGAGTAAATACTTCCAGCTGGCACCACCGCTGTGTTTCTCTGAAGGGACAATTCATAACACCCTTAAAAGGGCTCACTATTTAAATTCAGCAGTCAGCACTCTCTCTATCTGTGTGCGGTATGTTGCTCTGCAAGTTGTAATGTTGTTCGCATGTGTTTTTGTATTGCATGTATGTAAGTGCAATAAAAAAGACATTAATTTGTTAGGAGATGAACTTTTATGGGTATGAACTCACAAAATGTAATTTGATTCATTAATTTAATTAATTGCATGAAGTGGTTGGCTTTCCTCAACCGGCATCTCCACAGGTGACTCGTCTGCCTTTTGTGCATTATTATTACAGTGTTTTCCACCATCAACAAGATACTATATTATTATAATTTATGTTCAGTGAGGGGAAGCAAAATACTAATTTCTGTGACTTAGTATTTTGACAACAATGCTGCCATTGACTTACATGGTGAAAGACCTATACTGGAGCCAGTGGCGCTAGTGAGCAACGGCACAATGGCCGCTCCCAGCCCAACCAGAAAGCGAGCTTCAAAACGAAAACCCGGTTTTGGCCCCTTGGTCCCACCCCATGGCTGTCCATTCGGAAGTACTAGGGAACTAAATTGTGAATTTTCCCATAACCATCACTTTGCAGTGGCTGGCAAGTTTTACTTGTCCAACACCTAGTTTTATTTGGCAAACGGGGAGGCCTTATTGTAGGACCCTGCTCATTAAAAAGTGGATCGCCCAAATGTATGCGTGTTTTTCAAAAGCGTGTGATGTATGTGGCAAACATGATGATCAGTTGTTCTCTACTGTTAACGCTGCTTCCTGAGCCATGAAAGACTCAAAATACTTCATTTTATTCAAGATATGTGGAGATGGAGATGGCCATTACACCCAAGCCCAACTGCATTGAAAGAGCTTAGAACATTGTTGGAAAACGTGTTGTCTCTCACTGTGCAACAAGAGTCTGACTGGCCACATTTATACAGAACACAGAATTCATGAAACCTACAATAAACCCAAACAGCTGGTAAAACCATATGGAACACTGGTTCAACAGTTTCACAGCATAGACAGAACAATAAATTGTTATTGTATTAAAAAATCTGGGAAAGTAACAGAAAACCTCAGAAAACCTTTTAATGTTCTTGGACACGTTTTAATTTATTGTCTCATTGTCGAATACACTACACTGAATCACATAAACACACATTGTCGAATACACTACACTGCATAACATAAACACTCATTGTTGAATACACTACACTGAATCACATAAACACTCATTGTTGAATACACTACACTGAATCACATAAACACTTATTGTTGAATACACTACACTGAATCACATAAACACTCATTGTTGAATACACTACACTGAATCACATAAACACTCATTGTTGAATACACTACACTGAATCACATAAACACTCATTGTTGAATACACTACACTGAATCACATAAACACTCATTGTTGAATACACTACACTGAATCACATAAACACTCATTGTTGAATACACTACACTGAATCACATAAACACTCATTGTTGAATACACTACACTGAATCACATAAACACTCATTGTTGAATACACTACACTGAATCACATAAACACTCATTGTTGAATACACTACACTGAATCACATAAACACTCATTGTTGAATACACTACACTGAATCACATAAACACTCATTGTTGAATACACTACACTGAATCACATAAACACTCATTGTTGAATACACTACACTGAATCACATAAACACTCATTGTTGAATACACTATACTGAATAACATAAACACTCATTGTTGAATACACTACACTAAATCACATAAACACTCATTGTTGAATACACTACACTGAATCACATAAACACTCATTGTAAGTGAACATAAATTCTCATGCACTTCACTTAAGTGCTAATTAAATGATTAACTGAGATTTTTTCTGCAATTAACTGAATGCTTGTTTGACACATAGCTTGAACTAGAGGCTCCATTGACCCATTGGTGGTGGAGGACTGAGATAAACGTGAGATAACAGCCTGAGATTTTCTCTGAGCCCCACTCATGACAGTTTATTTAAATTTAATTCACAATCCATTCTTTTATGTGTTAGAATTGACATTTAGGCCACTGAGTGATGCTGCACTGAGGGTTTGCAGGTTTGATCGGGGTGGAAATCTTTATTGTTTTTGTGTCCCTATTGCAGTAAACAAAGCAACTTGCTCCCAATTTTTGTTGACTGAAATTTGTATCAAGATTGCATTGCTTAACACCCCCTGTAATCTTAGTAGCAAAATGTTGAAAACGATCAAACTTCATGCCAATCATATGTTGATTGTAGTCATACGTGTTTCTCTCCAAGTGTAAAACAAATTGAATCTCTAGTTGTGTACAATAATAGTAATAGTAAAATACCAGTTTAATAATATCCTTTGTAGGTTTGTTCATTACAGCAGGGATTAATGTGTGTTTTGTATTTTAACAGATGCACCATCACAGAATGTTTCTAGCTTTCTGACAGCATTTGCCATGGATTGTGAACAGTGTGGAAGGTGTAGATGGCTTACAGATGAGAGGATTCCCTTTCCAACTGCAATGTTCCTACCAGCTAGCTGTAATACAATGGAAAGACTGCAGTTTTACCAGGGATTGTGTACATCTCTCCGGTTCACTGTGCTCTGTTCATCAATGGTTCATTGTGCAGGTCAGGTATACAGTTTCATAGTATTACTTACAAATCACAATGGGTTTCACTGCAGATATCCTTTCACAGCTTCAGAAATAAATAGGATCAATTAAATTTGTGCTATATAAATCTGTACCTTCTCTTCATGTATCCAGTTCTTTCTGTTCTTTCCAGTGGCTCAGACACATATAACTTATGTGGTTCCTGATAAGCTCTGGTTTTCTCAACCAGGATGCTGGTACTCATTCCAGCAGAGTTCTTAATGAGTCAGATTTCAATGAGCTTGTAAGTGCTAAGCATATATTAGTCTCAGAATCCAGACATTCAGATCTTATGAGATCTCAAGACACTCTCACCAACTGGGAACAGCACTTACAAATTCACAGACCTTGGTCAGATTCTCACAGCATGGTTTGTGGAAGTGCGGCATATAGTACACCTCTCGACCACTTCCCCGTGTTTCATAAACTACATCTCAATCTGCCCCTCTCCCTGCCCCTCAGCCTTGTCTGCGTCATATGAAGCCCCCTCAGAGAGCTGTTTCACTGACATCACTGAGAGAGCTAGCAGGGGACACTTTGGAGTATACACACACTCTACAATTCTGGCTGTCTTCCATCTCGCAGAGAATATACAGTAGATGTTGACAAACAGATTATTCATTTATGGGGAAATTTGTTCGCTAACAGTCTAGCAATCTATTTTCAATTCCATCAACAATTACAATTACAACAATTAGCTTGATAGTCATGTATAGCCAATCTAAACCATGGCATGCTTATACAAAATACTACACTCGTGATTTACAGCCCATATCTTTCATTGTACAATTTATCTTATCTAATTACAGTGACAAAAAATGTAACATGCATTTGTAGTTGTTTAAATTTAATTTATGAGATCAAGCATCCACCGTGTTTTGGATTAACATTTTCTGGTTGAACTGTCCCAGCCTCTAATGTAGAGTTGTGGTCAATAAATTTGCCCCCTCTCAGCAACGTCATGATGTAGACATGGGCATTAGTTGTTTATGTTGCATTTTTCCTCTGCATAAAAAGGAATAATCTCTTACTGGAAAAAAAAGAAAAACCTCTAATAAACCAATTTCCACTGTTCACCACAGGGAATAGGCCTGGGGCTTATATCGATAGTAGATGCTGCAGTAATTGGCTTTAGCCTGCAGTGCAGAATAATACATTTAACAAGACAATAAAACAAGTATTTGCCGTTCTTATCAAGCTCATCTTTAGGCCAGTTCAAGTGACAATGTCCATAAATAACAAACATAAATAACATTATGGCCATGATAACCAACCACCAACTTATTTAGGCTATGTACTTTCATTTTCAGCAATACTCTGCATGGCCATGGAAGTTGGCAGCTCCTGAACTAAAATCAAATGTCTCGTAATATTATTGCATGTTGAGATTAACATTAGCTACCTAACGTTCTTCTCCTCCAGGCTGCTTCTCAATGTGGTTTTGATCTTTTGAGCTTCATGCTGGAAGATGATTTTGGCTGATATCAATTTTTGCAACGTAAAAGTTGCTGTGCTTTTGAGATAAAACTAGTGAAATACATATTTGAAATGGTAAGAGTCCTAATTTAGGCTCTAGCCTATACATTTTTACTTAATGTCCAGAAGACTTTAAATTACCTGGCCCTTGATCATTTTTACCAGCTAAAAATAAGCCATTGCTAGCTAACACAAACTCTGCTTCATGTACCAGAGCTATGATGTGCTTTGCATGTGCTTATTTTTGGCCTGTCCCTAGCCCCATGTACATTCCCCATGTGCATGGATGCTGTGATCACCCCCTTGCAGCCAAGCTCAATGATTGGCTCCTGCTGGGAGAAACCCAGAAGCCACACATGCATAGTCATAGAGCACCTGTGTTAACGGCGTCTTACCCAAAACATGGAAAACAGCAACTTGTCAGCCAGCCATGCAAAGATGGACTGCATGTTTTTGTTGGTATTCGCTTGGATTCAGTAAATATGTGGGCATCTCTCTCAGACAAGATGCTGACCACTATATCTCAATGGCTCTCTTGCACCCAGTCTGAGCTTTCAATGTTAGAGGGCATTGGGTCTCATGGCAGCAACTGCTTTGAGACATTTTTCAGCCCATCCAATCCACAACAGTCACTGTCAGCTGATAGTCAACCACACATGGAGGGCAAAATTAAACTAGGTTAGCTGCAGTTCATCCAATGGCAGGAGGCCCCATGTGACCATTTTGAGTAAAGAAGATGTAACTTTCCCAAAGCACACGTTCAAAGAACATTGTCCCTCACAGGAAGGTGGGTGGTCTTTACTTTACTGTAACACAGGAAGCAACATCTAGCAAAGAGTTTTCTGATTTCTACTATTATAATACTATTCAATACAATATTCATTTATAGGGTTTACAAACAAAGACTTCTTCTACTGGAGGACCGTTGGCTGTCATGATAAGATTTCATGTTTCTCAAATTTGGAAGTGATTGGTAGGTTCTAGTGCAAACATAATTAGCAAGTGGCAAGCCACAAAGGAAAGACCCATGGTGGACATTTTTTAAATATTCCCTGGATAGTCAATGGTAAGTTTTGCTTTGATAAATGTAAACTTTTTCCACTAATGTGTGAACACAGGGTTTATTCTGTCACATGAGGCTCCATGTTAAGCAACACAAATTAATGAGGGCTGGAGGAACTTTCCCTTTTGTCTGATTGGGTGTATAAATGGCATTAAAATTGTTTCGCTCCCCAGATTCCTCTGTCTTCTGGAATCTACCCATTTACTCAGTGCTTCCTTTTTTAAATCCATTGACTCTAGAATTCTACCTTTTATTTGGGGTTATAAGTCACATCGTATTTCCAAAGCCCACTTACAGAAGCTTAAAGAACTTGGTGGGCTGGACCTTCCAGTTTTTAGATGTTATTACTCTGCTGGAAATGCAAAAACTCTAACCTTTTGCTAAGATTGCCTTCCAGAGATAGGTAGTGCAGTCAAGGACTCCCCCAAATGGTTAGATATGGAAGTGCATGTAACCAGAAAAACCTCTCTCCGATCATTCCTTTTTTCTGCAGTTGAATGTTCCAATATGATGGCTATCCTTAGAAATATTTTGACGATACGGGGACAGATTAAGGGGACCTTCTCAATATTTTCCACAATTTCTGCCTGGCCTCACTGATAATGTGTTCTCCAGTTGGAGGGAGAAGAGTCTCTCCATTATAAAAGATCGATATGGATATTTTATTTGCAATCTGAAACCTTTGCAGAATTTGCAACCATCTCACAACTCACATGCCACTTTGATCAACCTAACTCACATTTCTTTGGGTACCTGCAAGACATTTTGTGATAACTCTTCCTGCTGTTCACGGTTTTTATGAAATAATTTGCAGCCAGCCACCAGAAGCCAAACACCTTATATCTTCTTTTCAGATCATTCCGTTATTTCCTCAGATCATTTAGATTATTTTATATTACTGATTTTAACAAGGAGATATCAGAGGTAGTTTGGGAGGAGGGTCTTGAAAGGATGCATTATTAATGCAAGGGTCTATTCTGCCCTTCTATTTCTACAACTGTACACTGTAAACACAGATTTTGTCTTCAAACAAGTAATTGTTATTGTTATTATCATTAATTATTGTTTTATTTTTTAAACAATTAAGATAAATGAGTTCATTCGTATAACTAAATCAATTTAAACCATTTGTGCAGATGCCAAATTTGGTAAATCCTGGCCTATTTAGACACTGTTCTACAAACCCCAATTCCAAAAAGGTAAATGTAAATAGCAAATGTAAACAGTCAAATGTAAATAAAAACAGAAAGTTGCTAATCCTTTTTGACCTGTATTCAATTGGAAACAGTACAAAAACAAGATATTTTATGTTTTAACTAATCAACTTTATTGTTTTTTGTAAATATATGCTCATTGTAAATTTGATGCCTGCAACACGTCCCAAAAAAGTTGGGACAGGGGCATGTTTACCACTCTGTTACATCACCTTTCCTTTTAACAACACTCAGTAATCTTTTGGGAACTGAGGACACTAATTGTTGTAGTTTTGAATGCGGAATGTTTTCCCATTCTTGCTTGATATACAGTGAGTACCATAATTCTTTGGACAGTGACACATTTTTTGTTATTTTGCTTCTGTACTCTAGCACTTTGAGTTTGAAAGGATACAATGAAGTTGAAGTGCAGACTGTCAGCTATAATTTGAGGGTATTTTCATCCATATCGGATGAACCGTTTAGAAATTATAGAACCTTTTGTACATAGTCTCCCCATCAAAAAGTATATTGGAAAGTTTAACATAATGTAGAATAAAGTATCATTTTTAATCTTTGGTCACATATCCTTTGCATGCCATGACTTCCTGTTGTCTGTGACCCAACAATATAAAAAAACTCTTGATATCTTATTTTCTGGTACTCTTACAAGCGATACTATAACTTATCTGCATTTGAGTGGATCTCTATGGGAAATCGGGGGTGGGACTAGATTTAGCTGTAAATTATGCTGGAACATTATGGAATACATGGTTGGCGAAATGGCTGTAAGTCATCAAGGGTCTGGGGTATCAAACAAGCCTCAAACCATCATTCTGCTGCCAGGTATACAGTAGATATGGATGGATCACTTTAAGGGTCGTTTCTCCTGACAAATTTTCCGATTGAACTCTATGGAAAAATAAGTCAGGAGAAGTTATCCAGAGATTTCTCCAGATTCTCTTAATCTTTTAATACACTACCTAGCCAAAAAAAAAGTTGCACACTCTAATATTTTGTTGAACCACCTTTAGCTTTGATTACGGCGCACATTCGTCGTAACATTGTTTCGACAACCTTTGCAACGTCCCAACATTTATTTACGTCCAAAGTTGCATACATTTTTGGCCAAGATCTTGTATTGACGACGGGAGAGTCGAAACACTCCGTAAAGTCTTCTCCCGAACATCCCAAAGACTTTCAGTGGGGTTAATTAGGACTCATTGGTGGCCAATTCATGTGTGAAAATGATTCCTCATGCTCCCTGAACCACTCTTTCACAATTTGAGCCTGATGATGATGGTGATTCTGTCATGATCCCACTTGTTTGTGCACATTTGTTCATATTTTTTGCGATCTCGCATTCTCTCTTTCTTTCTGTCTCCAGCTTCGCTTCCTTCTTGATTATTGTTAACTAATCTACTAATTACTAACACGCTGGGCGTGTTCGGCTAGAGCCGATTTACGTCATATCTGCGTCGGCCTGCATCGGAAACTGTCCGAGATGGCCGAAAAATCGGTGCTGCGTGAACTAAGGCGGAAATGACAACAGAAGGTTAAGCAGGCGCCTGAGCAGCTGCACCGCTGCTCAGGCGCCTTCAACAACATCGCCGCGCCTTCAAACAAACCAACGACAGAATTGGATCGAGAGCGAGGAGAGAGTGGTGTTTCCTCACTACAAACGCGGATAATTTCACAATATCGCCACCTATCTCGGCGTATTGAGTCTACTCTAAAAAAAAATCTAAATGAAATGTACCCCTCCTTAAGTGTTCAAACACAGGTATAAGGGTTATTTATTAAATCCTACAATGTAATAGCAGTATTTTCCTCTTTCCCTTATCTGTTTTCCTTTCTAATTTCACAATGAATATTTATTCAGTTTTTTCTTAGTATTGCTATATTTAAAAATATTTTTTAATATAATACAATCCTTTATTGTTCAATTAATGTGATTTTGTTTTTTAAAGTGAGCTTCTAGTATAAGCCCTGTAGGGTTTCCAACCTCTCTAGCATATTTCTGCTAATTACGTTGTGTACTTGCATTTGCTATTTTCGTGCAAATAATAAATAAATGTGTTTTGAGAGTGTGGGATTGAGTAACATAAAGTCGCTACTCTGGTTATTATATATGTACCGTACATGTACTTTCTTGAAGTAATGTTAAGCCTATATGAATACGAAAAGTACAATATTGGTAATGCTACACAAACAAATGTGCAGCAAAGAGTTGCCAATTCTCATTCATGACTGCTTCTGTAATCCATCTGCCTTGAGATAAATTAGGAAAATATTAACCTTTAACAGTAGGCCTACATAAAATCTGTTGACTGAACCAAAAAAGTGTATGACGAAATTATAACAAAAAAAGGCCTGTCCAAATATAGGTAACTTAATGTTTTATTCAATATCTTATTCAACTATATTTGTAATTATACCATATTCTATAGAAAAGTATTCAACTTTGTTATAAGGAGTGGTTTGTTTTTGCAACAGTTTAAGTGTAAAATCCTAATTGGACTGTTGTCCAAAACAAGTGTCCTCTCCAAAACATTTGGTGTGAGCTTATAGAACATTAAGGTAGGATCATCAAATGATAACTCATTCATTTATTTCAAAGTATTTGGATGTCTTTTGATGGGAAAAAACTGTTACCTAATCAATATTTCTCTTCACCATCCTTGTTATCAGTAAGACACCTTATCAAGATCTGAAGGTATGACCTGCTGTCCATCATTGTGTTGAGAAGTGGAGTTTTCCCTATCTCCAGATGGGACAGTGTATAGCCAGGCCTCTGCATGTCACATTCCAGCAGAGGGGACCACATACAAACAACCCAATGCCATAATAACATGAAGGGTAGTAACAATTAAACAACATTAAGCAACACAACCTGGGTACAATGCTGTACATCCATCGTGCAAATTGTTGTAAGATTAATGATTGAGATTAAAGATCTAACACTGTTATTATGGCTATGGGTTATTAGATGTGGGTGGTCTGGTCTCCAGAACAAAACAGATAAATTATACCAGCAATTAAGCGAAGAGAACATTTCCAGAATATTTATTTCACACAATATGGTGACATTCACAAAAGGTAAATAAACTGTAGGACTATTCCCCTCCACCACCATTCAAGCCACAATGACACCGGGTTCTTTCTGTCATTTTGTATGTTTATTGTTAAATCAGAAATATATGAACAATGATTGGTGACAGGTAAAAGGAAGACATGTTGATATTGGAATACATCTTATGCAAATACAATTCTATGTATCCATACATTACCATAACTGGCAAGGAAAATGTCATCTCAAAACACATAACGACTCCCAGTATCCCAATGTCCCTATATGTACTATATTAGTTATTCATTCATACAAACTCAATTTATCTTGTTAAAGACATTGAATGGCCTTCAATTCAATACGTTCATTGTCAAGGTCCAAAGGGACCACGTGCTGTCATGTAATTTGAATAAATCATGAACACTGACACTAAGAGTAGCTGAATCATGTATGCTATGTAATGTTTTAGTGTGAAAAAAAATCTCAACAGACTGGTCAAGTAAAGGATATATACAGTGAACACTGAATATTTTTTTCCTATGTTTTGGCTCTGTACTCCAGCACTTTGGATGTGAAATGATACCACGACTGTGAGGCTAAAGTACAGACTGTAAGCTTTAATTTGAGGCCATTTTCATCCATATTGTAACTGAAGAAGGCTGGAGTACAGGCCTGGCATAGCATCACCAGTGAAGATACCCAGCATCTGATGATTTCTACAGCTCGCAGACTTCAGGCAGTCCTTGCATGCAAAGGACATGCAACCACCAAGTATTATTATTTCATAGCAACATAATTAAGGATTAGGAGTAATACACTTTCCCTTTATGTCACAAGGAATATCTTCAATGCATTAACTGTACAAAAAAAAAAAAGTCCCATGAAAGAGACATTTCTCATTTATATTGGTACCAATATTCTGCAATAAAATATGCTTTAGAACCACCACTCAAAAGTCTATGAAAACATGCAAAGTTATGATACTTAAAATAGCTACATAGATTCTCACATTACAATGTATGACTACCGATGGCTACGATGTCTTCTGGGTTTAGATGAACTAAAATGACATGTCTACCACGTTTGCTAGTCTAAACAGAGATGACAGGTGTAGTTTAGGCCATCTCATGAATTGACAGACAAGAAACGGCTGAATATGAGCAATAGAACATAAGCAGCCTAATGTTTACAGCACCCAGCGCTTTAATTCCAATGGAAATGATACGTATTTATTCTATATATATATTTATATAAAGAACTTTAATTGGAGTTTCACTGTGGCACAATTCAGGGTGATAGCCAAAGTCGCGTAGCAAAAGATAAATATTGACTAACCGAACAACAGTGGCGGACTTAGTCATTTTGGGGCCCAAGGCAAACACAGGCATGGGGCCCTCACACATCCCTTGCTCTCCCCCCTTTTCAATCCTATTTATCTAAGAAAGATCAGTTGTGATGCATGTATCATCATCATCATCATTGCTGCTGGAGCAATCTAGGTTGGCACTGCCAGCAGCAGCAATGGGTAACGTTTAGGGCTGTTCCTAACGACTAATTTCCCTGAAATTTGAAACCGTTAATCACATTCTTCAATAACCAAATCGTATTTTAAATGCCGCTGAAATGTGTGGTACTTTGCGTCTTGCATTATGAACATTGCACATTATCCTACAAAACATGACAACTCACTAAGTAAAAGTTAACAAATAGCATTTATTGAAAACAATATTCAACGTAACAAAACATTTTTAGGAAACGTGCCTGATTATTACAACGGCATTTTCATTGGGTGAACGCGATCGCATAGCAAATACAGTAAAAAATAATAATCGGTCATCAGAAAAGCTACCAATAATAGGCCCACAAAAAAATAACAATTAGGTCACTGATCGACGTGACATTAGATTAGTTTTATTGGGCTATTCAACAACGCGATAGGCCTACTTACTCTTTCCACCTCGCTGGTTTAACTTGCAGGGCGAACAGGCTAATGAGTTTTGTATTTTTCCTTCGTTTTTTTAAATAATTTTTTTAAACAGGTGTTGTGTCGAATTCTGTTTCCCCACGAAATCATGTTCCCCCTAGCGTTGCTGCGCAATTTTTTCAGGAAATAGCGTAATGGGCGCGCGACCTGAGATCAGCTCGCTCCCAAGGAGGAATGCTCGTGCCACTTACGTGAATCTCAGTTTGTATAGGCTACGTTTTAAGCGATTTGTTCTTTTGCGACTAGGACATCTTAAGATCAGAAGCCGCGATATGCAGGTCAGCCTATAAAACAGTGAAATACGTTCAGAAAAGCAGCAAGTGTTCTGGTGGCTTTGTCGTCAGTTTGTATGGTGTCAGTGACTTGGTTAGTAAAAACATTCGTTCACTTAGTCTTGTAATGAGTATGTTACATAACCGACTGTATAAAATATATATGAAGCCCAATGAACATGATCAGACTGTTTATGAGTAAGATATACAATAAACGTCATACTACAGTTATTTTGACCGTGTCTGAGTATATTATTATTAGTAGCCTACTGTCATTATTATTCCTACGAGTAGAAGAGGATGTGGTGGGGTATTAATGATGGTGGTATTACGAATAGTGGTAACGTTAGTGGTAGCTACAAAATACGTGATGCTACGGTTATTTTCTTTATCTGGCATTAGTATATTTTTGCATTTTATATGTGTGTGTATATATATGTATATGGATACATGTATATATGCAGTATATATATATACATACACAGTATATATGAGTGTGTGTGTGTGTGTGTGTGTGAAAAACGCTATATATAAAGTGAATTAATTATTAATAATTAACATTATTGTTATTAGTAGCAGTACATTACATTACAGTTATTTGGCAGACACTTTTATCCAAAGTGATGTACAATAAAGGTTCTGTCACCTTCCCACTCCCTATTTTCCAAAAAAAATACATTCAACAAACTAATACTGGTAATGCATCACCCAAAATAGTCAATTCACCAAGTTTCACCATTTTACCACCTAATCTGTCCGTTTCCATAGGGGGAACAGTATCTGACGGCTGAATTTAACCCCATCAGATACCGTGCCCCCTATGATTTTGCAGAAAGGAAGGTCTCACAAACACCAAACTAATAGTGGTAACTCATCTCCCCATATAGAGATAATTCACCAAGTTTCACCATCTTACCACCTTATCTGTCCGTTTCCATAGGGTGAACGGGATCTGACAGCTGAATTTAAACCCATCAGATTCCGTGCCCCCTATGATTTTGCAGAAAGGAAGGTCTCACAAACACCAAACTAATAGTGGTAACTCATCTCCCCATATAGAGATAATTCACCAAGTTTCATTATCTTACCACCTTATCTGTCCGTTTTCATAGGGGGAACGGGATCTGACAGCTGAATTTAAACCCATCAGATTCCGTGCCCCCTATGATTTTGCAGAAAGGAAGGTCTCACATACACCAAACTAATAGTGGTAACTCATCTAACCATATAGAGACAATTCACCAAGTTTCATTATCTTACCACCTTATCTGTCCGTTTCCATAGGGGGAACGGGATCTGATGGGTTTAAATTCAGCTGTCAGATCCCGTTCCCCCAATGGAAACGGACAGATAAGGTGGTAAGATAATGAAACTTGGTGAATTATCTCTATATGGGGAGATGAGTTACCACTATTAGTTTGGTGTATGTGAGACCTTCCTTTCTGCAAAATTATAGGGGGCACGTAATCTGATGGGTTTAAATTCAGCTGTCAGATCCCGTTCCCCCTATGGAAACGGACAGATAAGGTGGTAAGATCGTGAAACTTGGTGAATTATCTCTATATGGTTAGATGGGTTACTAGTATTAGTTTGGTGTATGTGAGCCCCTCCTTTCTGCAGAATCATGGGGGGCACGGTATCTGACAGGCCTGAATTCAGCTGTCAGATCCCGTTCCCCCAATGGAAACGGACAGATAAGGTGGTAAGATAATGAAACTTGGTGAATTATCTCTATATGGGGAGATGAGTTACCACTATTAGTTTGGTGTTTGTGAGACCTTCCTTTCTGCAAAATCATAGGGGGCATGGAATCTGATGGGTTTAAATTCAGCTGTCAGATCCCGTTCCCCCTATGGAAACGGACAGATAAGGTGGTAAGATGGTGAAACTTGGTGAATTATCTCTATATGGTTAGATGAGTTACCACTATTAGTTTGGTGTATGTGAGACCTTCCTTTCTGCAGAATCATAGGGGGCACGGTATCTGATGGGTTTAAATTCAGCCGTCAGATCCCGTTCCCCCTATGGAAACGGACAGATAAGGTGGTAAAATGGTGAAACTTGGTGAATTGACTATTTTGGGTGATGCATTACCAGTATTAGTTTGTTGAATGTAACCTTTATTGTACATCACTTTGGATAAAAGTGTCTGCCAAATAACTGTAATGTAATGTACTGCTACTAATAACAATAATGTTTACTATTAATAATTAATTCACTTTATATATAGCGTTTTTCACACACACACACACACACACACACACTCATATATACTGTGTGTGTATGTATATATATATATACTGCATATATACATGTATCCATATACATATATATACACACACATATAAAATGCAAAAATATACTTATGCCAGATAAAGAAAATAACCGTAGCATCACGTATCTTTTAGCTACCACTAACGTTACCACTATTCGTAATACCACCATCATTAATACCCCACCACATCCTCTTCTACTCGTAGGAATAATAATGACAGTAGGCTACTAATAATAATATACTCAGACAAGGTCAAAATAACTGTAGTATGACGTTTATTGTATATCTTACTCATAAACAGTCTGATCATGTTCATTGGGCTTCATATATATTTTATACAGTCGGTTATGTAACGTACACGTTACAAGACTAAGCGAACGAATGTTTTTACTAACCAAGTTACTGACACCATACAAACTGACGACAAAGCCACCAGAACACTTGCTGCTTTTCTGAACGTATTTCACTGTTTTACGTATAGGCTGACATGCATATCGCGGCTTCTGATCTTAAGATTTCCTAGTCGCAAAAGAACAAATCGCTTAAAACGTAGCCTATACAAACTGAGATTCACGTAAGTGGCACGAGCATTCCTCCCTGGGAGCGAGCTGACTTCAGGTCGCGCGCAAGTTACGCTAATTCCTGAAATAACTGCGCAGCAACGCTAGGGGAAACATGATTTCGTGGGGGAACAGAATTCGACACAACACCGGCGTTGTTAACATTAGTAACGGATTCTCGTTTTTTTTATAAAGCAACATTTGACCAGGAAAACATGAAATTTCAGTGCAAATTATGTCAATATGTAATTTAAATGTGTACATTAATAAAATAGTAAGTTTAACCGACTAGTATTTCTGGTGCCGACTAGCGAGGGTAGCAACGTTTAATCGGCTAGTCGACTAAACGCGCACATCCCTAGTAACGTTAGCTGTAGTTAGCTTTGGTAGTTTTGCCACAGACTTTTTACTTTCCTCCTGCTTCCTCCTTTTCTCAGCACCGCTTGGGTAGCTTCGCTTCATTTTCACTTTTTAATAATCGCGCCGAGCTGAAACACGAATTGGCTACTGAATCATTTCCGCAGACGGCTCATCATGGAATAGTCCAATGTAGTGGGGACTGAGGGGGGGTGACTAAGACGTTCATGAATTAGGCATTCTGATGCCATTTAGCGCATGAATTTTTAGAAAGACATAATTAATTACTGGGGGGGACGTTTATGAGGCATTTAACGGGGCCCTTTGTAGTATGGGGTCAGCTTGGGACCCCAGGCAATTGCCGACCTTTGCCTAATGGGTAAGACCGCCTCTGCCGAACAATACAAGTCATTAAATAATTTAAGTCAGTATTAAAACAACCTTCATTCGTTCTCCTCCATTTCTTCAAGATTTTGAAGTAAAAAGGACATCTGTGTCGCCTCCAAGTCCTCCGCAACCACAAACAACACGGCTAACTCCTCCATGTTGCTTTTCTCCCAGCCGGTTTCAGAAACGTCCGAAACTGTCCCAGTTGGATCTGCTCAGGCGATTTTCATTTCCGCCTGAGGCAGGTAAGCCAACTGCTCACCCGATGTCTACCCGAACACGCCTACTAATCTGCTAACCATGTCTCATGTGAGATCCCTAAAGAGCCAATTAGACAGGGGTCCTCTTTTTTTTAAATCACCATAATAAATCAAGATTTAGTCACTACTAAATTCAAATGGGTTTCACCACTCATTATATTACATTACAGGCATTTAGCAGACGCTCTTATCCAGAGCGACTTACACAACTTCAAGCATTTTATTACATTTATCCAATTAATGCAGCTGGAGCAGCTGGAGCAGCTGAAGCAATTATCAAGGGTACAACGGCAGTATCCTACCTGGGAATCGGTTACAAGTCCGGTCCCTTAACCATTGTACTATACTGCCACCCTGTGGCACTCACACTAGTTATTATGTAGAGCTTAACTACTAAATATTTAAACATACCCCTAATGTGGTGTAATTTATAGCGCAACTAGCTAACTGCAACTAGTTTGAAACTAGCTAGTAACAACTAAGGGTTTAGTAAAGACTAAACGCTTGAATTTAGTAATGACTTACGTCAAACTGATGGCGCAACCCAGTCCTGGAGCTCAGCCCCGCCCAGAGTTCGACATTTTCGAATTTCAAAAGGGGGCGGGGTCCAGCTAAACCAGCGTGCTTTGTTACGCTTTAAGAACTACGTGTCCCATCATGACTTCTGTTAGTAAGGAAGTGCGTGGCATGAAGATTTTTTTAAAGCGTGATGCAGCGCAGGTTTATTTGTGTGTGGATTGGTTGAAGAATCTGCGCAGACTTTTGGCCAGCTGGCAGCACGACGGGCTCAGGAATCCTGTGTCGATTCGTTGTCAAGTACTTTACTTTAGCAAGAAGGCTAACTAACATGGACCGTCCCGAAGTTACATTTACTTTGGCGTATATTGTTTTTGTGTTTTGCTTTGTCTTCACGCCAAATGAATTTAGATCAGCGGGAGTTACAGTGCAAAATCTGTTTTCATCATGGCTTGGAAGTGAAGATCTATGTTTTGTTCAATATCACATAAAGAGAACAAGCATAACTCTTCTCGTTCATTCCATATTGCCACTGGGTAAGTAGCTAGTTATGTTTGCTAACCCTACATGATAAGTTGCTAACTTAGCTAATCACGCTAGCGTTATATTACTTGGGAACTTCAACTTACTATCACCATCGGATTTGAGAGGTATTGCCATCAATCATACAAGTTCTTAGCTATCGTTAGCTTGTATAACAGTCAACGCTGTAACGTTTGAGTTAGTTGGCTCCTAGCTTTAGCTTCGTACGAGCCAACTTAAAATAGGTAGCGAACAGTCAACGTGGCCAGATGGATGGAGTTTATTGTTTACATATTTATTTAGCTAACATTAGACAGGTAACGTAATAAGTTGAATTAAACGCTAAGTTACGTTAGCTAGCTAGGTTCAGAATAGATGTGTATGTAACGTTAACGTAATTTTGCAAAGGAAGTATTTTGTAGTATGGAACTGTTAAGGTTAGCTAGATATTCAGAATCAATTGGTTAGCTAACAAGCTAGCTTAGGCTTTTTCTTGTGCAACTTGGACATGCTAAAGTGTACTCTCCTCCACAGGGTATTATTTCGGGATGTGTATTGCAGCTCCTGATAAGAACCTATGGTACGTCCATTCGGCGAATGAGGGCTGGCAGCTGTACTTTACCATGTCAGTTGCCCTTCCCATTTTCAGCTTCGTACTTGCCCTTCACTGGGCGCAGAACAAATGGGGAAATCACCCTATATCCAAGAGCATAGGCACTCACGCGCTACCTCAATCAAGCTGGAGGGCAGTGTCGTCTTCTATCAACACAGAGTTTCGTCGCATTGACAAGTTCGCCACGGGTGCCCCAGGTGCCCGGGTGGTCGTCACAGACACTTGGGTCATGAAAGTTACGACCTACTACTTGCACGTGGCACAGCAGCAGGATATCCACCTGACCGTTATAGACTCCAAGCAGCATGAGCTGTCGCCCGACTCTAACACTCCCGTACAGATTCTGACCATCACTGTGGCCAGCATTAACCCCAATGTCAAGCCTTTTAACATAAGGTACAGTAAAAATCTGAATTCTATTGAAGTGCTGATTCACATATTGTGTATTAATGTCGTGTTTTGATTTGGAACCAGATTTTGTCCCTGGTGTTTATTTGTATATTTTGGTTTTGAAAGCCAACATTATTGGCAGCTTCTGTGCTACAACTCCCTCAGTCAAGTCATAAAAGTGCAGGCTAACATGTATGTCATCCAGGACATGTGATGCCAGCTGTGTGAGGTGGGTCTTATGTGGGTTTTGAACCATAGTGCTCACTGGGCATTTTTGCTCAGTAACATACATGATTAGCATGCTCAGCTAAAGACCAGGGTATGCAGCTGAGAACTGCATACAAGAGCTTTGGTGTCTTCCCCAGCACTCCTGAATTAACCCAGGATGCAGCATAGTGAGACATAAATATGATTGAGCACTTCAAATCGGAACATAAATGGGTTAAATAAATACTTGTTCCTGGTACTTTACGTGTAACTGTATATTTGACAGATTTTGTAGCATATGTTGCCGGTCCCATTTTAATGGCTTATACTTTTGTTTTATGAAGGTGCATGTAGGTACAGTACATGTCACAATGTGTGGATATGCGTGATAGTAATGTGACAACCTCTGTTGTTCAGATTGAATTCTACAGAATATGGGGAGTTGCGTGAGAAACTGCATGCTCCAATCAGAAATGCAGCCAATGTCGTCATCCACCAGACCCTGAGTGACATGTTCCTGGAGACGTTCAAATCCCATGTCGAAGTGAACCAGATCTACTCGCTCCCCAGTGAACTGGTGAGGAAGCACCTTTCTCGAGCACTCAGTACATTTTAGTTTCTGTTATTCTTACTACTCACTCTTTGTTAGACGTACAGCTTGCCTCCTTTTTAAAGATCTTCTTTTTTCTTTGTATTAAATATTTTTTCTTTAGTAGTTGGTATCCATAACAGTCAGTTCATTTTAGTAAATCGTTTTCAGGAATTCTTCAGGAGTTTTAGTAGGTTGAAAACCTTAAAAGAAATGAATCCAAAAGAAAGAACTTAAACACATTAGACTACCATCATTAACCTTTGCACGTTGAATGAATTGCATGTTAAATACATCACATTTCATAAGCATTAGTTACATTTTTCTTTAGTCATAGGCTACATCACATTTCTTCACCATTTGCTACTTATCACATTCAAATAAATCATCATTGCTTCTCCATCATTATTAAATCGCATTCAAATAATCATTTATCATTAATCACCAGCACATCCAAAACTCTGACATAGTACCATTAATTTTTTTAAATGCTTGCCTGTGAAAGGAAGGCCTACTGGAACATCATATCATCATTCCAACTTCATTAAATGTCGTAAAAATATTATTAAACACCATAATAATGCTTATCAAACGGCTTAAAACACCATAATGATACCAATGATAAGCAGACATAAACACCACGTTGTCACCCCAAACGCTGAATAAACATTCTAAACCTACACAATAAACCAAGCGCAAAATGCTGATCAAACATCAAAGGGCACAAACGAACTATCGCCAAACTGCACACCGCTATAATGAGTGTATTCTATTGTTGACGTTCCTATCGCGGATAGTTTACAAATCACTCATAGAAACCAATACACTCAGACAGACGCACTCAAACAAGGCAAATCTCATACGTACCAATAGCTTTTCTACATTGATGGGACCCTGTTTGAAGCAGTTTCAAGCTCTTTTTTGTTTTACCTATAAGTCAGTTTGTTTGGCTTGAATATAATAGTCAGCGTTTTTTTGAGTTCACATCGTCACAGTTCTCCTGTATTAGAGGTTCTACTGTAATTGGATGTAAATCTAAAGGTCACAACACCTTGTAGGTGGCCCTACATTAGCATGTTGACCCTGTTGGTGGCAGTGTCTCCCCTGCAGTAGCATGTTGACCCTGTAGGTGGCAGTGTCTCCCCTGCAGTAGCATGTTGACCATGTAGGTGGCAGTGTTTCCCCTGCAGTAGCATGTTGACCATGTAGGTGGCAGTGTCTCCCCTGCAGTAGTATGTTGACCATGTAGGTGGCAGTGTCTCCCCTGCAGTAGCATGTTGACCATGTAGGTGGCAGTGTCTCCCCTGCAGTAGCATGTTGACCATGTAGGTGGCAGTGTCTCCCCTGCAGTAGTATGTTGACCATGTAGGTGGCAGTGTCTCCCCTGCAGTAGTATGTTGACCATGTAGGTGGCAGTGTCTCCCCTGCAGTAGCATGTTGACCATGTAGGTGGCAGTGTCTCCCCTGCAGTCGCATGTTGACCCTATAGGTGGCAGTGTTTCCCCTGCAGTAGCATGTTGACCCTATAGGTGGCAGTGTTTCCCCTGCAGTAGCATGTTGACCCTATAGGTGGCAGTGTCTCCCCTGCAGTAGTATGTTGACCCTGTAGGTGGCAGTGTCTCCCCTGCAGTAGAATGTTGACCCTGTACGCAGCAGCACTTGACCAGCTCTTGGTCCTGTACGTGGCAGTTTCCCTTGCAATGAAATTTGAACCCAACTTTCTCCTCTGTCCCTAGGAGCTGGAGCCCTGCATTGGCTGCATGCAGGTAAGCGCCAACACCAAGCTGCTGCGGCTGTGCCAAGAGGAGGGCCAGTATGAGGGCGACTGCCAGCAGTGCTACTGTCGACCTATGTGGTGCCTTACCTGCCTGGGCAAGTGGTTTGCCAGCCGACAGGACCAGCAGCACCCTGAGACCTGGTTGGCCAGCAGGGTGCCCTGCCCAACCTGCCGAGCCAAGTTCTGCATTCTAGATGTGTGTATGGTGCAGTGACCCTGCAGCTTGCCCTTCCCCACAGACTGAGATGTGTGCAGCAGGCCAAACCGTAGCCTTAGGCCAGCTTTTTGTTATTCTTTGCAGGGCACCTGTATGATCAATAGCTCAATACTTGCTGTTTATTTAACATGAATATAATGCAAGTAATGTGAAATGGAGTATTTTGAAAAAGGCAAGTATTGAAAATATTCGTCAGGAAAGTTTTTCATTGGACGTAGCAAATATACCAAAAGAACAAAACTTACCTATTGGATTTGTAAGAAAATGTGTATTTTATTCTTGGTCAGTTAAACTACAGATGTTCCCTGGGTTTTTTTTCTTTATTTTTCCCCCCTGCGTAACAGCCACAAGGTGCCCTTAAAGGTGTTTTTTTAATAATTTTTTTTTTAGTAAACCTTTAATTTTTACCATTAATGGTTCCTATCCGACAAGGGACATTTTGACACACTTGCCATGGTAGTACTGCTTATGCTCTTACTGTAAGGATGAGTTATGGGATTTTCGACATGATCTTTTTACTCTTGCCGTTTGTTATTTCTCCTTCATTTCTGTGTTGTGCTCCATTGCAGTTTCATTGTAAGGGCACTGCATTAATTAGCTGATTGGCTAACTTGGTGATTAAGAATGACATTTTTCATGGTTTTATATGGGGTACTTTGATTTCATAGTTTTTGTTTTTTAGCAAACCTATTAATGGGGAAAAATCTCTCCAAACACCCAATGAGCCAAGATGACAGTATTTTCTGGTTTCAGAGGTGATTTTTGAAGGGCACAAATTTCAGTGAAAAAGCAGAAAATGAAAACTGTTTCTTCAGTACATTTGTTCTGTAATTGTCAGTTGTAAATACAATCGTAAATAAACAACCCGTGTTGGCTGAATTTTGTTTCTTTAACAGTCAACTGTCAAAGAAGGGTACTGGGGGGTTTGAGAAGAAGTTTTGCCCAAAATGCTTAATTTTTAAATAACTACTTGTGGGCAAAGCCAGTGCACTTCCTTCCCATTGTTTTCTGGAGAATTGAGATGGCAGACAGGATTTTTGTAGCTTTTTTTATTTTTATAAATCGTAGTGCCAATTAGTTCCTTTTTTGTAGTAATGTAAACAATAAAGGTGAAGTGCATAAATAATTTAGTACCATGATTGAAGTTAACTTCAGAGTAAAGCCTTAGAAATTCTACCAACTATAATTTTATTTATACTACGTATAGGATGCTTTGCAATATGTCAGATAATGTTAAAATGTCAGATATGTGAAATTATTTACTCCACACTATTGCTGCAGTTCAGTTTATTGAAACCTGAGTAATTTTGGGGTTCAAACTTCACTGCTGGGAAACCCTCGCTATAACCTAATGCATTTATAAAACGTGAAAGGTCAGCGCCTGTGTGCCGTTTGGCCTAGTCTTGCAATTTGGTGCTTAGATTTTTTTTCATGAAAAACCCATAAGTTCTGTCATATTGGATTTTCTGCTTTTCAGTTTTTGAAAAACACTAAAAATCATTTAATTCGTCTGATCAACTTTATTACATTCCGTATTTTTAATATGTTCTAACCCTGTCAAAACAAGGTTTTTATAAATAAATTTTAAGTACATTTGTGGCATTTGTTATTAAATATGCAAATTAGCTTAATTATTGGTTTTATCTTTGTCAAACCTGATGGACACAAGGACTTTGTTGTGATTGTCCAGCGCAACTAAGTATATTCAGCATATTTGTATGATATTGTCTATAATATTAACTGACAAAAAGGGTTGCATTCAAAATCTTGCATTTGTATTTAATTGCAAGAAATTTTTTATTTTTATTTTTGTATTTGCTGCTAATGCTTTTGCACCTATTCCTCAAGCACTCATGAGCTCTGAATTCTGAAAAACCTACCCCGTGGTGCACTGCACAATGTAAAACATCTGTGCCAGTAACTCAAAGGTCATAGGTTGGATTCAGGCCTTGGTCTACTGATTGTAGTAACGTCCAAATCTGCCATAAAATCATCAAAAACAATGAACTGAGTAAAGCAACCGGTTTGTATTTTAATTGTTATCCTCCAGGGTTCTCTGTAGGCACTGAAACGATACAGTCAAGTAAGTGATTATACAATTGAATGGCAAATTGACATTTATAAGAACAATTGGCCTAGTATAGGGAGAGTGAAAGGAAAGAACATGGATGGAACATCAAATGCACACAACTAACCCTGCGTTCTCACATCCAGCAACTTCGGTCGCCCAGTCGCCGGAAGACCATTCATACTCTATGAAGCTGAGAAACTAGGCAACTGAGCGACCAAAATCAGTTGATAAATGTTGCCCGCAATTTAACTTTTGAGCGACCATCGGCCGTAACAGCCAAGCAGAGTTCCACGCTTCATATTTCTCCAACCGACATGAAACCATTTTGTGAATAATTGTTCCGCCCGATTTCAAATTGCAGCAATGGAGGATCAGCTAATAATAATGGTAAATGGTAAATGGACTGCACTTATATAGCGCCTTTATCCAAAGCGCTTTACAATGGCCTCTCACTCACCCGTTCATACACACATTCACACACCAATGGCGGCAGCTGCCATGCAAGGTGCTAGCCTGCTCATTGGGAGCAATTTGGGGTTCAGTGTCTTGCCCAAGGACACTTCGACATGTGGACAGGAGGAGCCAGGGATCGAACCGCCAACTCTGCGATCAGCGGAAAACCTGCTCTACCTTCTGAGCCACAGCCGCCCCCAGGTCCAAGCCTACCACGTCCTGTTCATTGTATAACATAACCTTAAAGGATGTATGTGGCTGTTCTATCAATATCACATTGAGCCCAAACTACATGTTGAGTTTCATACATAAATCTATGTATCTAGATAGATTGATAAAGATCGCTAGCTCGCGACGAAAATAGATATAGGCTCGCCTATCGCTAGCTAGCGAGAACACATAATTATCAGTGTCATGACATAACTATAAAGAATAGGATGCATCGCAAATATGTCTTTGTTATACGTAAGCTACTGCCGTTTCTCTTTATCAAAAAATTGTAGCTGCACGAATTGACTTGGATGACACAACGGGAAGCTCTTCCCCCGCCCCAGCCTAGTAGAATTGACCGACTCAGCGACCAGTTGCTCGCTGTGAGAACGCAGCGTAACCGCACGTCTTGAACTGCAACACGATCCACCTGGTACACAGCACACCGATGTATTTCATGTATTTTGCACACCTTGTAATTTTACAATAAATCATGCAATGAAGATAACAATAGACCCAACAATTATACAGACAAAAATCAAATGTCAGATCAATACAGAAAATTAATCATTTGTTAGCAGGGGAAGAGACAGCATTGAGAAGCTGCTGGATGTAATTCCAAAATTAACAGATGTGTTTTTAAATGCAATAATACCACTGGAAAAAATAGGTTGACATTTGTCACGAAATGACATGCATTTTAAAACAGGTATGACTATGGCTGAGCAATTCAGCTAGACCAATGATTTTCATTCCTGGGATGCATGATCTGCAGATTTTTGTTTTCAAATGAACATCAGCAACCAATTCAGACCGAAGAAACCAGGGGGTATTCCACAAAGCTGGGCTGCCTTCAGATCCAAAATTTATGCTTCCTTCCTGTCATTCCCTTTCATTGCTTCAAGGGGGGAATCCCCAAAATGCCAGGATGAAATATGGCAGCCACACCAAGTGGAATACGGTTGTAATAAAGGAGTAATTATATTCCCTCTCTCGTTTATCCTCCCTTCCACAAGGGGTTCATTTCAATCGCTTATTTTATCTGTCCTTGTCTCTTTGGTCCTCGCCTGACCCGGAAAACAATCGAGGTTTTCAATCTTTAAGGACATTCCAACCTCTAAATGCTGAGAGGGCTACCGGAGGATGCCAGGATACCGGCGGATGCTTCAGTGAGGAAACACGAATGTAGCCATTGTGGAAGCCTTTTCTGGGGATGCGTGATGTGTATAAATGATCTACCTCTCCAGATCTGACACATCGCAGGTATACCCCACAAACCCAATTGTACCACTGCTTTCTATTTATTATAATGCGCTTTAATTCAGAATGACACTCATTGTTTATGACTAACAAAATCCATGTTTATTCAGGAAAAAAGAGGCTAAAAAGCATTATGGTTACACACCTAAGCATAATATGATGCTTGACTGAGCGAGGACGTTCCATTTGCCTATTGGATGTTGCCTCGATTCCTCTGTCCTCGTATCTGATCCTTGCATTCTTTCCTCGGGTCCTCTGTTGAGCGGCGTTAAGGAGCGAGGAAAGGACACGAAGAAAAGATGCAAGGAGTGAAAATAAGCGATTGGAATGAACCCTAAGGGTATAAAATGCAAGCTTTCAGCAAAAATGGAATCCCACAATGCAATGCTCCACATTGTATTGTGGGAAAAAATGGCACACTTCAACTTTGCACTTCCTATATTAGTTGCAAGGGTGGTTCAGTTCTGTTTTTGTTTCTCGTCAATCCTCCCTTGCAGAGCTCCTGTTAAATTACCCGTGTTAAATTTAATCTGAACGCAGCCCAGGATTACAGAGTTAGCTGGATAACTGAGTAAAACCCAGAACCCTCCCAAATCTGGAACATGGACTGAAGTAAAAAGAGCTGTTCCGGATGTTACTCAGTTTACTGCAGTTATCCAGCTAACTCAGTACTCCCGCTTTGTGGAATACCTGCCTGGTGAGTGGAGTTAACTGTGTAATTGATTGCTTTAATCGATCAATTAAGTGCCAAGTAACAACAAAAACCAGCAGACCCTGCGGCCCTCCAGCACCAGGAATGAAAATCACTGAGCTAGACTCTGGGTTTTCATCAGTCGGCGAAGGTAATGTAGGGGGTCCGTGATTACAATCTCAACCCTCCCTCCTCCACGAGTCTGTGATAGCATTCTCCCGATCTGCATGAGCAATTCATGATCACAATCTCCCCCTTGGTCCGCGATCACAATCAAGGGTAAGTATACTCTAGATCACTTTTTTAAAGCAGTAAACGTGTTTGTATGCCTAGTGTATACTGAAGCTTATTCATCCATTTGGTTATTTCAACAATTCTGAAATAATATGGTATATCAGAAGAAACTGGTAGATAAGTGTCTTGGTGCGGCCCTCTAATGGTTGAAATTTTATTTCTGCTCCCCACATGCCCCCGCCCCAATCGTGATGTCAGAGTACCTGTTTGGAGATACCTCTACGTCATATGGATAATTTTTTCGGCGATCAAGACCCCACTGCTGGGTGTTAGTTTTAGTTTGCGATAATAACCTTGTTTGGAACATAATTAACATTATTAAGTTTGTTTCTTCATAAAAGTGACTGATGACAATTCATGATATATAGACCCACAAGCACACAGTCAAACCCAACACTTCAAAGAGCGTGTCTTTAGGGAATGCGCAGATACGTTTGTGGAAAGTGATGAATGGCTGGTGTTTGCGCATGAACCTGAAGTTGGAATGCTTTTAAAGTCATTTCTAGGGTGTTTCCTTACGTTAATCACGTGAACAGACACACCCATCCAATGTACACACAATTGCCATTGATGCACTTGGGATACGCACAAAATTGAAGGTCTGTGCATGTTTCATGAATCACACGTTGGTTTTCATAGGAACTTTTCTTAAGAACAACAGTACAAAGAATTTAATAAAACTTTTGTGAATGAGGCTCATTCATTATAGATGAGCCTTCTGTGCCTTTGTTGTGATATCACTCTTTTATTCCTAAGAGTAACAGAGATGTTTTCCACTTTTGTTAAGCTACTCTTTTCCAGAGCATCTGCAAAGTGAATGTAAAGTAATGAGTTGACAGGTGTTTCTCTAATTGATGTCTGATTTCCTGTCCGATAAATAGGCAACTCCACTGAATCGTCTGTGACAACAATCCTGGGAAAAGAGCATAACTGTAATCTTTGAATAAAAACTTCTCTTAAATTTTTTTACATGAGTCACAGTGCGGTCCAGTGGCTTGAATGCTTTGCATTGCACTAAGTGCACCAGACTTTACAAAATGGTTGTTTCTACATGACTTGCCTCACATACAGATGGCTTAATTAGTGAAGGTTATGTAGGTCAGTGATTGAAGTCTGACCACAGCCTTGTTTCAGACCTCTCGTTACTCGTTTCTTATTCTCAGAAGCGACCACACAGCTGGATAGTGGTTACATGTCAGGCAGCATATGCTTGTTCCATTTTTGTTTTTGTCTTATAAAAAGGTGCAAGCAGAAATGTTTCCTGTTAACTTCAATACTGAGACTTCAATCATGAGAAAGTTGTGCTTTGTTGGATTTGCTTTGTAGATTGTGTCTATGACCTTCAATATGCACTAATTGTACGTCGCTTTGGATAAAAGCGTCTGCCAAATAAATGTAATGTAATACAAACAAAACTGTACTGCACTTGTCTTTCATAAGAGGGAAAGCATT
This sequence comes from Ilyophis sp. 1 JC-2022, assembly GCA_022702515.1. Taxonomy (NCBI): domain Eukaryota; kingdom Metazoa; phylum Chordata; class Actinopteri; order Anguilliformes; family Synaphobranchidae; genus Ilyophis; species Ilyophis sp. 1 JC-2022. The sequence continues at coordinate 112,306,007 of CM040404.1, read as the reverse complement.
TGCACATGATTTCTCAAAACATTAATTTCAGAAGCACTATACTGTATAAGAAAGCAAATAAAAGGTACTAAAAGGTTAAAGTGCAGACTTTAACCTTTAATTTGAAGATTTTTTATCAGTTGAACCATTTTAGGGCACCAAAAGTAATTGGACAAATAAACACAAACTTAAATAAAGTTATCATGTTTAATATTTGGTTGCATATCCTGGAACTAACTTAAGCTGTAAATTACACGGGAATAGTATTTAACACATGGTTGGCTAAATGGCTGTAAATCATCAAGGGTCAGAGGTATCAAACGAGCCTCAAACCATAATGCCAGATATGCAGTAGATATGGATGGATCTCTTTAAGGGTTGTTTCTTCTGACTCATTTTCCCATTTAACTTTATGAATGTATTTTCTGTACTTACTGTACAACAGAGAACACATTGAGCATCCTTGAAAATGTGCAACCATAGCTCTTAGTATGAAAAGGTACTATAAACAGTGGTTTGACCAATCAGTCCGTGGAAACTCATTTTCATTGGCTTGAAACTCTAATCTCTGCCACTTTATTGGGTTAAATTGCCGGATGAATACGGAGGGAATTGCATATGCCCTGAAACAGTGTATTTGATAAAATTGCCCTGAGGCATTCCGCTCTTCAGTATGCTCACCAGCACTTCCTGTGGAACAGGTGGGGGGCTTTCCATTGCAAACATGCACATCTGCAGCAGAAACGCTGTTGTATAATGCTTTCTACCTCAACCTTTCCACTCGCACCCACAAAGTAGAGACCACATCATAAAGTCTTCTGCAGAAGAGACCTCAACCCCTTTGCTGGCTTCACAGTGTCTCGGGCCATAGAAGCAGGTTTGTGAGGGTGCACAGAGAGCGCCATAGAAGCAGGTTTGTGAGAGTGCACAGAGAGCTTATAGAAATCCACTAGCAGAAGAAGTGCAGAGTGGAGTGATCCCCAGCTCCTCACAGCTTTTGTGCACATGCTTTCCATTCATAAAAAATTCCAGACACTTTTTATATGGATTTTAAAGCAGTAAAGCAAAGCTAGGCTTTGACCTACTGGCTTTTGTTTTTATTCTGTGGATTTTATGGCTGTGTACCTGCAGCTTTCTGCCTCATATTATTCGTAACACAGTGAACTTTTATTTAAAAATATAAATAAGGCTACAAAACCAACCAAAAGTCATGCCTATTTTCCCAAATTATGTATGTACGTATAATTATTGTATGGCTGAGGGTGAGAATGTCCCAAATAGTTGTTTGAATTCAATGTTCTGATTTGTCAGTTGTCAGCATCTTACTTGGTCAAAGTAACAACGGGACAAAATTCTTGAGTTTGAGTCACACATTTTATGGAACAGATGCTTGGGTGTCATTCTCCTTTCATCTCAAATTCACAGAAACAAAAGCTGCTGTAGAACTAGTACATGTTGCCAGCATGCGCTTTCAATGGCTCATTGTCCAAGCAAGCAAAACAGATTTACATTTCCCTTTAGAATTGTGATGTGTGACTTGTAAAACACTAAACCTATCAGGGAATCTGTAAAGGATGGTTACCACAGTGACATGAAGAGGAAAAAATACAGCCAGGGAAGTTCCTTTGGCAATGTTACAGGATCGGTGCTCTTAAGACATTTACAGTGATCAAAACCTTGCATAAAATGTGGAATCCGTTGAAATTCAAGGATTACATCACAAGTCTGCAGGAAGAGGTGGATGGCAACACCATCCTCAATTATCTTTCCCTTTGTGAAATCAGAGACTAATGAAGTGACTCTTCTCGCAGCACAAAGAGGTGATGACAATGCAACAAAGATATCACAGCTCTAGGTTATGATTTGGCACGTGTTTGCAAATGAGTCATCAAGCAGGTTTCACAGGAAGGAGAAGCTGAACTGTTAAGCCAAAGTCAAAACTACTTGTGAAAATACTCAAAGAGAAGTGTATTCAGTTTTTGTGTGCGAGTGTAAATTTTTGACCCGGTATGAATACCAAAAGGTTTGTTAATCTGACAGCATTTTTGACGATCACCAGCGTGCTTCTGATAACTGTACTTGGCACAGGTGAGTTTTTATGCGTTTGTTGCATCTTTTCAGAAGTGGTTACGTTCTCCAAACTTATCAAATGTGTGTAACCATTTACTTGGTTATGGAGACAGGGAATTAATTATTGCTATCATGACTAAAATATGTCGTACAAATGTGACAATTGTATTGTGCTTATCTCAAACATTGTGCATGTAACATTAATCTCTACTCATTCTTACCTGCATAATTTTTAAGATGCTTAACAAAAATCTAAGTATGGGTCTTAATATGGATAGAAATCTGCTCATAAATGTCACAATAATAACCATAAACCCAAGATATTTTGGACACCCCAGAGCCCAAATTGCCAATTACAGTGTTATGTCATCATTTATTGTGCTAAAATACTAATGCTACTGACTGTATTAGCAGTGGAAGTTTTATGTATATTGAATCACATTAACAGAAGGAATCTTTCTTGCTAGTTATTATTTCTGATTGTTATTCTATCTGATTATTATGTATGATAAACTTTTTCTTCTCTATCCAGACAAATGCAATGATATGAATGTGATACAGTCTCCCGCAGAAATCACTGTTGGCACTGGAGCTAATATCCAGCTGTTCTGTGCATGGACCTGTGACTGCGAATCTGAGAGAGTAACAGTTGAGTGGTCAAAAGATGGAGAAAGGCTCCAACCATTCCAAACAACTAACGGGCAAGACAGAAATGGGACATTTGTATTTAACCTCACCAACATTAAGGCAAATGACTCCGGGGTATACATATGTGAAGTAAAAGTGGTAATCCCAAAGTGGGAACTGTGTGATGGAAATGGAACCATCCTGAATGTCAAGGGCAAGTTCTGCATTTTGTTTCTTATTTCGAAATCTATCTAGAGAATATAACACAATGGTAATAGTTCAATATAAAAATGAATGATGCAAAGTACACCTATTGTGAGAATGCCTGTGTCGCTTTACCTGAGTAAAGATAGTGCATTTGTACTACAAGCATACTACTACAAGCAATGCTACTCATAATGGTGTTTCTGTGATATAAGGTGTAACCTAAAATGTGTGATTTGAAACTTCAGTCTGTCATGAAAAGTAACGTAAAGACTCTTGACTATGCAGCCTACGTGTGCATGTGTGGTGGAGGGTTATAACACTGCAAAAAACAAATCTTAACAAGCATTTATATTTAGACTTTAGAATCTTATTTCTGTTACTTTTTTGCTAAATAAGACAAACTATCTGCCAGTGGGGTAAGATAATTTCAGAAAAAAATAAGATTTTAAGTCTCATTACAAGACTAAAACACTTGTTAAGGCCGATATTTTTTTTGCAGTGAATGGATGTGTTTCCTGTTTATGTTTGTGTCATTTTTCTCACCCTCTCTTCGTCTTTCACAGACTCGGTGACAAAAACCAATTTGATTCCTCAGTCTGTTCTAATTGCCGCAGTGTGCAGTGGTACTCTGATACTTTTCCTGGTTTCCCTGTGTGTGAGTTTGTGGAAGTCTGTCAGACGCAGAACATGGGACAAACATACCTATACAAACACATCAGAAGGTAGAACACAGTGACTCAATCAAACAGCCAGTATAAAAGTATACTATAAATCAATGAGTCGGACACCCAATTACTTAAAATACAATGAAACAGAGTAAAGTAGTTGATGCACAACCCACTGCCTAATCCACTAAATCACTAAAATGTAACAAATTGCTGCACTCTTTGTGTCTTCCCATTGTATTGTGCAGCGCATAATCATTTTGGATAAAGCTGCCATTACTAATTATGATGTTGAACAATTACGATGTTTCTCAATGGTCACAATGAAGAGCATGTCATTTCCCATACCATTTCTGTGTTCATAATTTTACGTGAGCAGTGAATAGAGGAGCATTTGATAACATTTACCATGAAACACCACATGGCAGAAGGGTTTAGTGGTGAAAGACACTTATTGGAAAGTTAAAGTGATAATAAATTAGTTAAAGTTTGAAATGCAGTTGTCTCCAAATTATTCAAACGCAGTCATCAAATCATTAAAACCTGATTTTTTTTTTAACAGGGTACAGGGACAAAATTAGAAGGTAAGTGTTTGAAACAGTTTGCTGTGTTAAAAATGTATTGCAGATTCCACAGACAACAACGTATGTTCAATAAAATATTCATAAATGTAGGAATCAATTTAAACTATTAAAAACATACTTCATATATTACAAAATATAACTATAATCACCTATATCAATGGTCCCCAACCCTGTTCCTGGAGATACCGTCCTGTAGGTCTTCATTTCAACCATAATTTGGCATACCTGATTGTAAATATTAAAAGCTCAATGAGTTATCTAACGGTTGTATGAGGTGTGCTTTGTAGTAGTTGTAGTGAAAACCTACAGGAGAGTAGATGTCCAGGAATAAGGTTGGGGACCACTGAGTCCTATATATTGTACACTATGGGCCTGATTTACTAATACGTTTAGCGGGGAAAAAACGTTTTGGACACACAAAAGTAATAACGCAACCAATGATTGGTGCGTAACAAATACCATGACCAATCATTTGTCATGTTATTGGTTTTGCATGTGCTAAAAAGTTTTGTTGAAGTTACACAATATAGCAATGTATGAAAGTGTATTCCGTACATTAAATTTTTTCATGTATTGTGACATAGGGCTAATGGGCGGCTAAGGGGCGGGCTCCAACAAAAGAAGCACTGGAAATGTTTTTGAGTGACAGTTTTTTAGTTTTGTTCGATGTGTTGTACTACTGCACTTCACTACTTTGACTTCCCTTTGCAACACTTGTTCATGTGGCTGTCCTTTTATAGGCCAGACAGCCAAATTGACGAAGAAGAGGAGAAAAACAATGACGTAAAATATGAGAAGAACGAAGTCAATAACACAGAGGGCGAGACATGTGCTGATGATGTTGGGTATGCTTAATGTTTTATGTTTTTCATGGAGGCTGAGCTTCAATTAATTTTGTTTTGTTGAGAAAAACTGGTGCATCTCTGTATAGCTGAGTAACTCATTTCAAAATCCCAAGTGAGTGTGATATAATATGTCAGCCATATAAGCCAAACCATTGATTATACGCATCAAAAATAAATTCCACTGCCCCAACAATGCAAATTTTGGGAAGTCTTTCTACTAACATTTAGCAATAAAAAGGTCACAAAGGAAGCACACAAGTCAGTGCAAAATTTGCGCTGATGTCATTCAGTTCAGTGCAATTCAATTAACTCAGCTGGAATAGGCACCGCTGGCAATGCTGAACATTGCGGCTGGTGGAGTTCCATCCGCTGAGCCTGTATGAGGAGGGCCCAAAGAAAGCCTGAACAATGTGTGAGTGGAAGAGGTTAAAGTGCCACAGTGGAAATGCCACAGAAACTGTCGAACACAGCTGCTTATAAAACACATTACTTACACTGTGAGTAAAAGGGGATTCATGGGCCATGACATCTCTTTTGCTATAAAAAAAATCTTTGTAGTGTATTTTCACGAGCTTGGACTAAACATTTAGGATTATCGGGTGGCAATATTCTCCTGCTAGTGTTTTCTTTTAGATCAATGTCAAATCTTTACCTAAGTGTTTGTTCAGTGATATGACACATTTAGGTAGTTGCAAATAAAAAAAATTAAAAATCGGGGACACCCAAAATAACATTACTATGGCTATGAAGTGCTAAATCAAGAAGGCTTTTGTAAAGTGCAAATTTTAGAAAACTGTTATGATTACTTATATTTTATGGAAGAGAAGACTATCAAAACCACCAGGGCTTCTTAGTGAAAACTTTTATCACAACTTGAATGTGTCATAGCTAGGGCCACTAGTTTAGCTTGAGTTTTCTCACATGAACTTCCGCCAGCAAGCCCTAACAATAGCACTTTTTGTCAAGCTACGTGTTTCATCAGCACACTCATCTACGCTGAAAATGAGTAATTGGCACTAATTAAACACAGATGATGATTGACAGTGATGTGGGACACTCACATGTTAAATTCAGTCTTGCATAATTTCTTTTTAAATAAATGAAGGCAGTATTTTGACATTTTTGCTTGAATCAGTGGCAAATAGTCACATTAAGAATGACAGCAGTTATACAACATTAAATTTTCACAAAAATAGTTAAACAAAGAAAGAAATAGTAAAAATAATAATGAAATTGTTTGCAGCAGAGGTATATTTAAAAAATAAATGAAATAAAAATGGCGAATGTCATGTACAAAATTCAAATTATAATTCAGGGTTCTAAACTAAATTTAAGTGATGAGTTTCTTCTGTCACTGATTGACGATGCTTGGTGAAAACTTGTCGATGAAGAGATACATCGGCATTCTGTTACCAAGAATTTGCTCAGTGACATTGCTATGCCGTTTTCTTCTGCTAATAAATCCTGACAGCCTAAAAAAATCTGTGAGCTGGTTGACAGAAACGTGACTTATTTTTGAGTTCATCAGGATTGTAATATGTTGTCAGTATCTCTGCAACTTCAGTAAATGTTTTTATGCATTGGTGGTTTATTGGTTTGTCTTTGCTGTGGGTCTGTTGAGCCAGGGTGCGATATTTGTTTGTAAGCTGTTCAATTTTATTGTAGGTTTCGTGGATTCTGACTTCACAACTTTCAAACCGCCAGATCATTTTGATCACACTCTTGCCATTTTCATTAACGAGAGCTGTGTGTCTCCAAACGTGTATCCATCAACAACTCCTCAAGCTATGTTAGCACAATGGTGCTTGGCGTTATGTCCATCTCTATTTCCACAAATTTGGACGCATTTTGAATGGTACCAACGGCCCCTTCTAGTTTTATGGTTCAGGCGGGAGTTTATTGACAGAGATTAATCTTGCTCTGCAGTTGCGCACCTAATATGCTCAGAGTAGCGCATTTTCTGGCTTGGACAATGTTTAAAAACCTTCTTCACAGTTGCCACGAGTGATTTTGGGAAATCTCTTGCCCAAATACTACTTGTTAGTGCCACAAGATGACACTTTGTCGAAACAGAAATGCAATCATATTTTTTAAATCAACCTTATGATCCCCTAAGAAATTATTTATGCCTTCCACAGCTGAAGAGTAATTCATATCATTTAAATGTATCAGCAAGATGCATTTTCAAATCAGTTTTGATGGATTTTCCTTGAAGAAAAAATTAACTATAATAATTGTCTTTCCTATTTGTCTGTGACCAGAGATATGCTGCCAATTGTTTCGACCAGTTCTTTCATTTTGATTTTATGCAAAGCAGCGGCCTGTGGCAAATACTTATAATTAAGCTGTTTAGTTGATGGAACTGCCCCGCCTTTTATTGTTATTATTGTTTAAAAATGCACATAATTTTGGGTTGTCAACTTTTTCAAGTGGAATATTTGCAGTTAAGAAGGCATCTGTTAAATCCTGAATGACCTGCTTTTTCCCCCTGCTGACGACGCTGAACTCAGACTTTAATTGATGTTTTTTTGTTTTTAAATATTTGGTCTATTGTTATCTTTGCACAATTTATTATTACATTGTAAGTTGAGAAAAATAAATGAAATCAGTCTGTGGGTAATGTGCCAGGCGGATACTGCTGCACTCTTTCGCTAAAAGATATGCTTTTTGTGTCATTAGAAGTTCCATCCATGTGTCGCCACTCAGTTGTGGCCCTCGAACTCATAGCAGAATACGATGTTTCAATTCTAAACACATATTGCTGCTTTATTTTATATAGGAATCTGTTTCAAGTAAGCAGGGAGGACATTGTTGAAGCTCGGAAGAAGCTTAAAGTAAAACGAGGTGAGCACTCCCTTGACTTCCTTCCTTTTGTCTATTTTGTACTAAAAAAGGCAACGATACAGAGAGATGACCAAAAATAATCTCTCAGCTAAAGCAACAAAAAAATACCCTCAAGGTAACAATGGTTTTCTAACTAAGACAGCCTTGCCTTTGTTGTTGAGGGTGGGGTTGGTGTCTCCTGAGTGTGCTTGAAATAATTTCTGTTATGGTATATTTTATTGAATATTGCACAGAACCTTTAAGGTGACATGGGATGAGAATACATATTTTTCTGATATGCTATTTATAGTCATGAGTTCAATTGGGCAAATGGGACAATTCTTAAAATTGCACATCAGAAATACTTCCAGTCAGACAATGTCAGACTATGCTTTGCAAAAGACTTACAACAATGTTTTAGCAATTTCTACTCATAATTTATATTTGGACTGTGACTGAATGAACAATCAACTTTGTAAAAATGTAAGGACACTGGACATTCACTGAGCATGGTGAATAAATCAACTATCATTTATCAAGTATGTCTGATCAGAGCTTGAAATTCATTTGAAAGCTTTAATGAATGATTCAGTAAATGTTTTGAAAAATAAAACCAATGAAAATGGTGCATGCTCAGAATATCCAACCAGACCAAGTCAATACGAGACATTTATTAAATGCTTGGAATATGCCTCCAAATGCTTTTCTGAGATTATCTTGCATACTAGTGCTATGTACCCTTTATGTTACTATTTTATTAGATGTATATTGTTCTCAGAGTGGAAACAAACATTGCCATTTTGCACATGTTAACTTAAAGTCATTGTGCATAGCTTACTTTTTCAGAGGTGATGGAAAACCCAACACAAATAGAAGTGGACATTTCAAGAAACGAAGAAGGTTTGCATATTCAGGTTTTACAAATAGTTCAACACCTTGGCAGTTCTGCATATTTACAATTGAATGCATTTCATTGCTTTTTCTATTTGTGTCCCTATCCCTTGTACAGGTGATTAAGGATTACTTTAGACTCATTTTTAATTTGATGTTTAAGAGTGAGAGGTCCAGTCAGTCGGCGAAGGCTTTATGGTAGCTTACTGCTTTTGGACACTTAAATGACAATAATAGTACTGCAAGAGTAATACTTTATGAAATGTGAACAAAAACCCGTTTCTGTGATTTAGAGAAATTCTAATCGTATGTGGTTGTGTGGGAATGTGTGTGTGTGTGTGTGTGTGTGTGTGTGTGTGTGTCTCACAGCTCTCATTTGTACATTAACAGCCGAGAACTGAAAAAGCAGTCTCAGACTCAGAGGACCCCAAATAGTAAGTACAGTATCTTGTTGTCCTTCTCATCCTTAGGTTTGCAATAAAACATTCCTTCAGCTATTTGCCTTTGCAAAATCTCATGGATAAGAATTACTTATTATTTTCTTCCCGTAATGTCTGTTTCATATTATTAAAATAGGGTTAAAACAGATTATACTGTATCCCTATATTGGTTACTAACTGGAACTGATTAGCTCCATTTATTTTCACCAAAACAATATCTTGCTTGGCAGAAATATGTGAATATGCCTCAGTCTTAACCCTATTTTAATAAATGTGGTCTATATGTAATAATTATTATTGTAGGCATTACATACAGTTTACATTAGCTTTTTTAGATGTTCTATGGTAGGAACTACAGTGCCGTGCTTATTCTCAAACAATCACAACTGTCAGTAAATTGTTTTTTTAGTTTTTTTAAAATGTTTTTTAAAGTAATATATATATATATACACTCCTCAAAAAAAGTTCGGAAACGTTATTTCGGTCGATTATTCCTCCCCTTTAATAATACCAATTGGTATTGTATTTTATATCGTTGGAAAGCCTGATTAGTCACCTTTACAACGAGGTACAACTTGTAAGGATCGTGCATTCGTGGAATGAGCAACACAGCTAACCGTGTGGGTAGCGGCCCAAAAAAATGTGCCAAAATCCCCTGCAATATTCTTCTGTTGGTATTCACTCTCGTTTTGAGTTGCTTGGTGGACTGGATGATTGCACTCTCCCACAGTAATAAGGAAAAAACAACACATATTGGCCATTTTTACACTTTATTCATTTTACACTGTCAGGGACCTCAGTAGCGTGTGGAAGATCCATACGCAGCCACAACAGCTTGGCACCTCCTCCTCATGCTGGTCACCAGCCTGGTCACACACTGCTGTGGGATGGCATCCCATTCCTCAACCAGGATTTGTCGCAAGTCAGCCAACATGGTTGCGTTGGTCACTCTGGCACGTACAGCACGCCCAAGCTGATCCCACAAGTGTTCAATTGGGTTGAGGTCTGGACTCACGGCAGGCCATTCCATCCTCTCCACTCCCAAATTCTGGAGGTACTCTGTGATGATCCTGGCTCTGTGGGGGCGAGCGTTGTCATCCTGGAGGATGGAGTTAGGTCCCATACACCTGCCAGCACTTGAAGCTCAAAACGAGAGTGAATACCAACAGAAGAATATTGCAGGGGATTTTGGCACATTTTTTTGGGCCGCTACCCACACGGTTAGCTGTGTTGCTCATTCCACGAATGCATGATCCCTACAAGTTGTACCTCGTTGTAAAGGTGACTAATCAGGCTTTCCAACGATATAAAATACAATACCAATTGGTATTATTAAAGGGGAGGAATAATCGACCGAAATAACGTTTCCAAACTTTTTTTGAGGAGTATATATATATATATATATATACAGTCATGCCGGAAAGTCTGAATACCCCTTTCACCTTCTCCACATTTTATTACATTATAGACATATTCTACAATAGATTGAGTTCATTTTTTGTCTCAAAATTCTACACAAAATAGCCCATAATAACAAAGTGAAAACATGTTTTTTGAAATTTTTGCAAATGTATTAAAAATCGAAAACTGAAATCTTTCATTTACATAAGTACTCATACCCTTTGCTTTAACATATTTTTAAAGTATCATATTTAATATTTGGTCGCATATCCTTTGCATACTGTTACTTCCTGAAGTCTGTGACCCATCAACAACAAAAGACTCTTGATATCTTATTTCCAGGTACTGTTACAAGCGATACTATAAGCTCTCTGCATTTGAATGGATCTCTATGGGAATTGGGGGGTGAGACTAGATTCAGCTGTAAATTACACTGGTACAGTATGGAACACATGGCTGGCTAAAGGGCTGTAAGTTATCAAGGGTCTGAGCTATCAAACGAGCCCCAAACCATCACTCTGTTGCCAGATATGGAGTATCCATGTATCTGGATATTTAAAGATTGTATCTTTGATGGAAAGCAGTTGTTATGGTCAGAAGAGAGCAAATTTAAGCTTATTCGCCTAGCACAACGGCATTGGGTTTGGTTTTGGAAGAAAGGCACTTATATTGAAAGGAACATCATACCTATGGTGAAATATGGTAGTGGTTTTTGATGATAATTGGGTTGTTTTGCATATACTGGTCCTGTGGCTCTTGTTAAAGTCAATAGAATTCTGAACTCAAGCAAGTACCAAACTTTTTTGGTCAAATTAACAGGGGTGGCAGGGGAGAAACCACGAATGGATCTTTCTGCAAGACAGTGAACCCAAATAGACCTCAAAATCACAAAATCACTGACCACAAAAGTACTCTCCAGAGTTTCCACAGATGAACCCAATTGAAAATATATGTTTATATTGTAAGGCAGTCTCAAAATGCAGACCAGAAAATCTGAAGGATGAACAATTCTGCATGGAGGAATTGTCAGAAATTCCCTTCTATACTGTATGTATCTCAAAAACACTTGTTATCCTTGTGAAGAGAGGGTGCACAAATATGTAATTTTGGAAAGTTCCTTTGACTCACTTTTAAAGTAGGGATTTTCTACATGTTTAAGAATGTTTTCTGTTTTGCTTATTTTAGAGTATATTTTGTCCGTGTTTGTCAAGGGTTTGAATAGTTTTGGGGCGCTCTGTGTATAGCATATAAATGAGGTGTCAAGTGCGATGGACATGTATTAGTGCTGAAAATTTCAGACTCTCAGAAGGTGTCCGCCATTTTGCAGTAAGCTCTGTTGAGTCAGGATTTTTGTCCAGTTCCTGCCCTGCTGTCTTGTCTATTCTATTGATTCTGCCAAGCCCCCTCTCCAGAATTCTTAGTAATTTGACATGCTGTTGCACATTTCTGAACACTAGGTGGAAGCAATGCACTATTTTAAAGGGTAGACAACTGACGTTTTTTACAAATGCCAATGCACTTCATATTTCCCCTTTGTTTCATGAGTAATGTTACAGAAGTAATGAGTTGACTGGAGTAAACAGATTTAAACCACTTCATATTGTTTGCTTGCACTGGACTGATGTTTTTCAAATACACTATGGCCAGTAGATGTAACCTACTGACCTAGTGATATTTGATAGTGAGGTTTCTGTTATTAACTATAAAATTTGATACTTGATAGTCCTCTCTCTTCAAGGCTGCTGATCAGCACTAATTTAATTAATAAGAGCATGTTTATTTTAATGATTGCCTTTGTATTTGTACTGTAAAAAGCAAGGGTTAAAATACTTTTTATTACATACAATGCACTCCAAAAGTGTTTGGACAGTGACACATGTTTTGTTGTTTTGGCTCTGTACTCCAGCACATTGGATTTGAAATGGAACAGTGACTATGAGGTTAAAGTGCAGCTTTCAGCTTTAATTTTAGGGTTTTTTACATCAATTGAAATTATTTTGTTTCTGATTATCTTCTGTTTTCTCTCAATTTGGTAGCCAATTGTACCCTATGTTATTCCGTTCCCTCATGTAGCAAGCGCTTGAGAATTCCCTGCTACACACAACCCCGTCAGCCAGCGGTAGGAAGAAGGGCACCACTTCATGTCCTCTTCAGGATGCCACTCCTCTAGCTCCTGACCGTGATTCCAACTCGCCCGCGGCCGCTGTGTGTGACGATTCTCAGCGAGTCCTTCCCCCCACCCTGGGAGTGGCCACCAATTGCCCTCAGGGCACCGGCTATACACAGATTTGGCAGGATTGGGAGCACAAACCCCCCGATCCTTGGAGTGCAAGCTGCACCACCGCGGTTGCCCATTTTTGTTCTCTGAGGTACAATTCCTGTTAATGTCCCCTCACTGGGACATACTTGTACCTTAGAATACAATTCTAAAAGGGTAAAGAGAGCAAAGGACGTAGGCTACCTTTGAGAGTGCCCCAGTGACAAGCCATTGTACTCCTACAGGCACAATCTTTGCACATTTTTTTCTGACAGTGTAGTAAGCAACCCTAATTAAGTGATTCATAAATTGTTAAATTATGGAGACCCCCAGTGTAACTCTCAAGTTTAAGAGCTTAGAATTATAGAGGTTAATGTGCAGGTAACCGGCTAATTTGATGCAAGCCAATAAAGGTTGCCACTGGAGGAAGATGAGAAGGGCAGTGACATGGCTGAGCCCGGAGAGGTTGCAGGTCAAGCAAGAAACACCATTCAGGATGAGCTGCAGAGGTCCGAGGGTGGAGGCAGGGAGACCAGCGAGGGGGGATTTGCAAATAACTCTATCAAGTTGGCTGGCTAGCTGCTCTCCAGAATTGTTCTAAAATCAAGCTAGCCTTACACTGATTCTATATCACTGTACTTAGTAGTCAGTTAGCTAATTAGCTAACAAGCACTCTACCCCTCATACATAGTGCCATGGCAGATCAATACATTGGCATACATGCTCTCTTAATCCACCCTTGTAAATTCAAGAAATCAATATTTTGCCAGCATAATTTAAAGCTAAATCTAGTCCCACCCCCCAATTCCCATAGAGAGCCATTCAAATGCAGAGAGGTTATAGTATCGCTTGTAGCAGTGGCGGCCGGCCTATAGAGGGCGCTGGGGCGCCGCCCCCCCTCCCCCACATACAAATTTAAAAAAAAGTTTTAAAAAAATTATAATTTTTTATTATTATTTAATTTTTTTAGTAGGTTAAAATTATTATTTTTTATTATTATTTTTTATTATTATTTAATTTTTTAGTAGCTTAAACATGTTATATGTTGGCCTTGCGTTGTCTAAAGTTTAATACATTACATATGCATGTTCCGGGGACTGCGGGGCGCCGGTAACGTTATGGTGAATCAGAGCACTCATTCATTTTCAGGCGAGCCCCCTGATACTGCTGCCTGATTCGCCGCCAAAAAAGGAAGTCCCGGGGCGCAAGCCTGTGCGCCCCGGACTATCCTACCCTTTTCTGATTAGTCCTCATGGTTTATGATATTATTTGATTGGATTTAAGGCATGTTTATCACGCCCAGCCGGCATCTAGCAGGATATCACTGCGAGTGCGCAAGTACGGCTCGGTTCAGTCGGCTGCATCTAGACCAAGCGAGAGAGAGATAATTCGAAATGGCTTCTTCAAGTGGAACAGAAAGCAAAGAAAATTCGGTTATTTCTTTGCAAAAAGAACCTTTCTCAAGGCGTTCATTGGGAGAAACGGGTCGGGCTCGGTCACGGCGGCCGAACAACTAGCGAACATTTTACTTTTGAACTACAGTAAAACCTTGACATACGAGTGCACTAACTTACGAGTATTCCGAGCAATTTCTTGCTTCGCCTTACGAGCCTAGACCCGAGTTACGAGCCGAGCAAGCGGAGCATTGCGAATGCGAATGCAATTTCGGAAATTGCATTCGCATTTCCGAAAAATTCTGAAGGGAAGGAAGAAACAAACCACCATGGATAGGTTTTTATCGAAACGCCCTGCAGATCAGTCAGAAAAGCGTGACGAAAAAGCCAAAAATCTATGAAAAAGATGCAAACGTCACTGATGAAGATTAAGTGTAAGTGAAGAATAATAATGTAGCAATTAAGTTTAGAACCAGTTTATTTCTTTATATTCTATTTTATTATCTTTGTATTATATTTTGTATTAATTATTTATTATTTATAAATACATTTCTCATTTTTATAACAACGTAACAAAGAAATTAGGGTGTTTTTTGGGGGGCTGGATCGGATTAATGGTATTTAAATTAATTTCAATGGGGAAAATTGATTTGATATACGAGTAAACCGAGTAACGAGCTCGGTCACGGAACGAATTAAACTTGTATGTCAAGGTATTACTGTACTAATTGGGATGGGTTAGCTTACTTCACATGGTGCTTCAAGTTGTTTTTGGTGAAAATATAGTGTGAAATAAATAAAAATGATACCGAATATTGTGTGTGTCTGTTATCTACCAATAAAACAATGCCTTTTGACGGTCATTTAGGTGCCCAGTGACCACTAAACAGAGAAGCTGTAACCATGGTAACAACAACTGCGTGACAGGGAAACACAATGTCAGCGCTTCAGTGCCTTAACTGCGTCGGGCTCGGGTCGGGTTCGGACATAAAAAGCAGAATTCCTGTCGGGTTCGGGTCGGGCTCGGTTACTACTATCTCGGGCTCGGTCGGGTTCGGACAGAAATATGCGGCCCGATCCGCACTCTAGTTCAGTGATGTCTTACTTGAAAAACTGTCCTCCACTGTTGCCAATCAAACTGTCTTATGCAACTGAGACACACGGTAGCTTGTTTTTTCTGTTTAAAGTCAAAGTCAGATGTATTTGTTTTTTTTTAGAAATGCTAGCGCCCCAACCTATATTTAGATCACCAGCCGCCACTGGCATGTAGGAGTACCAGAAAATAAGATATCAAGAGTCTTTTGATATTGTTCGGTCACAGACACCAAGAAGTTATGGCATGCAAAGGATATGTGACCAATTATTAAAAATTATTACTTTATTCTACATTATGTTAAACTGTCCAATATTCTTTGATTCCCGAAAGTGGGGGGGACTATGTAAAATGTTCTATAATTTCTAAACAGCTCATCTGATATGGATGAAAGTACCTTCAAATTAAAGCTGACAGTCTGCATTTCAACCTCATTGTCATTGTATCCTTTCTCAAAGTGCTAGAGTACAGAACCAAAATAACAAAAAATGTGTCACTGTCCAATTAATGTCCAAGTCAGCTCACAACAGTGAGGACCAATAATTAGGGGAAGAAAATAATAAAGGAAGAAAGAAAAGACAGGAACCTAATTCCTTAAGGCTAACAGCCGAAATGAAAATCAACCCACAAAACCGGGCGCACTACTAAAACTAGTAGAATACAAACAAAATCTCCCAAGCTCACGTAATGAGCTAATAACGGGAAACTTCGTAAAACAAAAGAACACTCTCAGCTAATAATAGCTCAAAGCCGGAAGAGTGCAAAACCAAAACGAAAAAACAAAGAAAAACTGTCTCAGACAGAATAGCAAAGAAACAAAATAGATAGCACAAAACGCTACCAGGTAGAAAACAATTCTATACCTGATTAAATAGCTATAGCAAGTCCCCCCTGAACATAAATAGAGTTTAATATCAGGAGGTCGCTAGTTCTTGGCTCGAATGCAATGTTGTGAGACAAACAAGCACCGGAGAAGCGGAAGTGAGGAACTTAAATACCCCGCAGGCAGAAGCGCAGGTAAAAACAATAATGAAAGCTGCAAACCACGAAACTGAACAAGGAAAAAAATCGGATTTATTCCCAATCGTGACGACTGGACGATAGCCACGAACCACTACACTTTGACATTCATTACGCTTCCCTCTCACATCTTTAGATTACTTAAAAGAGCAATTTTTAAAGGAAGGTAGCCAAATGTTCACCATTATTTGCTAACATGGTGAGGCCTCAGAAAGTTTCCATTGCATTTCACATGCTTAACTTGACCCTTCAATGTAAAAATGGGATATTCTTCCAAATGTAGATGTATTGTACTTTACGGATTTGATTTCTCTCTTCTAGTTGGTCCAACTCAGGCAAAACATCATTGCACACCCCAGAAGAGATGTCGACGGACTAGAGGGAAGCAGCTAACAGCTGAGGAAATCTATGAGAATACATAGTGACTATTTATTTATTGTGTACATATTTGTGATTTTGTGTTTCCTATGTGCCCTGTAACAGGTGCAGCCTTTTCATTAAATGCTTAATGATAAAACAATATCTCTTTGTGGTGCTTCAAAACAATGCCGTTCAGGAGATATATCTCCTGGTGAACTCTGTTGGAGCCACAATTTCAAAGGGTTCAGCGACTTAAGAATAATGCTTGTCATACAATAACAGCTTTTGTTTGATGGTGAGCTTTGGAAAGATGCAGGCATTGTATTTTTTAACACTATATCTTGAACACCAGCACATGTATTTACAGTTTTGGCTATGAAACCCAGCCTTAAAGCTGCAGTAGGCAAGTTTGAAAATATACATGGGCTGTGTCCGAATCATAGCCCTATCTACTGCGCCCTGTCTCCTGCATACAGTGGACTGGCAGAAGTGTGCTGTTTAATAGTAACTAGTTTTGATTCGCCATTTGGCTGGAAAGTCTCTGGCAAGATCTGGCAACCCTGTGTCGCACCCTTGCACTGCCATGTCACATGTTTTTTTTTGTTTTATTTGGAAAAAAAAGTCACGAAGCTGCACCTAATTTTTTAAAAACAAATCTTCACGTAATGTTTATGTGACCAGAATGTTCGTGTATTCTTTCTCGTGCTATCTACTCACCAAGGCACTCAATAGTGTGGAAGAGTGCTGATTTGGGCCGTGTCCGAATCCAGCACTCTTCCGTGAACTTGTTTGGCACTTTTCAGGGTTTCCTACAGAAATAACCACAATGACCACAGACTCTCAGCCCTTAATAAGCATTAACTTCTGTAACTTCTGACCTCGTATAAACAAACAAAATTCAGATACAACTGCACATGTCCACACAATGAAGCTCCATACTTGGGTTTATTTAGATTTTTTTTTCCCGTTTTCCTGCCAATTACATCATCACAAATGCCCTAGTCCCACCAAGTACAATTCTCCCCTTTGGAGATTTAGCTATAGGTCTACATCTGCCAATAACAACCAATAGCAACATCTGATCAAAATGGCCATTTGCAGGCAAAATTTGTATCATGTACAAAAACAACATGCAGATGTGTTAAACTCATGGGTGTACCGTTTTGGCTATTCCTTTGACTCTGCTGCTAAAGTTATTACTTGGATGGGAGACAGCCTGGAAATACCACATGCTGTAAGCTTCTTCTTCCTGAAGTTTACATCATCACAAATGCTCTTAACCAACAATAAACAATTGTCCCCCATTGGAGATTCAGGTCTACCAATAACAAAATCGAATCCAAGTAGCCAATTTCAGGATACACATGCAAAATAATGAATTTGGACTAAAACAAAGTGCACATTCATATCCCTTATGGCTAAGTGTCACTAAACATGCCTGATTTCAGAAACTAAGCAGGCTCGGGTCTAGATAATACTTGAATGAGAGATTTTGTATAGGGGACAAAATGTCACAATGTTGGACAATTTATATTGGGATTGCAAGTAAGCCATCCACCAAGTTATACAGGATGATGGGCATACACAATATCTAGATCATATTTATACAACTGAAGTTCCCTAACAGGAAAATAAAAGTTATTCTATTCTATTCTATATTTATTTTATATTATACCAACACATCACCAAGAGTTAATTTACATTTCACCATATACCAAAAATTTACAAGTTTTAAATGGCAACTTCATTCATGTTTTATCCAATCGATACTGTAGATAGGTAAATACATAGATAGAATAGTTTATTATCCCCATGAGAACATTTTTCTAGCTGCATATACATTCACTTTCATAAATGCATTTTTATACCACGAAACATAACTATATTCAACTATTGACTATTGAAATTAAAAATGATTCTTCAGCTGGTGCAAAAAATAATAATTTTTATTTAGAATGTTTAACATAACAAAGCCATATGCTACATGGCAGGAGACAACAACCACAATAATAAGGATGCATTTTATTTATGATGCTTTTCATATGCCAAAAGCAGAGATGCAGAGTTCCACCGTATAACATTTTTTAGTATAACACAGCTGAATTGAAGATTATTTCCACTGATGTGACACATAAAAGTTTGAATGACAACATTATCTTCTTTGATTAGTAGAATTAGGTGTGTAACTGCTTGGTTGGAACAAAATCCTGCACCCACTCCGGCCCTTTCTGGATAAGATTGAGGTCTCCTGATGTAAATGATGTCTTCTTCCATGAGGCAATTTTATATGACACTTTGATGTAACACATGAAGTTTGAATCACCACATTCTTTTCAGATTGTAAAATAAAAAAAACACAGCGCCAAGTTACATTAAATAATTTAGAAAACATTGGGTAGCATTGCTTTGGAATAGGGCTTGCTTAATTTGTGTGAGCTAAGATAGACAATATTGTTTGTTGTAACGTGACTGCATTTCAATATCAGTACTTTCAATGGCAGGTCTAGATTCTGCAAGTTTGAATTACTTATAGACTTGAATGTGTGAGTAACCTGGCTCCTTTTTTTTTTTTTACATTGAAAAACGTCTTCATGCAGATTAAATATGCGCTAACGTGTGCATTACGCCAATATGTTTTTGGACTCTTGTTTTATTGTGATAACTTGAACATGTCAAAAAATGCATTTTTGTCTGTTTTTACAGATATAATACCACATATAATGAAAATTATAAATACTCTCTACATTACCTTTTATTACGCTGTATGTGAAATTTTGTGGCAGTGCTTATAAATTAAAAGTTTTAGATAAACTGTCCGCCATATGTAATTTTGAGAGAATGACTGTTAAAAATAATTTTGTGTTTTGTGTAGATGGTGGAGGTGGTAAATAATCGTATAAAATAACTATTTATGATTTTGTACATTTTTATTAAACTATGGCAGTAATAGAAGTAAAATATCAAAATATCTCAAAATTGACATGGAACTCAAAACCTCAAATTCACCTGTGGTACGTGGCCTTAAAAAACAGAGGGAGTTGTAACATGAAAGCCAAATGAATACTATTGTGTGTGAGCTGTTGTAGATTAACATGTTACACACAATTTGTACATAAACAGAGTTTACCATGACCTATATTTCCATATAATCAAATTACTGATTAAACCATATGCATCCATGAGCTCTGTTTTATTATGTTACCAAGACAGTAGAAAGTCATAATGCTGACATTCAATTCATTTAGAAGACACTCTTGTCCAGAGCGTCTTAGCCTGCAATATAGTAGAAACAGTGCACTCATCTAATGAATATGAACTTAACCTGGCTAACAACATTCTCAGACCAATGGGTAAAGATGTAACATCACAAAAGCATTAATGCACGTTATGCTAGCAATAAGCAATGAAAAAATTCTAAATACTGTACATACAGACTACCTCCATAATAAGTCAAAATATATATATTATAATATATAATATAATATATATATAATAACAAAAACATAAAACTGTAAAAATATAACATCAATACCATAAATATACCATAACCTGAATTAGTACAAAAAGGTGAGGGTGCTAAGGGTTGGGGATGGGAGTGGAACCAAGATGCAGTCTGAAAAGGTAGGTCTTCAAAAGACTTGGAGTATCAACAGCCTAGTTTCTCAGTTAATATCTCCCTGTGCTATGGAGAACATTGATCTGAATTTAGCATGCTAGAAATTTGCAACCCAAACACTCTAAGCAAGAAAAGGTGTGTCCAATATATGCTAACTGACCAACAAGAAGCAATCCATGGTGTCAATCACTCCATGAAAACATTTGTTTATTGGTAGAAACCTCTTATTTCCAGTCATTGCATGAGATATAGCAAACATGGGATATAGCATGGTATCAGATAAGGTGTCTATGTGTTGAATGATTGAGTGCCCTCGAATGCCAGAGCGCTGTTCATTCAGAAATTACACAAAACGAACCTTTTTGCTGTGACTGATAAGCTATTTTTGTTTGCCAAAAGAGGCCCTTGTGACACTCTAATGCTGTTGTGTGGAGACCCACAACCGATCGCACCCAATTCCACCCCATGGCATGCCTATGTATTGTGTACCGTGAGCCTTTTAGGAACTGGGACAAAAGTCAAGACACGCGGCAGGTCCAGTATATCCCGGCTGTCAATCTACTGCACTCTCCCTAGCCTGTCTGATTTTTAAAAATAGGTAAATCAGACTATTTGGATTAATTTTTTTCAAAACTTTTTATCTCGTTCTAACTAAATAAATGATAAATAAACGTTCTTATTTTATTAAATCAGGTCACATTTCTCAAGTCATTTCGTACATTGCGCAATAATATTCATGCAACATTAATTCAGATCGTTCTGCTTCAATCAGGTTGCAATGCAAATCCAATACATCCCGAGACCGACTACAATCGGACTGTACTTTTCAAGCACTCTCCGTAACATCTTGTCGTATCATCCACAATCTTTGTGTCGTATTGCGGTTTTCCGGTTCCTCTTCCTTGTGGTGATAATTTTTCTTTATTAAATTGATGATTTCAGTAACAACAACTTCTGGGAAATAATAAGCTATTGGGGACACGGGGTCCAATATCTGACAATATTTCACGTTTTTTCATGATATAATTTAACTACAACGATTCCAAATTTTACCAATCCTACTGTACAGTCCCCGCTCTTAACCAATCACATTACGACGACCGAGAAAGGTAGTGGTACAAAACTGGCATTGGGATTGTCCCATTTGTGTCATTCAATAATTTTGCATTTCCATACTAGCATAGTTTTGTGCAGAAATTACTTATTTAAAGTAGTCGCCTCTTATTTTACACTAATTTTATTAATTTAGATGGGATCTCAGCTAACTATTTACAATAAAGACGTGGACGTTCAGTCCTCCCCCTATGTGACGAATTGGTACTGTCCAAACGCCATCTCCTCCTTGGCGCGTTGTATTAAAATTGTTTCTCCGCACAGGTTATTAGGTCGCTGCCAGTCGATATTCCCACCAGAATTCTTCCGGGTGCTGTACTTTTTTTTTGGCTTAATCACAACACTTCACAGAAAACAATGTCCTTTAGACACAATACAAGACACTACGATGACCGGAGGACGGATGAGAGCAGGTGGGGTGACTTGGTTTTATCTGAAGCGAGCTGTTGATTAACGTTAGTTTAGTTAGAGCTAATGTTAGGTGGCGGTTTTTTTTCTTTGTTTCGTTTTCGCCAGCATTAGCACAACTCAAGTTTGCTGACTTTATCTCGGCGCGCACAAGAGACAATACCTAGCGTTACTTTGCTAAATAATAGATCGCAGCCTTTGTGTATGCATCATACTAGAGCACTTTTAGCTAACGTTAGATTAGCTATCTAGTAAACGAGGGAAATGTTACAGTAACGTTAACGTTAATGCTTTTACAGCTCGGGAGCATTTTAAGATCATACTTAGTCGGCACAGCTTGTCAGTTCGTCGTTGTAAGGAAATTCGGTATTGATTAAGAATGGCAATTTATTTGACAATCTAACTAACGTTAGTTGGTTAAATGTTAGCTTGCAAAAAGTAGTCAGATGGTTTCCCGATGCTAACGTTAGTTGATGAATGTTAACGTTCGCGTGCTAACGTTAGCTGAATTTGCTACTGACAGCTGAATCTGTATTGAAGCTTTAGTTGGCGAATTAACGCTACCTACAGTGAGCAAGCGAAGCTCATTTTTACTTACAAATGAATTGATTGCACAAAAGAAATGGCTAGCAAACTAGTTTTTGTTATTCAGATAACTTGGTTATGTTTTGATGTGTGTGATCTAAAATGGCGGTTTGGCGCGAACTTTGAATGCCTGTGGTAGTTGACGTTTGCTAGTTAACTAGTCGGTCACCTGGCTAAATCAGTGACATGAGCATTGTATTGACTTTAATGGTAACGTTAATTATTGATATGCTAAGAGTACAAAGCTTAACAGGGCATTTGTTAGCTTGCTAAGTTAGTCAGCAAAGCGTAACTTTACTAGCTATCAAATAATTAATTCGCCAACTATGTTGTAACGTATGGTATTGTGCTGGTGTGTAACGTTATCCCAACTAGCAGCATATTCGCTTTTATTTTATTTATCTCTAACGTTAGTTAAGTAACGTTATGCTTCTAGCTAACGTAGCTAGCCATAGCTATAATTGCTCCCCCCCTCCCCTCAGTCTGTTTCCAGATTCAAGGTCTGTATCTGCTTCACAGGAGTAGGGGTCCTTCACGCTGGTCCCATTGCCGAAAACGAGGCGCGGACGGCAGTTTGAGACAACAGGGTGACCCGGACTCAACAGTTTTCGATGATGCAGAGAAAGGAGGGAAAGGACGCAGGGACACTAGTAGCAGGCCAGCAAGGTAAAATTGTTATTTTATAAACTGCTTTCTTTCTAAGTTACTTGGTAGTCATCTCAGTATACATATTTTTGTGTTTCAAGTTCAATTTTATTTACAAGTTGTTGGTATTATAAATATGTATACACACATTTTCTGTGAGTCTCAAAACAACACACAAAAGACAATCTCTTACAGAAATTATACAATACTGAAAAAATGTTTAGGCCATAAGTATAATTAATATAAAGTTGAAAAGCAGAGTTACTTTTTCACAAAGTATACACTATACATGTCTAAATAAAAATAAATAAAAAAACATGTTAAGTCATGAAAATATCACCGTGATAAATGTGTACCCATGGTTGTTCTTTTCTAATTCGATGTAGTTACATTTTGTATAAATGTTGAAAATATTCAGAAATGTTTATTTATAGACAGCCTGCACCAATATTTCGCAGCTGCCTCCAACTCCCATACATCATCGAGGCGCTGTAACCAGAGTAACTACAAGCCTGCTGTCAGAGTTCTAACATTACAGAAAATAACAAAATAACAGTACTGACTTCAACTTGTCTTAGTAGCTAAGGCTGACACTCGGCTGGGGACAACGCTATCAAACTCTCGCAATCAGGCTGACACTCAGATGGACACTAACATTACGAACAAACTTCATCTATCCCTCACACAAGCAGGCTGACACTCGGCTGGAAATGCCAGATGCAGTTAACATAGCTTCTAGATCTGATGTTAGCTAGCATTAGCTTTCATTTTAATCTTCAGAAAGCAACAACACAACCTGAACCAGTGAGCTAGGTTAACTAAGCTTACCACCACCAGACAGCTAACTTCGCTAAATGGTAAACTTGCCTGCCTTAGATATCTCTTTAGGTAGCATTGCATCCAAGTAAATTAATCCAACTGATCAAAAAAAAAAGGTAGCTAGCTAATCCAGTTCAGCCAGTGGTCTAGTTAAAGTGAAACATTGTGGAAATTGTCTTGTAACAAAGCAAATTAAGATCAAGCTTCTAAAATGTGATATCCACACAATGTAGAAATCCTCCAGAAGGAAAATGGCAGTGATATGTCATAGTAAAATACATGCACTAAATATATTTTGATGATTTTTATTGACTACCCCTTTAAGTTGGCTGTTCTGTGACTTCTGTAAAGCTTCTTTTTGTTTTCTTATTGGGCAACACAATATAGCCTAATCAAGGCTGATGCAATACAGTGTTACCCATATTAACTGCAAATATCCTGTTGTCATGGCTGTTCTTGTACTGGATCCATTGTTAAACCACTTAAGCTGGGGACACATTACACAATTATTTTAGCTCGATTTGGCAACGTTTTGAGATCGGGCAGAGCCTGTGGTAGCTCAGGGCAGTCCAGGGTAGTCAAGCTGTATAGTCGCAGCTGTAATTGTTATGTGTGGGAGTGAAAGTCTCAAATCTCATGATCCCAGTCAGCAACGCCACGATTTTATCAAATGTATTAGATTTTATTGGGGCTAGTCTTTGCATAATCCTGTGGTTTGTGCTTGCCAAAGACTCAAATCACAATGGGAATTTTCAATAGCCAATGAAAATTGAGTTTGCGACTGAGGAAGGAAGAGTAGGGAAAACATGGTAAACAAGATCTAACATGCGCAATGGCTGAGCAAACTAAACATTTTGCAGTGCTAAAATGGGGAGTGACTTGTGTATTTGTGGCTGTCATTACGTGTGCGACAGAAGAGACAGAAAATCTGCACATGACAGTTAAATGTGCTGCTCATTCTTTTCATTGTCGTGTTCGATTGGGGAAATTGTGTAATGTTTTCCCAGCTGTAGCTTACTAGTTTGTCAGTGCTTAGCTAGGTATGGGTGCAGCAAAAATCCTGGTTGTTTATGTTTATAAGCCAACTAGTAGATTTGCTTCACATTTGATAATCTGATTCATGTGAATGTTGAAAACTTTTTTTATTACATACAGATGTGGAAAAAGGTACAATACTTTGGAAAAAGTACCAGGATGTGATGTTCAGAGGCACTGACTGAGGTTGATTGCATGATGGATGGCGACTGATATTGCAGTCAAGTTTTCAGAGCTGCCTGTCATGTTTGATCTGGAGACAATTCTCTACTGTGTCTTGTCCCTTAAAAGCAATTTTATGAACGGAGTGTCAGTGTCAGCTGTCCATGCTGCAGCGCTGCACCACTTCTGATTTTAGATTTTTAGATTAAAAAAATTATAAACATTTTTTATCCCTATTTGGTAGCCAATTGAACCCTATGCTATTCAATTACCCCCGTGTAGCAACCCCTAAAAAATCGCTGCTACGGACCATGTCAGCCGGTAGTAGGACCGAGGGTGCCACATCCTCTTCAGGGCGCGACTCCTCGTACTCCCGGCCGTGGTTCCAACTCGCCCAGGGCCTTTTAAATTTTTTCAACATTGACAGTGCTCCACCTGTATGGACAAATGTGTCATTAAACTGGTGAACAAAATGGTTCTATCAAGCGGATCAAACTCCCAACCACACAGGGGGAACACACAAATGGCTCAAGAGGCTGCCCTACGCAAATTATTTAAAGATTAAGAATGGCCCTCTTCGTAATTTTAAGACGGGACCTGGAAAGTGTCAAAATTGACCAGAAATCTCCTCCTACTTCTTATGCCTCTGTAAACTAGAGCCTGACCGATATGGGATTTTTGAGACTGATACCGATTTTAGAGGGGCAAAGTTCCCAGATTACCAATATGACGGCTGAGCTGGAATGAAAGTAGACATTTTTCTGTGTGGATTGTGCATCGCCATGACTACACAAAGGCACTCGGAAAGTTGCATTATTAAACGAGTATAGTAACTTTTATCAAAGAATATTTTATTAACATTATGTCAATAAATTTTACATTGAATATTGTGAGCCAAGTAAATATCAGTGTTGAACATCAATCGATTACTGACCATAAATACTGTGAGTCAATCGGTGACACGTTATAAAAAAACGAAGAACAGATTTTCTGCATTTGCACCTGCCAGGGCTATTTAGCCATCTAACAGACTCGGCCAAAAACTTGGATGGCACAAAAAGGTTTAAGAGCAGCATTTCTTTGAGCTTTTGTATTTACCGGTACTGCACTGGCACAGCGCCGTTGGGAGTAGTTGTATATTGTTAATCGCCTTGTTAAATTGGCTCTGCACACCCTACAGCAAGCATGATGGTTGAAAGCAATGAAACAAACCCACATTGTCATGACATTTGCTCCCTGAACTTGCGTGCTATCAAGTCATGTTTCAAACTTAAATTTTTTCCCCGGAGAAAAAACGAGAATCCTCCCCAAACTCCAGGCTTGCAAGCTACCCACAGCAGTTTTGTTTTAGAATTGTTGTCATAGCCTGCATTAATTTTATGAGAGGGGGGGTTGAGGGTGGGGACAGAGGAGGGTGGTGGTGTCTTGAATCAGATCAGCAGAGGTGAAGAACTACAGTTGTTTATCTGATGTTCTTAGTCTAATAACAATGTATGCAAATAAGAATTATTTTCACAAAAGTAACTAAACATCGAACAAAATTTTTCCAGTGATGGAGATGCCGCCCCACACCATCACACTGCCTCCACCAAAAGGTGTTACTCCATCGGTGCAGCAATCAGCATAGCGTTCTCCCCGTCTTCGCCACACTTTGACCCTACGATCCAACTTCCGTAGGCAGAATCTGGGCTCATCGCTGAACATAACGTTCCTCCACATGTGCAGGTTCCAGTGCAGGTGTAAGCTGTTTGGCATTGGCAGAGAAGATTTGGCAAATTTTACATGGGCGCAACCCACATACTCAGCTGTGCTGCTCATCCCACAAATGCATGTTCCTTACAAATGGGGCACCATTTAAAAGGGAAATAAACAGGCTTTCCAACGGTATAAAATGTATTGCCAAGAAGCATTGTTACAACAGAGAAATAATCTACTGAACACAAATTTCTGAACTTTTTGTTCGATGTTTATTTTTATTATTTTCTGTTTGGACATGCATTTACTGTAGTTGTAGAGACAGAGTATTAGGAGCGCCTATGTGTCAGAATAAAAAATATATCTATATATGTATATATATATATATATATATATATGTAGGCTATACGTGTATACAGGTGCAGCTCAAAAAATTTGAATATCGTGAAAAAGTTCAATATTTTTTGTCACTCATTTCAGAAAGTGAAACTCATATATTATATAGATTCATTACACATAGTGAAATATTTCAAGCCTTTATTTCACTGGTACAGTATGGAACACATGGCTGGCTAAATGGCTGTAAGTCATCAAGGGTCTGAGCTATCGAACGAGCCCCAAACCATCACTCTGTTGCCAGATATGGAGTAGATGTGGATGGATCACTGCAAGGGTTATTTCTCCTGACACATTTTCCTATAGAACTCTATGGGGGAAAAAGTCAGGAGAAACAACCCTTAAAGGGATCCATCCACATCTACTCCATATCTGGCCGCAGAGTGATGGTTTGGGGCTCGTTTGATACCTTAGACCAGGGGTGTCAAACTCATTTTCACCCCGGGCCAAATTAGCATTATGGTTGCCCTCAAAGGGCCGGTTGTAACTCTAAGACTATAAATATAACCATACTTGGGATTTTCGCGGACCTCGATTGTAATTGTTGACGGGGGGGGGAGTTTGACACCTATGCCTTAGACCCTTGATGACGTACAGCCATTTCGCCAGTCATGTGTTCCATACTGTACCAGCGTAATTTACAGCTGAATCTAGTCTTACCCCCCAATTCTCATAGAGATCAGTTCAAATGCAGAGAGGTTATAGTATCGCTTGTAACAGTACCTGAAAATAAGATATCGAGAGTCTTTTGATGTTGATTGGTCACAGACTTCAGGAAGTAACAGCATGCAAAGGATATGCGACCAAATATTAAATATGATACTTTAAAAATATGTTAAAGCAAAATATTCAAATTTTCTGAGAAACTGAATTTTGGGTTTCATTAGCTGTAAGCCATAATCATCAAAATTACAAGAAATAAAAGCTTGAAATATTTCACTATGTGTAATGAATCTATATAATATATCAGTTTCACTTTCTGAAATGAACTTTTTCACGATATTCTAATTTTTTGAGCTGCCCCTGTATATATCGGTCCTGTACATCACCACATGTCGTACTTGATTGGTCCAAAAATGCAAATATTGCCCAAATATATCGGACGTCTAATATATCGGTCGGGCTCCACTGTAAACTGCCTTACTTTTTTTTCAATTTCTAACATCTGCCACTTCTTTTAGCTTTACCACTCCTGAAAGCAGGGGCCCGGTGTCAAGATGTGCCGACTGGGGCAGTGAGGTGGAGGAGGAGGAGATGCGTTCAGGCGTCCTTCGCGACATGCAACGGTTAGCAGCCGTCATATTGTGAACATTCGGTCGGAAGCTTACTATTGGGTTAAATCAGGACTGTGAGCTTTTGTGCATTTTTAAATTGACAATAGATGGGACAGTGCTAATTTATCTTCGTCTAGGCATCAGAGGAAGTGTCACCGTAAATACATTATTAGCTATTTAAATTTCTTTGAAAACGCTGCTGTGTTGTATTATACCAGCGGGCAACTTATCACCACTAGTATTTTCTGTCAATAAATGTTTTTTCACTTGTATTCGCTAAAATTTGATGTTTTCTTTTTAAAGCCTTAATATTATTTCAAATCTTTTTTTCTTATAAAGCTAGTTTGTAGACCTCAACATAAACATCTCTTAACAGTACTTGAAAGTCTCCTCAATGTTAAGTTCATACGTACAATCAGAGCTGATAAATAAGTAAGCAAATAGATAATTTTGCTGAAGCCAAGCAGCAGGTGTAAGGGGAGTGACCAATAGCCAAACCCTGTATGTCCAGTTTCTTGTGGCCTCCTGGCTGGCTCAGACCTGATGCACATGCCTGAAGCTGTGTAGATGAATAATGTTCTTACTTCTCCCTTTCAGATACAGGAGAAGAATCCTGGCCAGTGACTTCAATGAAAGGGAAAGAAAAACTTCTTCAGGAAGGTGTGTGTGTGTGTACACTTTAAAATATGCAACTTTAAATTAAGAAAATGAGCAGGATTTAATGGAAAAATTGCTTAATATGCAAAATTATCTGCTAGTGCGTTGAGAAATTTACTTGATAAGATTTCTGAAAACAAGGATTATATTAAATCTTATTTTGCTGGTTAAAAACCCCCCCAAAAAAAACAAGATTTATTGAATTTAAGATGATGTGAAGGTTTTTTTGCCGTGTGTGCGCACATTTATATTTGTAAATATACCCGTTACCTTTCTAGCTCAGACTCAAGGGATTCTCCAATCCCTGCTGAAATGGAGACTGATGAGGCGGTTTTGTTAAGAAGACAGAAGCAGATTAACTATGGGAAGAACACCCTCGCCTATGACCGCTACATCCAGGAAGTGCCCAAGTGAGTACAACACAAGAATTGCCAATGCTGCTCTCTATGATCAACACCTTTCCCTCCCTATTCATGAGAGTTGATGTTTGAAGCTTTTGAAACACTACAAGCTCTGGACTTCAGCTCCCATCATTGCACATTTTTGGCAATCTGATATTGGGAGGCACTTCCTTATAAAGGATTATTCAGGCCAAAATGAAAATGGAGGATTATTCAGGCCAAAATTTTAAACTTTTTAATTTTCATTTCCATTTTCAAGCTGTATGTAAATGAGGGGGTATGGTCCTCCTATCAATCAAAGCAAGCAGGGTGGGCCTCATACAGGTTTAGCGCAGTAGCACTTAATGAACACTAGGGGGGAGCCATAGCATAGGGATGGGTAACTTGACACTCTCAGGGCACTCATGTTTTAATGCATGAAATGAATCTGAGCAGTGTTATAAAGTATTGTTTTATGACAGAAACAGTATTCATTCATGTTCATTGTCCAAAATGCTTCTTGTTTTCTTCTGATTGACGCCTTTGTTCATTGTTCAGTGTGATATGATGTAGTATTTTTGTTGTTTTTACTCACAAGTGGGCTACGACTGACTGATACAACTACTCTATTCTCTAACTAACACACAGTCAGGAACTAGCTAGCCAGCGCTGCACTGTGTATGCTATAGGTCAAACCTGTGAGGTGGAAAATCCAGGTTCAGAAAGTAAAAGTCCTCCCCAGTCATTTGTTCCAATCACCTGGATTTGTTCATTATCACAATTCTTCAGCCAAGAGGTAGGAGCTAACTAGGCTAATTAGTGGAAACGTGAGTTCATGGGTGAAAAAAACACGGCAGGAGGTTTACTTTCTGACACCTGGGAACATATTACAGAAACATTTTATCTGTGTAGTAACCATGGTAATTTGAGTTAGGAACTGATTTAGGCAAATAGCCATTACAGAACAAAAGTTCTCAAGTCCATTTTCCAACCTAACTCCAAATAGGAAAAGTGTATTACAGAAGCATCCTAACTTGCCAAAATCCCAAATAGTGTCCTAACTTTAGGACAACCCTGGTGGTGTCGTAACTTCATTGTTGTTAGCAGTTGGAATGAAAAAGATAACATTCGCTAACACTAGCAAGCTGGCTAACTCCATAACGTTAATGGTTGCTCTTTTATTACTTTTGGAGAACGTAGGAAATGTCAATAAGCGGCATTTCATTGTGGAAAGGCTTAGGGCAGACCCGAACGATGTGTTTTGGTTTAGTGACAAAACACTTATTGGCGACCATCACTCTTCTAATTCGTCTGGCTTGAAATTGAAAGCTCGTAGTTTTTGCTCCATTTTTAGGATAGTCACGGACTCGCAGCGCTTGTTGACGTCTCTGCTAGAACGTTAAAAAACTAACGTCGGTTTGTTTCATAGCGTGCACCGATCAGCTGTGCGCGATATGAAAAAGTAGCGGTGGTTGTTGGGTAAGGGACATGAAAGTTGATCAATGACTTCCGATTGAGTGTTTAGGATTTCCTAACCTAAGATAAAATATGCTGGAGTAAGATAAAATAGGATTTCTAATGTTAAATAAGATTTTTTTCTGTGATACGAATGGATTGGATCAGTTGTTGGACTGCTGGAAATAAATGAAATCCTCGTAAAACAAAGGAAAAGACTGAAATTAGTCACTGGATCGTTAATCTGGCTCCGGTAGGCTACTTTTTTAAGCGAACATTAAGGCATCGCTTCAAAAACTCTATTAGATTAATGACGGTCGTCTATATTTTATATGTATTTGAAAGTTAGTCAGCTTTGTGATACAGGAAATCCAGGGTGGAATCTTAGATTATGCTAACCCCTTAATCTCATTTAGTACACCTCTGCTTTGTGAAATTCTCAGGGAAAAACCAATGACACAGCAGCAGCTTCTTAAAGTTTTGGAATTCTCGTTTATTTCTCAGAATTCTAGCTTCGCTGAATTTGAGTATCAAAACAACCGGATATAGGTTGTTATCAATAAAACTTCATGGCATCTGAAGTGAGCTAACAGTAGCTAGTGTTATTGTGAATGAGAATATTGTTGTGTATTATAGCCTTGTTATAAAAAAAAAAAGGTGTTTGTGTTTTTTTGTCAAATGTCTGTTAAAAAAGTGAAGTGAGCTAACAGAAGTGTTTGCGGATTTAACGCACACACACCACACAGTTGCCCTGATTGGTAGCTACATAGCTAGCCCTGATTGGTTGGTTTTTGTAAGACCGGGTTGAGATTTTGACAGCCTAATACAGAGCCCAGGACACTCACAGAAACCCATTTTTTTCCTCAGAACACTTGATTTATAGATAGCTGCTGGAATGTAATGAACAAATTTAATAATTTTGCCAAAATTATAGTGAAATAATCTTGCCTACTGCACCTTTAATTCCAGTTATGAATTCAATAAGCAAAATTGGTCTGCTGAGCCTGTATCGCTTACTGCAGTTGATTTTCACACTAATGTTGAATGTCTCCCCTTTTTTGTTTTGGTTGTTCCAGACACCTGCGTCAGCCAGGGGTGCATCCGAGGACACCAAACAAGTTTAAGAAGTACAGCCGGCGGTCCTGGGACCAGCAGATTAAATTGTGGAGGGTGAAGCTCCATGCATGGGACCCCCCAGCCCAGGAAGGCAGTGACCTGCAGGCCATGTATGAACCCTGCTCACAGATCCCCCACAACCCAGACACTCTGAAGCCCATCTGCATTTTGGATTCTCTGTGATGGAAATCCTGTGCATTGGAAATATATAATAATTATTGACTTTATTGTTTTTTTTTCTTAAACCACTCCAGAGAGGAGATAGACCTGGATGACATCATGGAGATTGAATCTGGGATGACAAACCCTGCAGAGTCTGCGGCTAACACACAGTACCCTAAAGTCAGCAAAACTCCAGCATCTGTTCCAGAGGTAACAATTCAAGCGTTTTCCCAGCAGCAATGTTCCAACATGTTGTGGGGGGGGGGGCAAGATTTTGGAATGAGATGTTGGATGAGCAGGTGTCCGGATAATTTTGGCCATGTAGTGTACGTTATAGCAGCCTTTTTGGGAGTAAAGTTTCTCATTGTAGGTCTTGTGTTAACCGTGGTTTACTGTGGTATAGTGCTCATTAATCACCCAGGCTGTCAAGAGATCCCTTAAAAATATTTAATGTGGCCCATAATTAAAAATTTTGCCAGGACTGTTCAGGGGTTGTGGAAAAAGAGCTCTCCAACAAAACAGTTTCCCACAGATTCTTGAAAATTGTGTGCTTGATTTTGAATGAAAATCAAAATAGAGCTCTCTAGTCCCGCCCCCTCCTATCTCTGGCTGGTCCCGGAAGACTGCCGGAAGCCATTACCTGCCCCCACTTCAGGATTTTTCAGTCACCCTTATGATGATATTATGGCATTGTATGGACCAAACTTTGACATATATGTGATACAAAGTTCATTATATACTCACCACCGCATTTAAATCACATTTGAATCATATTGAGAAACATAACTACACTACCCAGAACCCCCAGTCGTACATCGCCGGATTTTGCTAGCTAACGCAGCTACCGGCCGCTCTGCTAGCGAAAATGGCTATCACTCTGTCTGCTCTTGTAACTTATTATGGAAGTACCTACCGGCCAAAGAAGTAGCTACCGTTCGCTCTGCTAGCGAAAATGGCTATCACTTTGTCTTATTATGGAAGTGAAACTAAGAGTATCACCAAGAGCGAGAATCACTATCAATCTGGCCATGTCGAAAGTGTCAGCTTTATGGCTTTCACTCCAGCAGTGGTGGTAGGCGAGTAGCCCGGATGTTGTAGTAGTTTTAGTTGTTTTTTTTAAAAGGTGTTTGTTGTTTATTTGTTGAACATAATTTAAAATGACCAATTTTATAAATTATTTAAAAATATGACAACCCCTGTCTTCGGTGTTTTGAACGTCTAGCTGCCGGAATATAGAAAAAAAAACATTCAGTCCATTGACTCCCATTATATTTTTTCCAAAAAGTGGCACCAGACGTTCGTCACCAAAGTGGGTGGGACTACGGAGCTCTATGGTTACTGTAAATGACTGGGGGAAATACGGCCATTCATTTAGGAAAACACAGCCCTTCATTTATCTACGTATGGTATCGTGAAAACATTAGCCAGCCTAGCCAGAAGTCTGTTATACTTAGGCTACTCATTTCTCACTTCAGAGTCTTGTTTGGTTTAGTTTGCCAAAATATTTTTTAGGAAACAATATAGCCTATCAATGTAATTTTTTGATTATAATAAAATGGCTATGGCTAGCTTGATCTACAATGTGTCCCTACTAGGGATGTGCGAGTTTAGTCGACTAGTCGATTAAACGTTGCTACCCTTGCTAGTCGGCACCAGAAATACTAGTCGGTTAAACTTATTATTTTATTAATATACACATTTAAATTACATATTGACATAATTTGCACTGAAATGTCATGTTTTCCTTGTCAAATGTTGCTTTATAAAAAAACGAGCATCCGTTACTAATGTTAACGCCGGATTTAAAAAAATATATAAAAAATTTTTTTAACGAAGGAAAAAAACTAAACGCATTAGCCTGTTTGCCCTGCAAGTTAAACCAGCGAGGTGGAAAGAGTAAGTAGGCCGATCGCGTTGTTGAATAGCCCAATAAAACTAATCTAATGTCACGCCGATCAGTAGGCCTAATTGTTATTTTTTGTGGGCCTATTATTGGTAGTTTTTCTGATGACCGATTCTTATTTTTTCTGTACCGTATTTGCTATGCGATCACGTTCACCCAATGAAAATGCCGTTGTAATAATCAGGCACGTTTCCTAAAAATGTTTTGTTACGTTGAATATTGTTTTCAATAAATGTTATTTGTTAACTTTTATTTAGTGAGTTGTCATGTTTTGTAGGATAATGTGCAATGTTCATAATGCGAGGCGCAAAGTGCCACACATTTCAGCGGCATTTAAAATACGATTTGGTTATTGAAGTATGTGATTAACGGTTTCAAATGGCTCTTATAATATACGCAATATTTTTTCGGACAATGTTTAACCTTATAGATTCAATTGTGCTCAGTTTTGAGTGTTTTCTTACTTTTAGACTAGTCGACTAGTCTAAGTTTAAACTTCCGTTTAACCGTCAAGGAAATTAGTCGCTAGGAACATCCCTAGTCCCTACTCAGAACAGTGACAGACGCAGCATTGTTTCCTCCCTCGCTGGCTCCGCCTACATATGTAATATATACGTCTATGTAATTTACATGCCCATTTGACGGCACTGTAGTCTTTCAAAAACGAGGAAGTGGTAGAGGTATACATCAAAATGACGTATACCTCTACCAAAATTTATTTATATTCAAATATCTCAGAACAGAATTTTTTTTGGCCAGCCACAGAGAGACTTAATTAGTTGCACCTTGATCTGTTAAATAAGGTTAACAATGTTTTTTGATGGAATTACGTTTTAAAGTCCAGAATGTGGTTTTTAATTTACAAATATGGTACTTAAACCTTGAAAATTGTCCATGAACATTAAGTATTAGCCCTGAAAGGTGCAACTGGCTTAACATTGTATTCAGAATTGGGTCCAGAAAACTGTTGTGCATCAACCACAGGGAACTGGCTACAGCAGTCTTGTTTTTATGGTTTCATCACATCCTAACCTGAAGTTACAATTCTGTTTGGATTTCAAAAAGTATTAAATATTTTCTTTGTGCTTTAGGACACCTGCTCAGGGACCCCCAGTAAGGTCATGAAAACTGGGCTGTCTTTCGACCTGGAGGTGTGTCTAAACGAAGTGGAAGACCACAGCAAATGGCTGAGCTTGTGATGACACTCATCTGTGGGGTGGGCTGGGCTCTGAAGCCCCTGGGCTGCTGTAGTTTTGGTGGGAAAGCGTGACCAGCAGACTGCAGCAAAAGCTGGCCATTGAAAGGACATTCTTTTCCACAGCTACACAGGAAACCAGACGCGCAAGATTAGCGTCTGCTTTCTGCTTCCGTAAGATTTATTTTTTCTGACGAGGTGTTGCTTGTCTGACCTTTCATTGGACACTTAACAAATTTGTTTAATGCCCTATTAGTTCTGTGTATACTTCACAAAAGTTTGTTTGGGTTGTGTGTACATTTTTTATGTAAGTTTTTTTAAAATGGTAACTTTTTACTTTTCATAAATGTGCTATAAAAAAAGTGTTCTGTGTGAATGTTCCTTGTTTTTTTTTAACCCTGGGGGCATGTTGTGATGATGACAGGCATTTTTTTCTGAACTCTGTATAAAGAAAATGAAAATAAAGTGTATTAGAAAAAATAAAGCCACAATAAATGGCTTTATTTGTATGACATTGTTGCAATGCGATAAATTAAGATGAAAATTGGGGCCAGCATGCCAATATTGTTTTCTGCAAACCACATCATAATTGTGTTCTTGAATGCTTTCCGAGGTGAGTAAATTAAGTCCGTTTACATACAGGCTGTGATGAAATGAGTAGATGCCCAGTTACTCTGATTATATCATTCACATTTGCTGCTAGGAGCTACACCTGTATAGCAGAAGTTGAGTTTGACGTTTTAGCAAGGGGGGGGGTTTCCTCAAATTAACATGTTTCTTGGTAGAGTTTTTATATTCATAAACCATGCTTTTTGTTAATTTAAAGTTATTTGTGAACTGGGCTGCTGCATAGCTCACTTAGTAAAAGTGTCACTTGCGTCGTACAAGTGAGCAGCACCACGGTCTCTGATCAAATCCGGCCAGCCGTTTAAGGGTGCCGTGCAATTCGCCCCCTAGGGGAAGGATTCAGTCGGCAGGGTAGCAGGGTTCATTGCTTGAGCTACCTCTCTTGGCCGCCCGGGTGCCTGTGGTTTGCTCTGCATATGATTAGGTCTCCTCCGCCCCCCACTCTGCACATGCGTGGCTTGTGGTTACGGTGTAAAAAGAAAAGCATCTGGCTGGCAACGCGTGATTCGGAGAACAGCAAGTTCACTATCCAGAGCCAGCAGCAGGGGCGTAAATGAGCATGGTTGTACACAGTTTGAAAATTGGACAAAAACATTTTTATTTCTGAACTTAGGTTTTTATTAGTGATAAGTACTAGTTAGGAATAACTTGTGAAGCCTCTGCTGAAAGCCATATGCTGAGGTGTATTGGCACACTTGCAAATAATGTGTACGTACGCCTACCTTGCTATACTTTGTCTGACCCCACCAACCAACCACTTAAAAATAATCAATAACTTATTTAAACCTTAGAGAACCATTTTTTACTCCTCATTTACAATACTGGTGAGTTACAGAAACCGAACATAAGACAATCAAAGAACCAATAAATTAACCACTCCCTCAACCCCCTATTGCCATCACTAGTCAATAGTCTGGTGCTGCACCTGTCAATCAACCCATTTTCACAAGCTGCATCATATATTGATTATTTAACATGTCTCTGACATTGTTGGTAGGTATATAAAATTCTTGTTTATGGGTATATGTCCACTAGAATGGGAATCAAAATATTTTTAACTCATCTCCAGCAAAGCCATAACATTCTTTCCTGATGGGCACATTTTCTGTCACAATTGCTTCACGCACTGAGACATTCACACCACAGAACTGTATAAGGTATACAGTTATGTATTCAGGTATTTATCTCATCTGTCTAACACTTTATTGTTCCAGAACTTATTTTTTTTATATGTACCTTTTTGCCAACTATTATGACGTGGACGTTGGGTCTCATGTTGAGAGACTCAAATGCAAATGCCACACCTAGAATCATCTCTAGACATTTTGTAAACTTGTGCATAAAGTAACGATAAAACGAAGCATCTGCCCAAGAAACAGCTGAGCAGCCAATCGGCCAATTACTTTTGGTCCCATAAAATGTGGGAAGAATTGAAAACCGCAATAAAGTTTCCCTAAACTTCGTACGCAGCTAAACACGTTATTCTGGTAGGCTACTTTGAAAACCATTACGCTGCAATCCAACCTACACAATAACAGGTTCTCCCGTTGAAAAATAAAGCAGAATAGCATCTCGTTGTCCTTCGCGGTTGCCCCACACGACGCTGAATACGGAAACACCGGAGGTAAACAATCCGACAGTCAGTTGGGAACTTGGGTCTGGTTTATTTCACGACTTTGAATCGCTCGCTGTAATACGTATTTATTTAGCGATCACTAACATTGAGGTTAAGATAAGCGCACCGTCGTTTGCAGTTGAGACGTAATTAGGTTTAGCTAGCGTTACTTACCTAACGTTAATAGCTCGTTCATATGGTAAGTAACGTTAGCTAGCTAACATTACGCAGCTGATGTACGATACCGTTAGCTAGCTAGCAACCACATGTAACGTTAGGCTAGCTAGATAACGTTATCTAGCGTTAACGTAGGGTAACGTTAGATAGCTGGATGATCTAGTCTCCGATATATTAAATCAGCGTGTCGCAGAGAGCACTTATTTAATGCTTAAATTTATTTCACGTTGCTCGTCATTTACACTCACTGGAGGGAGTTTAATGTCCGCCCGTGACTGCAGTGCTCTGCTAATCCGGGCACATCATGCCTCGCTACTGCTCCGTAAATGCCGCAGGATTACAGCTCAGCTTTAGGCTAATAATAAACAGTTACCTTGTTAGCCTAGATAGTTAACCTGTCTAAAAATACTGGTGACCGCACGGATGCAGCTAACGTTACGTTGCCCCGGGACTACGGCGACACACAATAAGTCATTTAAATGAGCTAGCTAACGTTAATTGATTTAATCGTTCTGTAATTTAGCTAGCTAGCTAAACATTGAGGTTCTGGTGATACAGGTGATTAGTATCCGATATTGCGGATGAAGGATGAGTAACCAAGCGTATGTTTACTTCTGGCTGTGCGCTGAAGCGACCTCTTGGGGGTGGATAGCTAACGTTAACGTTATTGGATGTATTCAGGAAATCCCTCGTTATAAACGTCTAACGTTAGCCTCGTCGTGATCTGACAGGTACGTAAATGAACTGAACGTTACTGGGGGGTCTAAACTCAATAGCCCCGAGGATGGCGTGGTGGGGGTGTGTTTAAACATTGACTGGTCCTGGTAGTACCGATGGCATTTTGGTACCGGCTGCTGGTCAGTTATCGCTCGTTTTTATCTTTCGTAAAGTCATAGGCTGTAACTTGCCTGTTACTTCTGCTTTTCTTCTTTGCAAGCGTTTTGTAAATGTGTAGGCGCTGGGAAAATGTTGGGAATGTAGTTGGAAAAATGCTATATAAATGTGAAATTATATAAATACAATTGAAATTAAATTTAAGCAATTATTTTAGTAAATATTTGTAGCGCACAATTACAAACATTTCATATTTGGAAATTCCCTCATACCTTGATACATCAAACGTTTCCTGCATCCAAAATGGTTCCACAAAATACATTTTTGTCAAAGATTCAGGATTTCTGTTCCGAGCCTGAAAAACTAGTACTGTAAGACCATTCTGTCTGAGTGCCATGGATGTAGATGCATGAATAAGCTCATGCTTACTTGAAGGAAATAATAATTTTTTAAAAATACAAACAAAACAACAACAAAAAACGAATTGAAACTTGCTTTGTATAACTTGCAAGCTGCCTTTACAGTGATGCTATTCCTCCAGAGACTGTACTTATGAGCAGATACATTTCATTGTGTTTATTCACAATTATAAACATAGGCTGCCAGGTTTTTGTTTTTATATTGTGCTGGTTCTCTTTTCTTAGCAAAGTGGTGCAAGCTCTTCAGTCCCAGGGTGAGAGGTTGGTTTAGATGCGGCTGGCCTGCCGCTTGAAAAGATTATCAAGGAATGTACATACCTCTGGAGGCACACCTTCACAGCACAAGTTGTTTTGGAGTTAAATTAAGTGTCATTATTTTGCTTTAAACAATTAACCTATGACTGCCCCATACCAGTCCCCCCCCAAGTGCAAAGTTTTGTAATTTGCTATACGCAGCATTGTCTTTTAATCAAAAATTTGTCTTGAAATTGTCTAGCCTGGATTTTGTAATTAGTTGACAGAAATGAGGCGCTCGGAGCGAACCGGTGCTAAATGCTAAACACCTGAGGCCGGTTCCAACCATGGCCCAGGTGACCCAGAGCTCCAGTGGGTTTTTGACCTCACCAAGCGCCCTGGGAAGCCAGAAGGATGTCTCTTTCCTGGACACCGAAGGATGTTCTGACTGCACGGAAGGTAAGCAGACATTTCTGAACAAAGTGAACCTTAAACACTGTGGTCTGACACTTGGCCACAAATTATGGGATATCTGTCACCCTGCAAACCATACATCCAATCCAAGATGAGGCATAGTTCCAAAGATGTACTTGAAAGTGGAAAGAAAAACAACAGTCACTGTCAATTAAAATATATTTATACCATATTAATAAACATTGACAATTTGACTGTGAATTTGAATTGAATTAATAAAATGAAATTATATATATTTTAAATTGTGCAAAGCAGTGCTGTGTTTTCTTTAACTATCAAGCCCTGCAAAATATTACTCTTATTTAACAGTTTATGCAGGGTAATATTATTGCACTTATTGTATGTAGACATACTTTCCATTGCTTAGAAAGGGACGACTAAAAAAATAAAACCGCTCAACACGGAAAGAAATGTGGTTCTATGCACTGAAAGCAGTATGTGACAGGAATATGTGGGAATAGAGGATTGATATATTTTTTATCATATATCCAGTTAATTTATATGTATATTTATGTTTCGTTCCATTGGGATTTTTCATGTTTGCAAATTTCAGTTTTTGTGAGGGTAAAGAAGATACATTTACATTTACTAAGCTGCAGCTGAAGAAGAAGCGATTGTACAAGGTTACAGTTTGCATGTGGAGGACAGCAATCATGGCAATACAATGTCCTGCATGTCTGTTTATCTCCTGTTTTTGACTACTCTCAGGTGAGTGGGCAGTCTTAAACTAACACTTATGAGGTTAGTGTTCATCTGCATAAAAAGGCATTAATTTGAGTTTCTCTTTTTACCTCTGGGTCCCCTAGTTGTCTGCAGTGTTAACGCAAACAATTTCACACTCTCGCAACACATTTTCAGCACTATTTTGTGGTCACATTTTGGTTCACAGTTAAAATAACTCACATGTCAGGCTATAATACACTATCACTAATTCACTGGCCTCACCTGTCAGGCACATAACATTATAGCACTATGAACTAAACCAGGCTAATGTTCTCATTTCAGATAAGTGCATGACTTGTGGGGACGTGCTTAGTAAATAAACCAACTAAGTTATTTACACTGATGAATCATGATCTTGCATAGGTGTGGCTGCAACTGGAGGTGGCCATTTAAGCTAGCTCAACCGCTGACATATAGCATGATGGTAGCTTCTATAACAAGTCTGTGGTCAAGATTCACTGATTAAGACTGATTCACAAGATATCAATGGAATTGACTGATTTGAACAAATCATAATGCTTAGCCATGGACAGCCAGACCAGTTTACTGGTTCATTATGGAGTCAATGATTTACAGCCTATGCTTGATCCACCCACAGTGGAATAGATGAACGTGCACTCTAAACACTACTTTTTCCTGTTTATTCCTGCAGCCAGGATGGAGGTGTGGCCAGTGAACGATTTGGCTGAATCGCATGCATCCGAGAAAGACCAGGTCAGTGTCCCTGCCCTGCCCTGCCCCGCCCCCATACATATCATTCCAATCATTTTCGGTGAGGGAATTCATCACATGTCATGGGACTCCAACACCGATGCAATGTATGAGAAAGGCCCACGGAGATTACGTTTTATGCACAGACTGAGACAGTATGGGGTGGATAAAGGTTTAATGGTGCTTTTCTACCAATCTTTTGTGGAGAGAGCTTTAACTTCTTGTTTTATTGCCTGGTATGCGTCATTATCCGTGAGCAATAAAAGCAAGCTCACAAAATCATTGATATTTCCAGCAAGTTAGCGGAGGTACAACGTAACGGTATGGCATCGATGTACAAGACCCGAGTGTTTAAAAAGGGTAAAGTTATTACCAATGATGCAATGCACCCACTTCATAACCAATACCACCTAATGCCATCAGGGCGATGGTACAGGGTACCGATGTTAAGAACCAACCGGGTTTGTCCCGTCAAGCATTGCACTTTTGAACAAAAAACTGATATCTTATGAGTCCTGTGTGTAAATGTTGTCTGCCATGTACCAGTCTTATCTGATGTCTAGGCTATAGCTACTAGGTGTGCTATGTAGTTTATTTGTCCTTTAAATCTCATTGAATGTATTGTCGTGTTCTCTGATTGCTGTATGACGCAAGAAGAATTTTCTGAAAAGGGACTAATAAAGGAATCTATCCATCTATGTAAATGAAAAATGTAAATAAACGTGTATTACAGAACGTGTCTTCGAGCTAAATTTCAGTCAGGATTTCGGAACATGGGACACGCTGCAGAATAAATACCATTACTGTGTTTTCAGAAATGAGAAATTCAAGAGGCACTGAATGGATGAAGATAAAGAAATGTAACCAAAATTTAATCTTGGTTGATCTTGATGAGTTTTTATTGGGGTATATCCAAACTCCCACGCGTGGCTGATTCTAGGCTGAAGACCACAGAATCTAAAGATTCCTGGGAATGCCTTAAGTAATTCCACCTCTGCATTTCTGCTTCTTGCACAGACTTCTGCATGAAACTGCTATTCTGATGTTTCTCTTTATTATACTTTTTATGTCAGAAAAGAACAAGTTCTTGGCCTGAAGCGTTGTATGAAGACAGATCTGATGGTAAGGGTTCCTCCCCTCTGGCATCCTTTTTTAAACAAGATTTATACAGGACATCATTATTTTTATTCTTCATTTGAGTGGGGTCTGACCTTACATTGCGTAGCATTTCTTTGGAATAGAGCTTGTTTCGTTTTTGCAAGCTAAGATAGCCAATATTGTTTGTTGAAACTTGGCCTCATTTTGTTATCAATACTTTAAATGGCAGGCCATTAGTGGCAAACTCTTGGTGCTGTATAGATATGGGGCATGCCCCGCCAAGCTGTAACTTGGTGGATGGCATACCTGCCACCCCAATTGAATCATTTTGTATATTGTATATTGAGGTGATGGTCTAACACTCTGGTTCACTCTCTCACACCCCCCTTCACCCTCCCCTCTTTATTCTGCTGTTCCCTTACCTCCCTTCTCTCTCTGTCTTCCCCCTCCTCTCTTTTTCCTCCCCTCCCTTCTGCTTTTCTCTCCCATCACTTATCTTTCTACCCTCTACCTCTTTCTCTCTCTCTCTCCCTCCCTCCTGTTCCAGTCTCCTGCATGCAGAGTTCATTCTCCAGGTCCCTGCAGAAGGCGGAGGCTCTGTTGCGGACTAGGCTAAACCCAGGTTTGTGCTGGCTGCTCAAACAGATGTCCGACGACGGTGGTTCCGACCCAGAGAACGAGGACACCTTTGTGACGTGCCAGAACCTGACCTCCCTCTCCTCACGCCGCCTGCAGCAGTTAGAGCAGTGCATGTTGGGACTGAGCCCACAGTGGCAGGTGCAGCGCACGCCTGCTGGAACTCAGTGCGCGTGCATCAGGGTTCTGACCCCAGGCGAAAGCGAGTTCCACCACCACCCGGCAGCAGTTTACTTTGGCCAGCACTACGCCCAGCTGCAAGATCTGCTGGAAGACCGCGCCCGGCTCCTCTTCCTCCACGAGTTCACCCGCCGCTACC
The DNA here is from genome assembly GCA_022702515.1 of Ilyophis sp. 1 JC-2022. Taxonomy (NCBI): domain Eukaryota; kingdom Metazoa; phylum Chordata; class Actinopteri; order Anguilliformes; family Synaphobranchidae; genus Ilyophis; species Ilyophis sp. 1 JC-2022. The sequence goes on along the minus strand of CM040404.1, from coordinate 112,262,868 downwards.
GGGCTGCTGCCACATTTGTCACGAACCTGGCCGGCCTGCTGGAACGGGAGCGGGCATCGGCAGGTGCTGGGGGGCGGGGCCTGTGTTCTGCGCAGGGCTACGGCGCTGAGGCTCTGTGCGAGGAACTGCGGGTCCACTTGGGTCAATGGGGACGCCTCCGCGCCAAGGCCCGGGCTGACCCCTGGCTGAGACCCGCCTCTTTCTGGAGCTCCAGAACTCCGGCGGGGGCGAGGCGGAGCCTGACTCTGCTGGGGCTGCAGGCGCTGGCTCTGACGGAAGAGTACCTCCGGGTGGCCCTGGCCGCCCTGGCGCGGGCCGGCCCAGACCGGGTGTCTGCCGAAGCACTGCACGACACCCTGGCTGGGTTGGAGGCCTTCAACCATGTTTTGGCCGAGCAGGGCGTCCAGCTCGGGGCTGTGGTCGCTCCGCTCCCCGCCACCACGCTGCTTCACATCCTGGCGGAGCACAGGGGGCGGGCCGCGGCAGAGGCTCTCCACCAATGGGCTGCTGGCTGGAGCGGACCCCTCCCTGTGCTCTGCGCCTCCCCTCTGAGGCCAAGGTGGGAACAGTTCAATTGGCTTTGCCTTCTGGATCCCCCTGCTGCAGCGACGGGGGCCACATTTCTCCCCAGGGGCCCTTGTCCCCTCACTGCTTTCGTCAAACGGGATGAAGAGTTCACGGAGAGAATTCTCCAGGCCCTGCTGTCATCCACCAACCTGCTGGTGCCCCATGTCCCCAGCCAGCCCATGCTGGACCGTCCCCACACATCGGACAGCTTCCCTGTACACCCCCCGGCGGGCAGCGGGGCCCGGGACGGGCAGGAGACCAAGAGGTGCAAGTCCGTCCAGTGGAGAGACACGGGCAAGTCCGACGCTTGCACAGCACTGGCGGTCCAGTACAGACGCGTTCTGTGGAAGGAGTTTGGCAGAGCCCTCCTCACCCTGCTCTACTACCCCGCTCACAACTGCATTCTGGGAAGTCTAAACCAGTGTACATATCGGATAGTCTTTCTGCTTGTCACGGAGCTCCATGGTGCCTGCAGAAAAGGTAGGAATGTCCATCAAAAAATGTTATTTTTTTATTTGTAGTAGAGTAACTGTATTCCTGATTAAAATGAGCTCTCAACCAACTCTATACTTGTATTTAGTGGAGATAACCCCAAGCTACTGTGCATGTTCACAGTCTATGGGCGGGTGTCAGGCAACGCCAACCACTGGTTTTTACTTCTACACTTACTACTTTGCATGGAAGCCGTTCTTCTACTCCTTCGCAAGCAAGCCACTAAAAAAATAAAATCTAGATTTATGGTGTTCAGTTTACTTTCGTGCTTAAGTTCTACTGAAAAAGAAAATGCTGCCTTGCCGTATGGCAAATTGCAAGGGTTTAACGTCGACAAAGGAAGGAATTTATTTTTTACCGGCTACCACAAGATGAGGGTGAGAATCAATGGCTGACTGCATTGGGAATGCTAAATATCCTCCAGCTACTCCTGAGACACAGCAAAAGAATGTGCGAATGTGTAGCTTTTATGGATATCCACTGCAGCTCACCGTGATACAATAGTGCTCAAAGCGCAAAAATGTGCATTCGAAAAGAATCAACCGCAACGTCTCTGCAAATATAACAGCATGAACATCCACAGACCTTGTTGTGCAGGGTTTTTCTAAAACCACTCTACTGTAGTACGCCAACTGTGTCTATCTGCGTAAGGTCTCAGCCAAAGCACGCCAGTATTCTAGGGCACACTGTGACATTAAAGCCGCCTTCACACTGCATCCAACGCAATATGCCCTCTAGCAGCCGTCGTAGTATCTATAGATTCATAGGCAGTCGCTGTATCGAGTCGTCGTCAAGCACCATGAGGGTTTAGCTTATCCTCGCAGTGTCTGAGCACCTGCTCATTTAAATGTAAAAAGTAAAAATGATATATAGCCTAATATCATTTTCTGTTTTGCCACTTATAGTGAGCGTTTCTTAATAATTAAAAGTCTGGGCGATTTAAAAATGATAGTTCAGCTAGCTCAGCCAACAAATCGCTTAGCTACTGGAAAACAAATCTGTAGCAACAAAATGACTGATCTTTGAACATGATCAACATCATTGAGTATTCATTTTTGATATTATCATCTTCATCATGATTGTCATCATTATTAGCTAGCCCTTGCTAGGAACGGTCTCTCCATTGACATATATGACTTCCGGTCGTACGGTGAGATTGCTTAGCACTACGGAAGATGAAAAAATCCAACGCACCCAAAGCCTTTGTCAGACAGAAATCTCGATTGTACATTTTTGGCGCTTTGAACGCCGTAAACATCGTTCCCGGTAGAGGTCTGTTGTATCAGGGTTATATCAAGGTGAGCTACAGTGGATATTTATACAACTAGTGAAATCTCTGCGAAACTATCTGAATGGATCGATAGCACTCCAGGGGCTGAGCAGAAAAATACCCTCAGAAAGCCAGATGTATAATATAACACGTGCTGTCAGAATCTGCATACCTCTGCACACGATGGACACCATACGTACGCAATGTTTGGAGTCTGTGTGATATGGAGACACGGTGACAGAATGGCAGCGGTAGAAAAAAGATTTTTTGAGCAGGTTTTTGACTTCCTTCCATCCTCGGCGTTCTTTTACGCATTCTTTTACTCAGAGCTATATACATGTGGCCCCAGGTATATAGAAACGTAGCTTAACTAAATTTTTTGGTGAAATGCCCCTTTAAGCCCACAAGATAGTTCCTGTAAATGCTTGTGTATGTTTGATGTCTGATTCTTAAGGCATATAGGTGAGTGTAGTTAAAGGAAATAAAACAAGCAGAAGATATTTCACATCATCATTGTTCTCTGCATCTAGAAATATTTCCACATGCTCATTACCCAGACCCTTACATCTCACCTGGCCATGTTTAGCAGTAGTTTCTGCAGCGAGAGGGTTTTAATATGGAAGATAGACATTTATGGACGTTGTCTGGACTTGTGTAAAAAATATAATAAAATTATATAAAATCTGTGAGGTTTGACTAATGCTGTGTGTACATATCTGTTGTAGTTTCACTTCCTGTTGAATGTGAAGGCTTGCTGAATGATCTCTGCATACAGATTGTCTCCAAAACGGCATTCAGTCACTGGGATGAAGGTAAGCATGGCTGTCAACATGCAGAGGGACTTTGGCCTTTAGAGAGCGCCATAGGACCATCAACCACATGGAGGCTCCAGAGTATTTCTACAGTTTTATGTAGAGCAATTCTGTTCTTCTATATACTCAAAAGAGTTAAATTTAAGGCCGTAACTAAAATAGGTGATTCTCATAAAAATGTAAACATTTGAATGTGGCTCCTTCTTTTTCATATTTATATTATTGCCTGATTGTGTTTGTCTTTGCCCTGATAATTTGGTTGTACATTTTCCCCTTAGCCACTTAGCAGGTGGTCGACACTGTGAATGATGATTATCCTGCAATGCAAAATTGTATTCCATCGTTGTTATTAATTGTTATTGTCACTGTGCATATGTATTGTCAGTGTGGCATGTCTTCATAGTCACGCGCAGAAAAGGAATGCTTGTAGCCTTGCTTCTTAACATTGTCTGTGTTTCTTTGTAAACATGCCTTGTTATGGTTCATTTTGTGTATGTGTGTGTATTGCAGTACAGGTTTAATTCATTTGTGAGTGCATTTTCATGTTAGGTAAGCTACTTGGAAGCTAATCTAAAAGTTACTCTACAAAAATGAAGCTCAGCTACATCAAAACTGGCCCTCAGAGAAACTTGCTAAGCTGCAAGCTACATGGCAAAAGTACCATTCCAGGCTTTGTTCAGTGAAATTGTTTATTAAAGGAAGTAATAAGCTGGGTCTCCCCCAATATTTTATAAATACATTAAAATATGTACAGTATGTAGTACCTGCATGTGAATGTGTGTAAGCACTGTGTGTATACACGTATGGATACATGCGCGTGGCATACAAGAGGAGCATATTCACATGACACAGAAGTCGTCTTTAAACATTTGCATCTGAAAGACTTTTCTGTTTGGGTGTGTGTGTGTGTGTGTGTGTGTTACAGTTCTATGTGTGTCTCTGGGGACGGGAATGAAGGATAAATGTCTTCCTGATTCTGAGGGGGGAGGCTCTGTAGTCAGGACCCCCACCGGAGAACTCCTCCTCCAGCTCCTCTCCCCCCTACACACCACCCTGAACTGCCTGGAGCACTCTGGTAACCCCCCGACCTTACCTCTACATCCCCTCTTCTTTTTTTCCCTTCTTCCACATCTGTGATATCCTCCCTGTCCGTTTCTCCTTCTTTCCTTTCCTCCCTGTCTCTCTCTCCCTCTTTTATCGCTCTACCATCCCCTCTCTCCCTGTTTTCCATTGTTCCAGCATTGTCTCAATCACTTTTTATGACTTAATTTATGCAAAACAAATGTATTTAAAAAAAATAAAATAAAATAAAAATTTGCACCCAACGTGGGGCTGTTCCCACCCTAATTTAGAATGGCCAATTCTCTGCAACTGCAGTTGCATTCATGTGTGAGCCCTACTGCCGATTCGGGAGAGTGTAGACATTCGCAGTTCTCCTCAGAAACATGTGGTGTCAAAAGCTGCTTCTTTTCGCATACTAGATTAAAGCTCACATACAGTGCAGTCGGAGGAAGTCCTTTCATATGAGGCTTTAACATGTAGACGCCGATCGACCAGAGGAGGTCGCTAGATAGAGATGACATGTGTACCCCTAACCTGGTGTTAAAATGAAAGATTTTCCATTTCTGGTGAAATAAAAACAAATCAAACTTAATTTTATATGGCCTGCAAAAAGTTAGCAATTTCAATAACTAAATATAAGCTCTTAAAGCATGTTCAGGTGACTGTTCTATGTAAGCTTAATTTCGCCTTCAAAGGTCTGATATTCCCCATTCACTTTCATGGGAGCTCCAATGTTTTGTGCTCAACATGAGCAGTACAGGCTTACTTCCAGGGCTTCACAGCTTAGGTTGGGAGGCTGTGCTGGAAAACAGTAGCCAGATAATATCCATTTCATACGGGCTGACAAACCTTCTTGTGATATACTTTGCATTCAAAGCCTATGTTCTGTAGGAAAAACTCCCAGAACAGCACACAGGAAGAAACCTTATGAGGAACCAGAGTCTGGAGCCCATCCTCCGCTAGCTGGTTTAGGGTGGGGGTTCATAGAGACAAGACATGGTCAAGTCCATTTTCAGTCTGTCTAATCGGTTCAGAACAGATTGCATGAATCAACCAGAGGTGGTGGACCTGTGGTGGGGTGGTGGGCTGGGGTGTGCTTATCTCCATGACTGCAGATGACAATATTCTGGGCCCTAATATGTGTGCCATTGTACTGTGGACCATGAGCGGTGTTTTTGCACAGTGGCCTCTGATGTATGTCTGGATTTTAGACCCTGATATGTGTCTCTTTGTTCACTACTCTTCTCTGCGCACTCCTACCCTGTACCCTCAAGGTCATGGCCCTATGTTTTTTTCAACTTGGCCCCTCACCCTGTTCTCAAAGCCACTTGCAGTACACACCCCCCCTCCCTGAGGCCAACCTCGGGGCAGCTGTGACTGGGCTGGTGGTTAGCCCCCCGCAGGTTTCTGACAGAGCAATAATGCACTACTTTAACGACTCATAAAGGATGTGCCCTGGAGTGCCCCTCCCCCAAACGCCAGACCACCCTGCATCGTGGGTAAAACCCGCTCCCATGCCTTTGTTTTAGCTGTGGAGCTTGCTTCACCAGCTTGGATACTCTGTGGATGAGTGATTTAACCCTTTCAGCAGACTTAAATTAGGGAGTAATTGTTCCTGTTGTACCTTAAATGGTAACACAAGACCGTTTCTTCTTCTTCTGATATGAATGAACAGAAGAGACTGCCCTGTTTCTGCTCTGAGCAGCCAGGTCAGACCATGTTTTGCTCTGCCACCATAACACAGCCGCAGGTGCGTAGTGGAGATTGTTTGGGTTTCACCTGTATTTTCTCAGTCTGATCCATGACGGTACCTGGTATGTGGTCTGGTGATGTGCCCCATAGCCCAGATAGAACCTGGACCGTTCCAGGGCTGGCTGGCTGAGATTGCTGCCGGTGGATGTGTAGTTTGTTCCACATCATCACTCAGGAAAAGAAGGCTTCAGTTCAGCTGGCAGATTGCAGATTGGAAAGGAAGTGGTGGCTAGTAGCATGCATTTCATAGGACATGCATTATTTTCTCTGCTTGATTGCATTGAGGGATGACACTAGTGTAAAGAGATAAATATGATGGAGCTATACGAAAATAGAAAGGAAAACAATGAGATAAAAACAGGTAAAAAAATATGGAGAAAGCAAAAGATCGTTGTAACAATGTCAGGTATAATTCTCTTGAAACCACTCCCATCAGAAAGGCAGAAACATCAGATTGTGTGCTGGTCAAACTCAGTGAGAAAAATATGATTATTAAATATGTATTATCTTCCATGCACATTGGAGTTTTTGGATAACTCAGTTAGCTGGTTAACTGCTAAGTAAAACCTGGAAACCTCCTGAATATGGAACATTTGAAATAGCAAGAACACTGTTCTTGGCTTTACTCCATGCAGTTAGCCAGCTAATTCAGTTCGGCAGCTACAAGGAATAGGGCTAAGTTTCCATGACAGGGATATGAGTGCATATCTTCTTATATTTTAATAGGGGGCAGCACTGAGCTCTTGGATCCAAGGACCTTACGCTCACTCCAGGTGTCGCTGCTGAGTCGAGCCATAGTCACTGTCCACAGCTCAACCTTCTGGGTTATGAGCAAAGCCTATCAGTTTCTCTGCTCCTGGGCCCTTAACAAGTTTCTGCTGGTCACTCTAGGAGACCTCAAGGTAGGACCCATATCACCACTTCTGGGCACAGGGGAAGAATTTGGTACTGTGAAAATGAGAAAGTGCACTCTCTGATTCCAAACAGAGCTTTCATAGGAATGTAATCTTCATGTAATACAATGTAAATACACTGCTCAAAAAAAATGAAGGGAACACTTAATCATCACAGTATAACACCAAGTCAATTAAACCAAACCGGTCATGCTGGATGATGTTGCAGGCAGCATAACATTCGCCACGGCATCTGCAGACTATTTCACGTCTGTCACGTGCTCAGTGTGAACCTGCTCTCAGCTGTGAAGAGAACGGGGCGCCAATGGCAAACCTGCCAATTCTGGTGTTCTCTGGCAAATGCTAATCGAGCTGCACGGTGCTGGGCTGTGAGCACAGGTCCCACTACAGGATGTCGGGCCTTCATGCCACCCTCATGGAGTTTGGTCAGAAACATGCACACGAGTAGTCTGCTGGAGGTAATTTTGTAGGGGTCTGGCAGTGCTCCTCCTGTTCCTCCTCGCACAAAGGAGCAGATACTGGTCCTGCCGCTGGGTTGTTGCCCTTCTACGGCCCTGTCCAGCTCTCCTTGTGTAATGGCCCGTCTCCCGGTATCTGCTCCACGCTCTTGAGACTGTGCTGGGAGATGCAGCAAACCTTCTTGTGACGGCACGTATGGATGTGCCATCCTGGAGGAGCTGAACTACCTGTGCAACATGAATGGGCTGCAGGTACCGCCTCATGCTACCAGTAGGGCACTAGAAAAATTCAAAACTAGAGAAAAATCAGTCAGGAAGTATAAGGAGAGAGAAATGGTCTGTGGCCACCACCTGCAAAACAACTTACATTTTGGGGGTTGTCTTGTTGTTGCCTCTCCTGTCCATCTGTTGTCACTTTCATTTGCACCAAAGCAGGTGAAATTGATTCACAATCGTGTATGCTTCCTAACTGGACAGATCGATATCCCAGAAGTTTAATTAGTTATACTGTGTTGATTAAGTGTTCCCTTAATTTCTTTGAGCAGTGTATGTTTTAACCAGTTCTAAACCATTGGGGAATTCTTATCCACTTTGAGTCTTTTCTAATAGATGGTCCAAAGCATATCCTCTCTCGGGTAGCAGGTGCAGCTAGAGTTCCTGGTGAATAAGCCTGTGCTACATATTCTCCTTTAAATAATGTAAAATGCAAGTAGCTTAGTTTAATTTTTTCATGGTCTCGAGCTAGCTAGGTTGACATTGTCCCGATGCTATGAATATCATAGAATATGTTTGTTGGATAAAGCGTTGTAGGCTAGTAAGCTAGTTAGAAGGCTGCTACAGATTCCTGACCCTGGGATTATAGCTTGCTGCCGAAGGTTCAATTCTGGCGTTAGACTATTGCTTAATTAGGACATAATTAATAAAAACACATTAATAACAATAAACGGCAAGAACAGTAGCTTTGAAAAAGCGAACGACTAAAAGGTAACGTTAGGCTATGCCTGATAAGTGCAGGCTGAGCAGCACAGATGGCCGTGAACATCCTAACTTTTAAAGTAAAGCCTATAGATTTTAATTGCAACACTCAGAAATGTATTAACTTTTATTTGTTGTTTGGGATTTATTGTAGTACACATTCAGAATGAAGGGCAAGTATCAGAGTGGGGGAATAATTGCGTGACAGCTTGGGATGAAAATTAGTCAAGCAGAGGAGGGGGCGATGTGAGCAGTCGCAAGGAAATCCTAACTTTGGGAGTGTAGATGATGTTAACTGTGCAGTGGTATTGGAGAAGATGCTAACTCTTATGTGTTGTTAATGTAGATGATGATTACTTTCTGTTGGAAGTGTTTTGGTAGTGTAGACTATTCTAACTGTATGTTGGTCATCCAGGCTCTGAAAGCAGCAATGGAGAGTCTGGCACTGCATGTGGAAGCACTTTTCCAGGACAAGGGCAATGTGCTTTTCCCTATTGAGATGCAGGCATCCCAGCTCACCCGCGGAGTCTCAGACCTACAGGTGAGTGGCCCAATACATACACTAATGATTAATCCCGGTCCCCGGGTTCCTGGTATTTCCCATCACAATTTCTTCCCGTTTCCACCCGGGAGTGACGTTGGGAAACCGGGAAATTTAACATGGGCAATCCAGATAAATACACTGCCTCGCCGTTGCACACGTTATGCATAGTGCCCACTGTACAAGCCTCTGGAGGCAGTGTTATTATCTGGGGTTGCTTCAGGTCTAGTTCCAGGTCTAGGCTCAGCAACGTTATACAGCAATAAAATTGTCAGCTGAGTACCTGAATGTACTGAATGACCAGGTTATCCCATCAATGGGCATATTCCAGGACGACTATGCTGAGATTCATCGGGCTCAAATTGTGAAAGAGTGGTTCAGGGAGCATGAGGAATAATTTTCACACATGAATTGGGTCCTGACCTTAACCCCATTGAAAGTTTTTGGGATGTGCTGGAGAAGACTTTACGGAGTGGTTCGACTCTCCCGTCGTCAATACAAGATCTCGGCCAAAAATTAAGGCAACTCTGGATGGAAATATATGTTGTGACATTGCATAAGGTTTACGAAACAATGCCACGACGAATGCGCCATAATCAAAGCTAAAGGCGGTCCAACAAAATATTAGAGTGTGTGACTTTTTTTTTGGCCAGGCTGTGTAACTCTTGCATTATATTTGGCCTAATTAAGTACAATAAAATAATCAATATATGAAGTTTATTTCCAAAATGCAGTATCCACCATTTGAAAAAACTGATGCCTACTCATGACTGTTTATTGACAAGCGAAAACTAGGTAAATGATTGCACTTTAGAGCATGTGAACGTTGCTACCGCACGCACAGGAAATAGTTCAATATTTCTGCTCCAAACGTGGTGAGCAAAATCATGTCAAGCAACGTGTGGAAGAATTTTGAAAAACTTAATACTAACGAGGCAACATGTCAGGCTTTTTTTTTTTAAGTTATAAATTAATTTCAGAGAAAAGAATTGGCTACTATAATTGCGACGTCAATGACATAGTTTTGTTATTCCAGGAAATATAGCCCAGCTATAATTACAAAACGAGCTGGAATTCTTAGAGCAAGTATATTAGATACTTCGCTTTTCTTACCAACTCGTAGCCTACAGCTAAATGTCCCTCATTTCACAACGGTAGGCTAGCGTTTATATTTGCTGATGTGTCTTGATGGAGACATTGTATTTATGCCATCACATTAAGTTATTGTATTTATGCCATCACATTTACTTAGGCTATATAATGTAGGCCTATTACTCACATTTTCAGTCCTAGATTTTTTATTTAGGTTTTATTTTTTTATTGGCTTGTTATAAACGTGAAAAGTTTTGGGCATTCACCGCCGAAACCCGCGACATTTCAAAGAAGAGGGTAAAAATGTGTAGGCATTTTTTTTTTTTTTTGAGGGGTGGTATAGTCTTTTTTCTTAAACACTGGCCGTTTGCTTGTAGACCTAAAGCCTTTTTGTCATGAACAGTTATAGCCAGCGTTAATACTTCTCACGGTTCAGGTAGGCCGAATAGCCCTATAGCCTTTGTTTAGTTCCAAAGCAGCCATAATTTTGTACAGAAAATGTGTTGCTTTTATTAATGAAACATCTTTGAAAAACAGTTTGTTGTTATTGATATTCAAGAATCTCAGCCAATAGTACGCTAGTGGACAATACCATGGTGCTGAAAGATAGTTTTATATGGCATACGGATGCTGGTCTAGCCTGTAAACCAATAAGTAGGGTCGCACATTTGATAATAGCCTACTAGAATGCCCTTGTTCTTTTAGACGGGATTTCCAGAGAAACCCGGGAGCGAGATGTTATAATCCCGGGTTTAAAAATAGCAAGTTTTCGGGAAAATATTAAACACTAACACACACATTTCATGTTTATCCATTGATTGTGACTGTGCCACTAACACATTATACATGTATACAGCGGTTTAACTCCTGGAAAGTTTATGCTCCAGTATCTTTTTTTAAACGCGCAACAGAAGTGCCCCACGGGGGAATCCAATCTGTTGTCTTTTATGTACAGGCTGCAGCTTCTTTACCTTGAGGTCACACTGTTGCCCACGAGTAATTCAGAAGTAGAGTATTTTTTCTGGTGGGTCAATGTTAACCCTGATTTGAGCCTTAAAACACCCTTTGAGATACAGCTGACTGTGTGAGATATCTGCGTTTTTACTCATCAGCATGGCTCTACTTGTGGTTCCTGATCTGTGAAAGGTTCCGTGTCTGATAAGGTTGATCTGTGGGACACTGTGTCTCGGGGCTTAGCAGCCTTATCGCAGATAGAATCTGTGACGTTGCTGATTCGTGAGATGTTGTGCCTGTGACGTTGCTGATCTATGAGATGTTGTGTCTGTGACGTTGCTGATCTATGAGATGTTGTGTCTGTGACGTTGCTGATCTATGAGATGTTGTGCCTGTGACGTTGCTGATCTATGAGATGTTGTGCCTGTGACGTTGCTGATCTATGAGATGTTGTGCCTGTGACGTTGCTGATCTATGAGATGTTGTGCCTGTGACGTTGCTGATCTATGAGATGTTGTGTCTGTGACATTGCTGATCCATGAGATGTTGTGTCTGTGATGTTGCAGGTCTTCTCAAAGCTTGTTCTGAGGATCTTCTCCAAGGATTGTAAGAAGATGGCTGTGGAAATCTTTGAACAGACCATGCCATCAGGGAAACACTGGAGAATTACCTGTAAAGCAGGTAGACGACACTGGAGAGCATAAAACGGGGAGACTGTGTTGGACAGTCTAACACAAGGAGACAGCACTGTAGTGTAAAATAGGGAATCAGCACTGTAGAGTGTAAAATGGGTTGCGTCTGATTAGGTTCCACACCCTCAGCAAAGCCCACATTGCCCAAGAAAGAGAGACCGAGCTGAAAACACTCACGCTCTAAATCTTGGCATACAGCTCATGCTTTGGTTGTCTGATTTACATACAAATTAGCCAGCCTAGGCAGCACAGTGTTCAGAACACAGTGTTCACTGTACTGGTGTTTGCTTTATGACTTCCTAATAAGCAGCCTCTTATGTTTCATCACAGGCCAGGGCCTGTTCATAGCAAGATCTTGCTATGGTGATGGTTAAAATACACCAGCTACATTTATGCATAGTGTACTCACTAGGTTTTTGTGATTTGGTGTGTAGGGAATATGCCTCTGTATTCTTACATGTGGAGTATTACTCATGCAAGGTGTTTACATATACATTTAGCAGTAGTGGTGATAGACAAATAAAAAATGTCCGTCTTACCAGTCTTCACCCGGGCACCAATTATGTAGGGAATATCCTCGGACGGGCGCCAATAAATGTAGAGAATATATAAATTCTCACACCAGGGCTTAGATGTATGGAATATACACTAATAACTAATAATTCACAAGGGTTGAAGGTATTACGTTGTAATGATTAGGTTTGACTCGGCTCTCGTGTTCGTACAACATCAAAACAGACACCAGGTTTAACAAAAATAGATTTATTAAACCAGGGAAAACAGGAATATTACATTCTACTAAACACACATATTGTGTGCGTATTGTAGCATTTGTGTGGGTATGCACATATGGGTGTGGGCGTGCGTGTATCAGTGTGTGTGCCACGTGTGCCTTCAGGGAACAAAGGAATTACGCGGAGTAAGCTAAGCTCAGGTTGTGCGCAGCCAAGTTATGGTTAGTGATTTCAGATCTCACGTTCACGCACTTCAGTCAGGAAATAGTTAACCATCTACAGTAAGATAAAATGAGACCACATCACACGAGTGTTAGGATAGAGGAGCAAACCGTGAGGCCTGCTTTGGTTAGTTAACAGTACTTTCGGTGGGCCTGGCGGCGTCGTCTGGTTATCGCCTGGTTTGCGTTTTTGTCCATGGGCTGGAAGCTGACCATCAGTTGGAGGTGTTGGCTCAGTTCACTTTCTATGGTTAGATGCCGGTAGACAAGCTAACCCGTTCCTTGCGCCTCTCTCCGCTGCTTTTCTGATGCCGCTGCAGCTCTGTGCAGCTCTGTTGCTGACACAAAGAAAACAAGAAATAGAGTGGGGAAGACTTATCTAAAAAATTTCAGTCTTATCTGTTTGAGTTTTATGACCTCAACTCGTATTTCCGAGCTACAGGATTGGCTACGGATGTCGCGCTGGGATCCATGTTGTACACTTCACTTGTGTTGCCTGTGGAATTAATGGAAACGTAGTCTGTTGTCCCTACAGGTGAAAGGGATATGCCTTATGTTAGGCCCTGACAGTCAGTCACAGAGACTGCTCCTTATGTTGGGACCTGGCAGTCAGTCACAGAGACTGTTCCTTATGTTAGGCCCTGGCTGCCAGTCACAGAGACTGTTCCTTATGTTGGGACCTGGCAGTCAGTCACAGAGACTGTTCCTTATGTTGGGACCTGGCAGTCAGTCACAGAGACTGCTCCTTATGTTGGGACCTGGCAGTCAGTCACAGAGACTGTTCCTTATGTTAGGCCCTGGCTGCCAGTCACAGAGACTGTTCCTTATGTTAGGCCCTGACTGCCAGTCACAGAGACTGTTCCTTATGTTGGGACCTGGCAGTCAGTCACAGAGACTGCTCCTTATGTTGGGACCTGGCAGTCAGTCACAGAGATCAGTCACAGAGACTGCTCCTTATGTTGGGACCTGGCAGTCAGTCACAGAGACTGTTCCTTATGTTAGGCCCTGGCTGCCAGTCACAGAGACTGTTCCTTATGTTAGGCCCTGGCTGCCAGTCACAGAGACTGTTCCTTATGTTGGGACCTGGCAGTCAGTCACAGAGACTGCTCCTTATGTTGGGACCTGGCAGTCAGTCACAGAGACTGTTCCTTATGTTAGGCCCTGGCTGCCAGTCACAGAGACTGTTCCTTATGTTGGGACCTGGCAGTCAGTCACAGAGACTGTTCCTTATGTTGGGACCTGGCAGTCAGTCACAGAGTCTGCTCCTTAGGTCAGAGGAAAGTGTGTCACCTTATTTTGAAATTGGCATAAATCCACGCCCATTAATTGCCAACAACTACCATATATGGAAGCTACAAATTCCATTTACAGGTGCATACACAAATGCAACAGAATTGGTCTAGGTAGTCGCAAACTACTGTCAGCCAACAAGTCTGCCTAAAGATGCATTCTCTCCAACGGACGCCATTGCCAACTTCTTTAACAGTGCAAGATTAGCCATTGCAACACCTTCATTGATTAAATGTGTGTTTAATAAGCATATTTAACATCATATAACATTTTAAATTGTATCAGTTTAGCAAAATATTAATGAGAGCATGCATTACTTTATGGGTCTAATTAAATAAGTTTACAGCCGACAATTGGTTAATCGGTGTAATCTAAAGTGTTTGGTTTTTACAATCATAATTTATTACGTTTGCATTGTGAATTTGAAAGGCTATATTTTGTCTCGTGGTTTTAACAGAAAATAAAAGCACATTTATTTTCTAATTGACATTCAGAAGCTACATTTAGCTGCATTTTGACCTTACGAATGCAGTACATGTGGTCCTGAGCAGGTGTACATTTTTTCCGTATGTATGAACAAATCTCGGATACGAAAACTTTGATGAATGCTGAAATACGAACAACATTGAATAATACGAACGATTTACGCACAAATTAGTTTTGCGTTCTGTATGTGTGTGCATATATGACCCTATTCTTATACGTTTGTGTCATGTGTATAGTCAGAATATGGCCATTTGTTGGATATGTGTTTCTCTTTGAATGCATAAATGTGTGTATATTTTCACACTCACTATGTGCCCGTCTCCCTGCATGAGCACAGAATTGCCAAGCAGGCCCAGTGACTATGCAGCCTCCGCAGCCCGGAGTGTGATTGGGCAGGTGCTGGAGGGGGTGCAGCCTCTGCCAGATGAGGCACGGATCCCTGCCTTGACTGAAGCCATGACTGCCTTCATGGAGGCATGGATGGAGCACATCCTCAAACAGAAGATCAAATTCAGGTGCGCCCAAGCACTGACCCACTCTCATATCAGTCTCCTGGAGAGGAGGAATTCAGACAAAACTATGGCTCCAGCTCACCTCAGAACCACTAAGAACCGCACTTGTGTTAACACACTTCTTGTTGCCACGCTGAAACTTTTTTTGCATGTCTGAAAAATGATTGCTGGTCCAGTTTTTAATTGAAATTATTTAATAGTTGGCACGATTGTAAAAACCCATTTGGTCTTTTCACAATTCTGATAATTTTAAAACTTAGCTAATTTTTATTTTGTTCAAGCCTGTGGAAAATTACCATTAAATATTTAGCTAATGGAAGCAAGCAAAGCCATATGCTCTCATTTAGCTGAAAGAAAGGGAATTGTTCAATTCAACAATGTAATTCAGTTCAACAAACTTTTCTGAATTGCTTTGTGAAAACTGTGTGTTTGTCTGTGCTATTACTCTCAGCCTCCAGGGGGCACTGCAGCTGAAGCAGGACTTTGACCTGATCCGGGACCTGATCCGGTCAGAGGAGTATCGACTGTCAGAAGAAATCCACGAGCGGCTGCTCTCTTTGCGTGTCTTTCACCAGGTGGACAGTGCCATCGTGTGTCTGCTGCAGCAACCTGTCGCCAAACCTTACATCCTATCCCGTAGCTGGGACTCCTTCCGCCGTTGCTGTGAGTGCTGGAGTTGGGGGGGTGGTATAGGTGAGGGGCAGGGCAGGGGGCGGGGCCATGCAGGGGGGCAGGGGGGCAGGGGGGCAGGGCGGCAGTGGGGCAGGGCATTGTAGGGCTGTGGGGTGAGGCAGCATATAGGTAACGGGTGGGAAAGTGCAGGCCTGATCAAAAACATTTAAAATTCTAACATACATAAAATGTACTTTTTCCAACAGCACTGAATTTTGTTACTGTAATGATCGACAGCTCCTGTGTATTCTCCCAGGTCCAAACAGCAGCTCGCTCGTGGACCCAGAGTCTGGTAGTCTGAACAGTCTGGAGAGCATGGATATACAGGCAGCGCGGAACCAGGCCCTGACTGAGGCTGAGGAATCCCTGGCCCCCCGACTGCTGGCTGCAGCACCGCCGGAGTCCTACCTGGCCATCTCTCAGCAAGAATGGCTGGCACTTCGCATCCACAACGGCACACGCTGGAAGTTTCCAGGCGTGCGATGCCTGAACAAGTCGGAACACTGACTGTGGATCAGCCTGCTTATCTTGAATGTTCATCCTGGATCAGCGACATGGGGTACATCTCACCAGCGATGGAAAAACTTTAGAAATCATTTTTCTCCTCTGGCTGCAGGGTGCATTTGGTTCCAGTTTTACAGTTTCTGACGCTATACTTAGTGTGGAAAAATTCTATTTCTTAAATCCCCCATGAGCAGTTACATGTGAGCTCTAGATGTTTACCTGAAAGCTAAGCCTTAATTTTATTTTACTGTAGCAAGAATTCTAGGAAGCAGTGTATTTACTTAAGTACCTCATATTAAAGGGCAATATACCCATGAAAATATACTGTAAATGTTTGTTATTCAACACAATACAAATAACAACAGTTTTCTTGTGATGTAATTGAAATAGATGAAAGGTAAGATTTAATCCTACTCTTATTTTATTGACTTTATTAAAGGTGAGATTAACCCATTTTATCTTAGTGTGGGGCCAATGATTTCCTGAAACGTAAACCAAGGCCTACCCTCTCCCAGTTTACTTTTACTTATCTCAGGATCGCAGTGTGAGGCTTCATGATCCACAAAATGGGTGGAGCTATCATGTGTTACCATGGACATGTAGGTCACAGCTCCACACTTTAAATTGATTGTTTTATAAAATGCAAAGTACGTAGATGCACTAGTATTATTTGCAGCAATTTTTTATAAAGTAATATAGCCATATTAAGCAAATGTATAGATCTAATGTTAAACATATACATATATTTTTTAAGTAAATAGTTGAAAGATTTATTTTAATGGTAGGGTGTGTTCTGAAGAATGCCCTTGAACCAGTGCAAGATGACCGTTTCTAAACAGTATTTATTGTGATTCTGGTGTTCAATTTAAAAACAAACCTCTACTGTCACAGAACAATTAAAAATATTTTTGTAAATGTGGGTTTGCACAAGATTGATAATAATGTGATTTCATTGTGCTGTAGTTTCAGGTGACAGAAAATGTGCTGACTGCTAAAAATAAGTTATATATTTTTTTCTGAATGTTATCCTTTTCTGCTGGACAGTAAAATGAACAACTTGTCATAATAAACTGCATTTTCTTTCTTACTTACAGATGTGACAATCATTTTGGCAGTCCTCTGTGTGTTGCTAGTCTCATTGTCTTATTAAATATAGTTCCAATTATATATTTCTGAATAATTGAGATGTTACATCCCTCTTTATAATGGTCAACAGACAACTTTGTATTTTCAGTTTGTTTGACTTTCTATAGGTCTACGCAGCACTTTTGGATGGTGGATATTCTATAAGCTTTCTTAAGTGCAAGGGTGACCATTGAATTTGTTTATTCCCATTGTATTATTGTATTGTAAAGAACCCCGCCCCCCAAAAAAAAGAATCATAATAATAATAAATAGAAATCAGGACCGTAGCAAATAAAATGCAATATTACGTATATTAAATTAACAGTATCTACAATTGGAAAAATCCAGGATGTCCAATTGGCTATATAAACTGCAGGTGTGGCATTAAATATACAAATACAAGGAATTGCATTGTAATGCAGCAGAAATAGTTAAGAATTTTAATATTACTATACTACCCCTTATATATGGTGCCTATAATATCAACAAAATCATACTTTAGAACACTGTATTTTTAGAACATGTTTGACCTGGACATGGATCCTCCCTTCCAGTTTTTCCATGTAACTTTAAACCTCACAGCAAGACTGGAACAATATTAATGGGAGTTGATTTAAACTGGAGTTATGAGGATTTCCAGTTATAGAATGAACCAGTATGCTCTTTATGAGAATGTACACCAGTTTAGGCACACTGATTATGCCTAAACACTTCCAGTTTTTAACATGCTCATTTGAGAGCTTCTGTCTAAACAGGACTTTGAAAATATGCTCATTCTGCCTTATGAGCCTCGATAAACGAACTGCAAATATGAGTCAACAGGCAGAATCTGACTGCTTCCAATAATAGCAGCAGGGTCCTACATATTTAACACTCTTATTGCCAAGAATAATTTATTCATGAGGCCATTAGACTTGAGAGAAACCATGC
The DNA here is from genome assembly GCA_022702515.1 of Ilyophis sp. 1 JC-2022. NCBI lineage: Eukaryota > Metazoa > Chordata > Actinopteri > Anguilliformes > Synaphobranchidae > Ilyophis > Ilyophis sp. 1 JC-2022. The sequence continues at coordinate 112,244,813 of CM040404.1, read as the reverse complement.
TGAGCTCTGAATTTCCCTCTATATAGACACACACCAAGTTTTAATAAAGGTACCTGAAATATTGATGCATATAAGCCATATCTGGACAGAAAATGTATTTGTGAGACTTAGCCTATTTATATATGAAAAGAAAATGTGGGTGAACTTGTGTTTATTGAGAAAATACTGATTTTTTCTTTTTTTTGTGTGTTATTCCATCATGAACTTGTATCTTATACTCAAACTCATCTGAGAATTCTGTCTTTTGTGATTTGCCGTTTTGTTCATGTTGTTATAATTTTTCCATATTTCTTGGCAGGTCTTCGTATCAAGAGGGGATTTATAAATCCATGGTAGTGAGGTAAATTAAATACATATCACTGGAGCAATGAGACCAAAAATGTATATAGATCAGGATAGATAGACTATAGATTTTAGGTACTTTGCCTTGATGGCCCTTATAAGTTGTTGCAATTCAGCATAGTCAGGAGTGAACCTACTGTAGGTAATTCTTGGGAGAGAAAAGTATGGAGACACAAAAAATGAAATATAAAAGTGTTATATCTATTTTTTTACCCTATTTAGGAATTCCGAGTCTTTAACTCTAGTCCCATTTTTGCAACCTCCTGTGTCAATTTGGGAGGGCCACACAGTGACACAACCTACCCCCAGCTGACTGCTTCTTTTCTCATTGCAGTACTACCAGTTGACCAATGCAGATTCCGCATTGGTGAACTATGCAGATGATGGAAAAGGTGCCTGATTAGCTATGAGGCTATGGTTACATTCGTCCAGAACTAATTACAGCTGAACCCCATCTCCCTACCACTGCACTTGTCACATGTGCCTCAGTTTGGTATGATACTCAGGATTAAGTATAAGACATTTTGTCCTCCTCTGCTAGATGGCTGTGGCGTTGCATCACAGTCTACAAGGTCTTCTGGGCAATTTGTCTCGGTCTCACATGAGTTGTTCCTACCTGGTATATAAGGATTTTAAGTCTGAGCGAGTAGCACCCCACAGTTTCTGGAGGCTGAGTAGGCCTCCAGTCTGGCTGAATCCCCTGTATGTTACTTGCCGAAGGACAACCAATGGGATTGGTGTGTGTGCATGTGGGGTGAGGGGTGGGTGGGGCATGGCGTAAGGGCGTGATCCTCCCTCAGAAGACTACTGAATTTGCTGATGTTTCACAAGGAAATGTGGCTAAAGTGTTGTTGGCATGGATGTCTGAGGGAAAAGCACGATTAGCTAGGCGCAGTGTATTTTCCTTGCTTGTGATGTCCATGCATTGGCAAAATAAATGAGCAACTCTGAATCAGTTGACTACAAATATCAAACTAAGGGTGTGAGCTGGCAGTTTAATCAAAAACAGTCCATCAAGAACCTTAGCGAAAAGGGTACGTGTTACATGTATACCTATTTAATTAAAATCATTCAAATAATTATTTTTTAAATGTAGATTTCAAACCACCACAATTGTAATAATAGTAATAATAATAATCATACTTACAATAATAATAAATGTATTATTAAATTGACAACATATTAAATAAGTATTATTTAATATAATATTTTAAAATATAATAATAGTAATACTCATTATTATTATGTTTTTACTACTACTACCAATAATGATAATAATTATTATTATTGCTCCTGCTCCTCCAGAGGGGTATACTACGAAGCGAGATTAAGGGGATAGCGAGCTAAATTAAGCTTCAACCCTGGGTTTTCTGTATCACGAAGCCGACTCACTTTTAATCGGGGTATATTGCCACGGCAATTTACTCTGCATGGCTAACCTGCTCCGGGGCAGGTTATCTTCAGGATAACAGATTGAAACATATAAAAGCACCGCCCTTTGACCAATCAACTCCTTGGCTTTGGAAAAAGGCGTCTCCATTCCAAAGGATCCCTTCGAGATATGTGCGGATACTAAGGGAATCTCTTCGCAGGGCGAGATTAGTGAGTTCCGGAAAATGCTTGAGAGACTTTTTAAAATGAAAAAACGTTGATGTGATTGCTTCAGCAATATTTTAAACATGCTGTATAAAGTTTAGAGCTCTAGAATGTAGTAGTAGGCTACAGTTGTCACATTAGAAATAAACTGTATGACAATGTACTGAGAGTAGCTTATAGATGTATTTGTTACAAGTGGTAAGGTTAATAAGGTATTAACTAGCCTAACGAATTTAACCTATACACGATGAGCATTTATATGTGTTTTTTCCCCCAAAAGCTCTTTGTTGGAGGCAACGGTGTTGCTTTTTGCTCAGATGATGTTCTTATCCGTCCATTCTGTCTGTATCAGTCTTTTTTCCCCACAGGAGAGAAATACGTTGCTCTAGTACAGCCCACACTGCACCGTTATAGACTCGTTGTTGTAGACACCGCATGTACCTTCATTAATAAAGCACGTGTTCACTTAGCAAATTGATAACCACGTTCGTAGTACCGGTTAAAACAGATTGCGGTGTTTAGGCTTTCTGAAGCCGGCTAATGCAAAGAAACCCTGGCTATGTTAAACTTCCTTCGTACTATACCCACTGAAGCAGGATTAATTAGTTAGCTGGGTAACTACACTGAGTAAAACCCAGAACCATAACATATCTGGAACACGGACTGAAGTAAAAAGAGCTGTTCCCAGTTTTACTCCTGCTTCGTAGTATATCCCCAGTTGTACCTCAACTGGGAGGTATACTACGAATCAGGGCCTTGCTTCACAAAGTAGAATGACTGAGTTAGCTGGATAACTGCACTGAGTAAAACCCGGAACAGCTCTTTTTACTTCAGTCCATGTTCCAGAGGGTTCCTGGTTTTACTCAGTGCAGCTATCCAGCTAACTCCGAAATCCTTCTTCATAGTATACCCCCTGTTGTATATCAATCTGTTTCTTCCTGCCTGTGGCAACACTTTAAAAAAATAGTTTCTATCAGCATACTTGAGGCCTGATTAAAGTTTATATAAGTATACTTCAAGTATGCCCAAGTGTACTATTTTTTCATGTGGGCAAGTTAATTTCACTGAGTTACACTGAAATTTGTGGCAGAAATAAATGTCCACAGCAGACATGGTCAGGTTAATTGTTTTTATTTTGCTTTGTTTTTTAGTACAATTCACATCTGGTACAAGTTCAGGTAATTACAATCAGTTTAACATTGGAATGTTGTCCTATTCTTTTCATGTTTTTTTTAAAAACATTTTTTCTCAACTTCCAAATTAGCAGAGGCCAAGTGATAGCTCTTCCAGTACAAGTACAAGGTAATTACTATTTTTAAAAATAAACATTAAAAATGAATTGTAAAGTGCAATAAAAAATAAAAATTGAAACATCAACCATTTGCTACAACCATAGACTGTATAAAAAGGCTACAACACAATATCTTTGCACCTATCCATTGCCGCAGCCACCCCCCCATTAAATTCAGAAGTTCCCACGAGGTTACTTTGTTTATTTCCAGCAGCTCACGGTAAGAGCGCTGATTGGCTCACCCGAAGAAGGTTCTACAAAAATTGTCATAACAGGGGAAGGTGATTATTATATACAACTACTTATATCGTCTATTTTTTGCTGCAGATTTGGATATAACCTTTTTAAATATATTTATAGTTTTAGAGTAATCGTATAGCTGCTCATTTATTTTCTCGCAGAAATTTATGATATTTATTATTTTCATTTAAACTGTGTTACCCATATATTCCACACACTTGGTACCGTCAGAAGTATTATAAACTCTAGCATAACTCAACGGAGAAATTCACGAATGGCAACGCACAGCACTGACAGTGCTCACCGGATTGAATCGCCTGGTTGGTTCATTTTCATAATCCTCCAAAAGTGTAATAAGTGTATATATGTTATGGCGATCTTGATACCATTAAAGGTACCGTAAAAAAACTTTTAAAAATGATTCGGATTCAGTCGTCGGCTAGAATGATTAGTTCACTAGCCAGCATGAATAGTACATGCTTGATTTAGACCAGAGCAGAGCATAATATGCTTTCATGAGCCTTGTCTTGACCGTAACTGTCTAAATAGTAACAAAACTCATATGGATATCATAACCTAGTTAACTAGTGCTAGCTGTTTACATATAGGAGTGCTAACTGTTCAATAACGTTAAAGCCATTGGTTTTGAAACAAATTTCAGTTTGCTAGCAGGCAGCTAGCTAACGTTAGCCCACTAGATTAATACGTTGGCAGGCATGTGGGTGGCCTATGAATAAGCTTCCAAAGCTTGTTTGCTAACCAACGAGGTCAATCCTTGTCGTCGATTTGACTTCAGTTAAGTGTGGATGATTCGAGGCCTGTATTTATATTAACGCAGTCAACGAGCGTTCAGTGGTATTCAGATTTGTAGGCTTGTGCGTTGTAACGTTAGGCTAGTACACCTCTACTAGTAGCAAATTGAATGTTTAAATTACTAACACGCTTTTTTTCCTCGAAGGGACACTGATGGAAATACCGTGCTTTAATGCCAATAACCAACAACTTACAACCTGTGGGTAGCTAGTTATATTGATGACTACATTTCCCAGGTGCAGCTTTGGGTACTATAGCCAGTCACATACATGATCCGACATACAGCCAGTCAGTGTGGCAAGGCGGCTATCCCCCATAGGCTGATCCTGTATTTTCCCTAGTTCATTTGCTCCTGTTTCTTGTCCAGAAAGCCGATTGACATTTGGAAGCGTAAGTCTACGTAATGCTAGCTGTAATTGAAAATGATTGTTATTCTTTTTTGAAAATGTGAAAGGTTTTGGTGCTGAGGTTTTTGGTATAAAGGTGTGATAACTTGACTTGTTGTTGGCTAGCTGCATCCAGGTACGCGAATGATTTACCCATAGCTTGCCAGTTTACAGCCCGCAGGCGTTGAATTATGACACTTGTTTATATGAGGGTTCAGAAAATGGTACCAGGCTAACTAGCCAGCCGTTTAGATGGCTCAGACGTTGTGCTTGTTTATGCTCTGCTGCAAGGATAAGGGGTTGTTATAATGCGCATATGGGGGGAGGGGGTGCGTCGGCTGGAGGGACAACGTTGTAAACAGCGTACATTTATGATAACCAAGCAAGGTAAGCCAGAATATCTCCAATCTAGCAATATGGAAATCTAGGTCGTCGACACTTAATCATAGTATTTTATAATATGCTATAAACAGTAACCTTAAAATACATTCTATTTGGTTAAACCATATTTGTTAGCAAATCTGGGCAGTGCTAGCGCGCAAGATTATTGCGATAGTTTGCAAGCAAGGGACATCGATGTGTTGTTCAGATGACTGTAAATGAATGTGACGTTAGCAAGCTTTCTAACGATTGCGACGCCAAACGCGGCCGTACTCGGAAATGTATCATGATGTTAATGCAAATGGGGAAAGCGAAAACATGCCACAAATATGGCTGTCATGAAAGATACAGCCTGGGTTGTGTGACACCAAGAGGGTGTTCGAGATTGAAGGGGTATATGGTAGTGGTATGTCCCACCGACATTTGCTTTCACTCGGCGCGTTTTAACGTAATAAAAGGCATTAAGGCAGACGAAGGGGTTGTGTTGGCATTTTGGGTCGGTTTTCCCCAGTGCGACAAGATGTGCTGTCATCAGTTGCATTACTAATGTAGTGTCTAGCTACAGTTCACGGGCCGCAGGTTGAGTCTGGTCAGCATGTCATTTCTATTTTTCATTCCAATCATGCTTGTACTCAGCCCGTGTTTGTGCGCGTAGTGGCTATAGATGCCTCACACCGTACAAATCAAGACCGTGTTTCTTTTTATTAAACACCCAGTCCGAAAAGACACAGGCCTGGTGGTAGACAGATTTTTATGCAATCAAGTTATCAATCAATCGGCTTTATTTATACAGCACATTTCGTACATTTAATGCAATGTGCTTTACATCATGACAAATATAAGTGCATAGATGAATCATGATAAAAGATAATGTATAATTATTACATAATTTAAAGTAGTGTTTCTTAAAGCTCAGCATCTGATAGAGCGCAGTGGTGAGGCATTACACGAATTGCATATTTGCATGGATCTCGTCTAATGTATTTTGAAGTTACTTATGGAAGTGCAGTCATTGTGCAATGTATACCTAAGCCTTGAAATAGGTGGTATATTGAATGGCAGGAGTGTGAAGGGTGAAAAAGAAGTTAACCTAACTGCAACTTGCCTTTCTGCGCTGGATCTCTCCTAATATTGAGTATATCCTATGAGCCATTGTAACTGGCAAGGGCTCTGCCAACAAATGATGACGTAATCTTAAATACCCAGTGAGTACACTAATAAGCAAAATAATAGATTGTATTTTTCATTGACGTGCAGAGAAGTATTCATTATCCAATGTGTGGTATAGTAGGGTGAGAGATAGTGACCTGATTATAAGATCTGCAGAGATCTTTGTTTGTGAATTACTGTTCAATGACATTTCATTCTGTGTAGTTTTACTCACATTTTGTGAAGTTGCAGCAACGTTATCAAAACATTGTGAGCTGTTGCATTACTCACATGCTCCTGTTGCACTCCATGCCAGCTAGTCAGGCCCAGGGATTGACCTACATAGAGACGGTGTGTGCAAGCTCTGGACAGGAGGGTAGACCGTCTCCATAGGGCTACTGGCTACTAGGTGGCGCACAGTAAATCCCCAGCGCTTTCTCTGTTCGGGGCTGAGGTTTTAGCATTTCAACTCCAGAGGAGGTGAAGGTGACCATACTTATCAATTATGTGAACAAAAACTAAAATATGACCAAAACCCTACGCCTGTCCTGGTATACTGCAAAAAGCATTCTCATGGATCTTCTTTTTGTTTTAGAAGTATGGTGTAAGGGGGGTTGAAAACAGGGAAAACTGCTGTACACATGTTTGTAGTTTGGTTTTGGCAGAATGGGTTCATCCCACACAGCATGTGGGATTGAGTACCTCTTGTCAAATTCCTTTTAGTTCAAGTGTTTCATGCTTATAGTTCACGTCTGTGGAGTTTCAGGTGGCCTAGTGACATTTTGTGCCACATTTTGTTACTTTGCGTGAATTCTACAGTGGTGTGGAGATGAGGGTCCTGGGTCTGATGTGGAGAGGAGAGTTTTCTCCTGAGGCCTCCCCATGGCTTTGCGGCAGCCATTGTTTTTTCAGACTGCATTCCTATGTGCTCAGAGACGTGATGGCCGTTTGACACCACATAACACCTGATGGGCTGCTCCCAGGAGAATAGCTCGCACTTGAAATCTTTCCTGCCCTAGTTATGTGTTCGCGCCATAATTCCTGCCAGCTGACATGGAATGGATTCCGCAAGCTGTAGCCATACGGCAACAAAGGAGGCTCACAGTTCTCCTGCTGTCCAAACTAAGGAACTGTTCAGCGCACGCAGCTTTTGAAGCTTTGCTTTTTAAATGGGATCTCACTCACCCACAGTGGAGCGCAGTATCGTAGTACTGCTGATTTGTGTGTGACTGCACAAAACTGAAATCCGTAGACTATAGCATGTGTACAACAAGTGCATTGACTGCTCATTTAAAAAAAAAAAATATATATATAATTTATTTAGACAAAACAAACCTTTTTGGAAGGCATTTGAGATACATTGCACCCTGTAATTGTTTGCACGCATGCGATTAGTCTCAGGTTTAGGAGCTCTTCTGAAAAAAGAACACAGTTCAGTGTGTAGTGGTGGCCTTGGCATTCAGGCCTGTGCATTAAGGTCACTGGTGCAAGTCAGCAGGATAGGCTGCCTTCCCTGTAGTGTCCGTTTGGGGGTTTTTGTGTCTGGAGGAAACACCTGAGTCCCTGATGTGTTGATGGTAATTTGGGCACTGCTAGTCCAGAGAGAGGAGAGCAGAGCAGAGTGGAAAGGAAAGAGAGGGTCTGATTCAAGCGTAGTGGTGAGTCAGTCTACTGGTGTTTAAAGTGTAAGCACCACATAATGACATCTCCCAAAGAGATGAGACCCATTATTTTTATTCTAGAGGTTTTTCATTAAATTAAGCTGAAATTGTTGTTAGTACGGCTTCAAATTTGACAAATTGATCATGGCTGATGGAAATGTCTAAAATCACGCCAAAAATGACTTTTCTCATGTTACGTCACGGGCGAACACAATCTGCTCTGCTATATTATACCTGGTTTATCATACTACAAATTTCTACACAGCACTGCAGGAAAAATGCAAAAGATAACATTAGTGATTACACACTAGCTAGAAAAAATGCACTGATTTCCATGGTTTATATTTTAGTTTACTCTTCTCTTCTGAGTTCACGTAACCAGCCATCAGCACAACGCTGTACAATGCCCGCTTGCGTAGTGCCTATGTGAGTATTACTCCTAAACCCATGTTAATGATGAAGAACAAATGCTTTATTAAAAGAAAACGGACACAGGGGGGTGTCTATTTCTATGCTCATTGTTACTATGAGTCCCACACGATAGCTAGCCTGCCTGCAGCTGATGTTTATGGCATGTACTGCTACCACAGCGATTCCATTTCTTGGACAAACTTTCACCTATAGGCCATTTGTGTACGGGTGTGTCACTAGTCGTTTCATCTAAACACCACACATCTTTTAGTCATTTTAGCTACCTTCAGTGATCATAGCAGCGCAGCTAGCAATTCCAATTTATCGCACTTCCACCTTTAACGTTACAAAATATGATGTAGGTGATCAGTACGAAGATTAGTGAAAAAGGGAGGCGGGGCACAAAAAGTAAGCACGTTAGAATTTTTATGGTTTTGATGTTGTGAATCGTAGCATCAAACTTCCATTTGCCTGGTGTATTTAATGTTTTGTAATATCTGTTGCTTACACTTTAAAGATGTCTGAAGATTTCTCTGAGTGGTGTTGAAGTTAGTGTGTTGATGGTTCAGCCCTGAATAAGCTTATCAAAAGGACAAAAAAGAAAAAGTCAAAACAATTAGGCATCAATAAGAAATACAATGCATTGATTACAGTGTAGTGTTAGTTGGGAATTTGAACAAGATTTTCTTTCTGAACATAAAACACGATTAAGAACAAACTGGCTTGGTCCCAGTTGCGCTGTGCTCAGTTTGTTGGTCTCGTGTCGTGAAGATTGCGATTGCAGTGCGCTTTAAACACCACATATCGGGTACTAAAGTTGCATAGTAACTGCTGCTGACCAGGTTTTTTGTGCCATTCATATAATGGGAAAAGCGCAATAAGCAAAAGTTCACAACTCTGTACTTCATCCACATTTTTCGCCTATAACAAGCATATTTATTTCATGGTGGCATACATTTTTTATTTGGTTTAATTTTCAAAAGGGAATCAATAAATTGTATGATGTACTTGTCCATGTTCCCCACATTGTCCGGTGAAATTCCCCGTACAGTGAGCACCATAATTCATTGGACAGTGACACATTTTTTTGTTATTTTGGTTTTGTACTCTAGCACTGAGTTTGAAAGGATACAATGACAATGAGGTTGAAGTGCAGACTGTCGTCTTTAATTTGAGGATATTTTCATATTGAATGAACCGTTTAGAAATTATAGAACGTCTTGTACATAGTCCGTCCCCGTCCCCCCCGTCCCCCCCCATTTTTGGGCATCAAAAAATATTGGACAGTTTAACCTTTGCATGCCATGACTTCTATCCTTTGCATGACATATCCTTTGCATGCCAGGACCTCCTGATGTCTGTGATCCAACAACATCAAAAGACTCAATATCTTATTTTCTGGTACTCTTACAAGCGATACTATAAGCTCTCTGCATTTGAATGGATCTCTATGGGAATTGGGGGGTGGGACTTGATTTAGCTGTAAATTATGCTGGAACAGTATGGAATACATGGTTGGTGAAATGGCTGTAAGTCATAAAGGGTCTTAGGTATCAAACAAGCCTTAAATGAATGGATCTTTTTCAGGGTTGTTTCTCCTGACTCATTTTCCTATTGAACCTATCTGGTCCCGAAGTTAGCATTTCCATGTTTTATAAAACTTTATTCAGTGCAGGTGCTTATTAAAGTTTGATTCTGAGCAGCCTGTGCACGAGGTTCAAGCAGTGAGAATAATGCATCAAAGTAATTTTTTATTGCAGCCTTTTTTTCAGTGTTATGAACTGATTACCAGATGTATCCATTCATGCATGAATTACTATAATCAGTACTAACCACAGATAATTAGGCAATAATCCGTTTCATATTAAATTCAGATGGAAACGGAAGCAATAATTAGTTGTGGTTACCACAACATTGACATGAGTTGTGATTAAGTCAGGAAACATTTTATTAAATAAGATCATGAAGCGTTTCATTGTTATACAGTTCTATTGCAGAAAGTTTTGAAGATTATTTAATAGTTGAAAGTAATTTTAGATACATTATCTGGATCATATAGTAGCTGTGTTGTATTGATGCATGTGTGGCCTGGTATTTTGTAATTTTATTGAGATTAAACACAAACGGATACACGCACACGCACACACACACTTGGATTATATGCTTGAGATTTATTTGAGGTTCTTCATGTGAACAGTAAAACATGCAACAAAAGCCCACATTTTTAATGTTGGGGATGTCTTAGATCAAGTAACTATTCCGTGGTAATGTTGATACCTTCATGGTTTTTACACAGATCGTGAGATTGAGTAATCCATTGGTTTACTCAAGTACCTCAAAGCAGTGTTTCAGGGATATAGAAAGCACCTTCTCCAGATTCTGAGGCTGCCACTGAGGGCTGAGGTATCTCAGCAGTACCTAGCTAGTTGTCTTTTATTTTTAGAGGCCTGAAATTTGGCTTGTCAAGTGTTTCCACAAGATACCAGTTCATGAACCAGCCAATTAAAAAATGTGTGTTTCTAAGTTCTAAGATAAAATGTGGGTTTAATTAACTGGCATAGTAAATATTCAGCTCTGGCTTGAGACACTGCATGGTTTTAAGTGTGTTCTTAGGAAATTATCCCAGTCTGTGGAATTATGGACAAGGGCAAACCAAAAACATGTTTTTTCTCCAGACAGCTCCATGCAGTTTACTTGATTATTTATTTCTTATTTGACCACCATAAAACCTGATTATTGAACTGACAGGCTATGTAGCAACCAAATGCAAAGCCTGCCAATTGTGAACTGACCCCCCCCCCCCCCATAACCATTTTAACCTCTCAATTCAACAGTGGGTCGACAGACATAATTGACGCATGTTCTTTTTTTCATGTTCAATGGGAGGAGTTGAAAGTATTGAGCTTGTTGTCCAGTATTTGCCTTGAAGAGATGAGTTCAGCGGCCAGCCTAGATATGTACACATTTTAAAATATGTACATTCTTGGCATTTCTAAGAATGGGCCATAAAGATGCATTCAGGCAATATCAGCATCTGGAATGAGTTCCGCCCCCCCCCCCCCCCCCCCCAAAGTCTCACTTGTCTACACCATCTAAACATTATTCTTCTCAGGAAATTGTTCATAATTAATTTTAGATTTAAAATGTGTCTTTTAGAATGGTTGTTGTTGTAATACTATGGCGCAGGTATTAATCGATACCAGTGAGTGAAAAGCCATATAGGCCTAACGTACACATTAAAAAGTGGCAGGGTCATAAATACTGTTTTAGCTTTGGCAGGTATAGCTTTGTATATATTATGAGTTATTTTACATATTATAAAACTTTTTTTAATAGTTTGGATGCAGCTTACATTTATTTGGATGACTAAATACAGTGATTGGAGCGTTCACATTTGCATGTTAGCTTTAATACCACATGGCATTAGCTTAGTATGGTTATTCTGTTCTAGGGCAGCCATTCTAATATTTTGCATAACAATCTTAGAGGTTATTTGCATCGGAACAATTTCACATCCAACAGATGAACAGGCGCTTAGGGCAAGTATTCAAATAATTAGCCCCCGTAGCTTTAATTCCTGAACACTGTAATGCTCCAGTTCTCTGTGTTAACACTGACTTGCTGCAGACATTGGCATTCCCCTGCACTTTTATGGAACCCCATTTTTGTCTAAAATAAATAAATATGCCTTTATGAAGTAATCATGAATAAATGCAGCAATATATTTGTATAAATGAGTAAATACATTATGAAATAATTCAGTTTAATAATACTCAACTCACTATTATAAAATATTATTTCACCCTACTCATTTTCACAACATTTTAGCATTTACATAACAGTTACGTTAAATTTCTTTTTTTAAAAAGACTACTTTCATTTCATAATGGCACTTCATGTTTTTTTTTTTCCCCCTTATTGCTCATGGCAACACTTTTCATAATTTTATAACGACAATATTTGACATATTTACAGAGGTTTCTGACCACCTGCTGGCTTTACGAGCTGGTTTGTCATTTAAAGCAAAAAACTATACCAACTCAAATATACCAAAGCAGCTTGGACAATGACGTTATGCCTCAAGAGGCTATGCGTATAAACAAATAAATGATATGGCTCCTGTTAGAATTATAAACATAAAAATATATTTAATATCATGCCGGTGGTGCTTTCCTTCAAAAAGCGGTGCAAGCGCTTCACTCCTAGGATCAGAGAGGTGTGGTTTAGATGCAGCTGGCCTGGCCGAGGGGAAGCCTGGCTGTGTTGTTGTGTGCCTAACTTAGCCAAGCTACTTACAATCTGAACTGAAGCTATGGTTATATTTGACTAGGAAACAGAAGAGAGTTTCAGCTATGCTGTGAATCATGTTTATTGAGCTCAAATTTATAGATGAGGATCAACATATGCTGAGGGGTCAAAAAGGAAGGTCAATTGGCTAATTTCAGGATAACTAGCCACATTTTCAGTAGAACTGGGTTGTCTAAAAGTTGGTGAAAGTGAATTAAATACCATTTTGTATTTTATTTTTTTCTCACACAAACCATTTTCTGTCCCGTCAACATGCTGTTGCTTTGAGGTCTGTATCATGCAGTAATTTGCTTCTCTTCCCTGTCGGTACTGTTGATACAGGAAGCTGCTCTGTGTCTTTCATTGAGCACAGTGGTCTCAATCTGCATGCATAACAGGAAATGGTTCCAACTGAAATTAAGATTAAACTTAATTTATTTAAACATAATTAGGTAATGCATACATACAACCTCTGGAGGCATAATTTCACTGTACAAGTTTATTTTTTTCTTTTTACTTTATACCACAAACCTGTGATTGCCCTATACCTATACTGGCCATTGTAAAGCAAGCAAGTCATCAAAAACTTTGAAAATATCTAAAATATCCTTTCACAGAAAGTGAACTATCTCTGAGCCGTGGACATGCTAAAACAGAATAAAACCAGAATTCTCTTAACTGTTTTATGATTTATGACTTGGTTTCCCATACGTAATGATTTGTATCCTGATGGGGCAATGCAACACATGAAACAAACGCGCTGACCCTGCATCTGTCAGCAGAAGGGGTGCTTGGGGAAAGCGCCCCTCACTAATGCACAAAGTTAAAAAAAATAAAATTAAAATGTGGCTTTGCTGAAGACCCCTTCAGTACAAGTTTCTCGGATAAGTGTTCGAGGGTAAAAGCAGGTCCTTCTCAACAGGGCTGTCCGCAGGGTGCCAGCTGCAGCCACAATGTTCCCTTGGTGGGACGGCATCATATTTCCCTGTGAGAACACAGCAGAAGAAAGTCTCTGACATTTGAGACACAATCATCATCAAGTGATGCCATTAGTCATGAGAGCGGTTTAGGTCTGAATGATAAAGGTTTCCCGCCACCAACCCCCTCCCCCTTGGGGGTGACTTTCAGCTGGCCGTCTGTTGCTGATCAGAAACGAGCCTCCTTTTTCCACCCCTCCCTTCTGCTCTGTGTCCTCAGTTCCTGAATGGCCTCTAAATGAAGTCATGACTGCCTACTGCCTGCAGTAAGGCTTAGAGCGGCAGATAGGCCTGTCTCGAGAACCGTTGCCAAAGTTCTCGGGACACCCGCTCGGTTGTGTCTCGGAAAGCAAGCGACGTTTTGGATTTTTGAAAGCTGTAGTGTATAACCATCTACAGTTTGCATAGCAGATTCTATGGTCTCTGTTCTGGACTCTGCGCTGGGGAATAGTTGGTTTGGGTCCTTAAGCAGCTTTTTGCTGGAGCACTTGTTATGGTATTCAATAGTTTTGGCACCCCTGGCCTAATGGCATGTTTTGTAGATTTTTTAAGTGAATAGAAGTTTACACAACTGCTGCAGGGAACAAATTATTACACAATGCTCCTAAATCTTTTCCAGTTTTGCTCCCTACAGATTTCACCTCATCATTTATTAACTGGCAAAAGTATCTAAAAATGGAAAACGCTTAATGGTCTTATTTTAAACGCTTAATGGCCAGTTGATGACTGGTACATGGAATGCTAGTTCTAACATGCATTCACATTTTTTTTGACTCTAATATTACCTTAAACGATGACCAAATTGACTAGCTTTAACGTTGAGTTTATGAGCAGCTATTTGTGCTTTTATGTAAAACAAGGTAGCATCAGCATGGCCAGTCAAACATCGATTATTGTGATTAGACCAGAATTTCTGTATTGTGCATCTCCAGTTTCTACATTACATGTTTTCACTGATTCGATAAAGGCTCTTTAACTCTACCTTCAAAAATAAAACTCTTACGAGCTAACTATTAAGCTGTCCTGCAGGGTGGGCTTTTTTCTGACTATGCAACATCCATTTCCTTACTTTTTTTCTCTAGCCACTTGTTTGGAAGGCTCTAGAAAAAGTATGTGTCACCATTATGAAAGCTTCTTTTTTGCCTTCTTGGAAGGATTTCAATAGTTGAAGGAAAGAGTGGACTTATGAACTGTAAGCTGCATGTGTATTGTCACTGTGTATTGATCTGGTTGATGTTCTTTTTCATAACAGTGTATTACATTTAATACAAAGTGCGATTTCTCAATATGTCAGGTTATGAAAATGCAACAGTTGCTGATCTTTGAGGTCACTGAGCCATGCAGGGTTATCATGAGAGATGGCAGATTGAGTCTGGAAGCAGTTGTAGTGTTCTACAGTATGTGCTATAGTTTTTTGGTGGTTGAACTTAATGAGTGATTTATAGCACATTTGAAGCTGTACCCAAACTGGGGTTCAGGAAGCCCCTCTGGAGTCTGTGGAATTTTGACCCTCCAGAACCTAAATGCCCCTCTCCTTCCTTCTCTTAAGGGCGTCAGGAGGATGCATGACTGACAGACCTCGAGTTGGCGGCACAGCCAGTCGCTTGGCGAGCAGACTTGACGCATGTTTCCGATGGCGGCCTTGAAGTGAGATAAAGCCTTCTTCTTTTTCCCCGCCCCCCCAGCCCCACCCTGCCCTGCCCCACCCTTCCCCCTCCCTTCTCGTACCCACCCTACGCTCACCCCAAACTCCCCATCCCCACCACCAACACCGCCATGGCTCCTGCAATGTAGTGCGAGTGCTCGGGAGCCCCGATGCTTGTCAGTGTTAACGGAGAGAAGGGGACTGCAACCATGGTGACGCTGCTCACCGAGCAGCTGCAGGACCAGAGCCTCAGTGACCTGCCCTGCAAGGCTTACAGTATCAACTTGGTGAGTACTATTACAACATTCTCACAACATTCTCTTAACATTTCTGCAACAATTCATTGGTTCTGCAGTCTTGCCCTGACCTTCTGGAGACGCTGAAAAGCAAATAATTACACTTTTTACTTAATGAGTGTGTAGAAATTTTTAATATGTCTGTCAATAAATGGCCTCATGGTCTGTTTCAACCAGAACCCTGTCAGTGGGCAAATTCAAATTGGTTAAATATATTTAAAATGTAAAAATATTTTGTATGTGTATATGATTGCATATACTTTTTATAAAATATATATTTAAAGGGTAATTTTAGGCATTTTGTTTTGCCCTGAATTTGTGTTTGGAAATGTGAGTATGTTTTGAGCAAGTATTTCTGGCAAGAAATGCAGCCTACTTACACGATGAGGTTAATCATCACTGGTCTAATGCTCTTGACACACTGAAAAAAAAGTGTACGTTTGCAGCATTAGCATTTTATTTACCATTCTGAAAAAAGAACCGGTATCTTTGCTTACATTTTCACCCCTACTTCTTAAAAAGTGGTAAGAATTTAGATATAGTTTTGAAGGCATTGTGTCCAAAATATAATAGCTCTGTCATACTCGATTCAATGTAATATGGGGAGGTAGGCATAGTTGGAGCTTGCTGACACCTTCAGACACCTTTGATGATAAATGGTTTTGTGTGTGCCTAGTGTGTGCCTAGATTCAGGCCAGGCTGTGACCACTCTGAAAAAGGCCAGCTCTTTTTAAGCCGACAGTGTGCCGTCCCTTCACATTGGATAGTGCATGCGTTCTGTCTCCTCGATACAAGACAGGCGGGATGCTGTTGAAAAATGTTTAAAGGGCTCTTTATTCCCCTATGTAACAGGGACAAAGGTGCATGTGCCACCATGGCAGTTTTCCCTTTGAAACTACAGTAGAACCTCGAGTTGTGGACTAACCAGTCAAATGTATGTGGTATGAAAGCTTATTAAGCAATTATGTATTTTCATGCTCTGCTTTGCTACGATCACTGATGGACATTAACTGGAAAAGAGTCACTCTTTCCATTGTTTAAATAAGATAAGAAAACTCCTTTCCCCTCCAACTTCGCGTTGGGCTAAAATCAAAGAAAAAGAGTGACGTAATGAGTACCTTCTTGTGTGCAATAAAACACGTTTTAATAGCATTTAAAAAAAATAAGCATTCAACTACTATGTCTTATGTCGAGTCTTTTAGAAAGCCAAAAAAAAAGAAAGGTATGTCCTAATGAGATCCTGCTTATGGCTTGTTTGATTATTGATTATTAACTTAAAGATTTATAGCTACAAAGTAAGAGCCTTATGCGTATTAAGCTGAGTCTTTTGGAAAGCCAAGACAAAGAGAGAAAGGTATGTTCTAATGAGGTCCTGCTTATAGTTTTTAGATTTGTAGCTACAAAATAAGAGTCTGGCTAGAGTAACTGTTCCAATAAATGATTCAGCATAAAATAGGTGTTAACTTCACTCTCAGAGCTCTGAACCACCTCCATTCCTGACTGGTTTGTATGTTTGAGATTCTGCTGTGTTTGGCTGAGGAAAAGGGGTGCGGAGGGGTGCGGGTCTCGTAGTCAGTTATGATCATATCCCAGGAGAGAGGCTGATATAATCAGCAAAAATAATAAGTGAACAACGTACAGCTCGGCGAGTTACGCTAACAGAGTTGCGTCGACTTATCGGATTGAGCTAGCTTGCTCAACTAGCCTAGGTTAGATAGAATTTCAGCTGCATTACCTGACCAGTCGGTATTCCTCCAACCCTAGTTACAGTTGTGTACTTCAGTCCAAAGCGTCATGGAGTATGTGCTGTAGACCTGTGCAGATGGTAGTAATCTCTATCGAAGTTGAAAACACTATAGTCCCAGGTGTATACACCTTTACTGGTGAGTCCTGGTTAATTTATAGTGCAACCAACCACAGTCTAATTCTTTCTTTGTCATGTTGCGAAGGCAGACAATGAAAACTGCGCTGTGCACTTCTACTCATCTTGTTATTACAATGTGGAAAACACGCACGACCTGCCCATTTTCTCTATGTACTTGTCACCAGCTCCATCCAGATTTCAGATCACCAAACTTCCTTGGTGGTCCGTCACATCACGCTCTTATCTGCTTGCCTTAGTAATCACTGAGAAGAGTGTATGCTTCCGCTAAAAAAAAGTAGTCTCAACTGAAACGCCTAATGCCTGGTAATGGACTGATGGAAAATTATGTAAATGAATGTCCCCTTCAGGCTATGCAGTTATTGAGGGAGGTTATTTTATGGGCGTTTCAAGGCTCGTTTGCATGGCCCCATTAGAATGCATTACAAAGCAGAGCGGTTCTCAGGGTGACCAAAAGGTCCGCAAAGAAAGCTGTGGCAAGATTATTATCAATACCGGCGATCAGCTTGGTGAAAATAATTCTGAGAAATGGGTCCATGTCAAAAAAGTTTCCTGTTTTCTGTCGAGTATTTTCAGATGTGAATATGTAATTAAAAAATCTGTGCGCCATCCCTTTCTCCTTCCTTTCCTCCCAACCCGTCCAATTTACTTTTTTTTTTTGTCAGCAAGAGTTCTAAACGGCTGTGCAGAAGTCAGACATTTGTGCTTTCTTACACTCTGCAAGAACTTAAATTCTGTCATAGTGGATATCCACAGGGGCGTCACTAGTGAGAGAGATCAACCCTTACAAAATAACATGTGTTTGTCCGAAATGAGCTAGCTGGCCATCTCAAACTCCATCTTAGATTTTGGAAAGATCAACCTTTTGTTTTCCGTTGTTATCGTTGCCACTTCTGTTGTTGCCTTGAACTATGAAATGGCAGCGAACTGTAAAATAAAGTAAATCTACCTTTGTCTTATTGATGGCGATGACACCCAGTTTTGTCCTGCCAACATGTGTCCACAGTATGCATACCTCATAAGGAAACTTGCTAAACGCAAAAAAACTACGTATTCAGATAAATAAGGCTAATGCACAATATTTGTTATTAATATACACCATATCCCTTTCCTAGACACTGCATCACTTCATCCCTAGACACTGAAACACTTCATGCTCTGCTTTGTAAGAAAAGTGTCAACCTTTTTAAAAAAAAATAATAAAAAAAGTGGTATGGCCTATGGACAGTCCCACTCAAGTAATTCATTTGAGCAAGACAGTGAAAATAAAGGCTTTTCATACATTTCGTTGTTTGAGTGTAGACCTTCTGTAGGCTGTATCTCTATTATAAGTCCTTGTAGAATGGTTCTTCCAGAACCTTACAAAGATAAAAAAAGTTTTTTTTCTTTTTTAGTTTCTCTATCCCATAACTATCAATGGTGCATAAAATCGTCCTATTGCATCAGCGTAGAAAAATGCAGAATATGGACTTTTTTTGCACAGCAGTGCTAATATTAGATGACGAAGGCAGAATTTTGCCGATTCTGCCCTTATGCACTCACCCTGGACCAGTCTTGCCTCATCTGACCCTGTATATTGGATGCTGCTAGAATGATTGAGGTGGGAGATGGGGTTGGTTAATCAGATCCCAGATTGGTGCATGGAAGCAGAAAGTACCTGTAGCCATATTTTGTATCGTACACACTGTAGTGCAACTATAAAGGAAAGAAGGTTATTATAGACGAAATAAGAGAATATAGAGAATATAGTCATCATTTGCTGCAAATGGAAGGGCCACTCAGGGCAGCTGGTAGGGCCACTCAGGGCATTTGGTAGGGCAGCTTGCCTTGGTTGTGCTGACTGATTCTGATGGGGCGAGGTTGTTCAGGTCACACTGTGCCCTGTAAGTGATGGCAGGCCGGAGTGCTAATTCCACACCATTGTGGGATTTGTGTTCTGGGCGCAGGCCTTTATCGTACTGGATTACTGACAGGAAGTGCTGAAAGGCTAAACCACTCAAAGTGCAGAGAGATGTTCGTGGGACACCGGCCCAAAAGTGCAAGCTTGCTCCCTTTTTTTGTTCTTTTTGCAAATTTTGCCCAAGGACAGTGGAACGCATTACTCATGACTGTCCCTAAAGCATGCTGGGGGAAGGGGTAGGGGGTGAAAGCTGCTCATTAAAATAAATAAATAAATAAATAAAATACTTTGCATCACTGTGGTGTTGGGTGGCTGTTGGGGGCTCTAAAATTAAAAAACATATTTTTTTAACTCTTCCCCTTTTGTTGTGCATTTTGACCCCCCACTTGCTAAACTGTTGAGCATATAATTGTGCAGTCTGCGATTAACAAATAGATCTAATTTTGCCAAAGTCCACCCTGGACCCCCCTCCTTTTATAATTGCTTGACTGTATATTTGGTGTTGATTACACCTTTCAAAGGCACAGTCTGAAATAGAAGCTACCATCGCTTCCCAGTTCAAGCACTTAGGTTTGTCCTAACACTGACATTCCCTGAGATAGCATGGCAATGGCTCTAATGGCCCTGTCACACTATTGCGTATGAGAGAAACGTATGAGTTGCGTATGTAAATTCATAAAATAATTTTCATACGCACAAAAAGCTCTTGAAAATAGCATATGGCCAGCGTATGGCCGGCGTATGCCTAGCGTATAAACCATACGTCCGAATACGCACAAAATTTTTAAGCATGCTTAAAAACTTTTTGTGCCTTGCCGTATGCCAGCGTATGCCACCATATGTGACCGTGCTTGAAACGTATACAACCTATGCCTAACGTACCCCTAGCGTATGTCAGCGTATGAGTGATATTTTTCATACGCTGGCATACGCTAGTACGATACACAATAGTGTGACAGGGCCATAAGCTTTGCTTGTGTTCTAGAGAGAATCAGGGGCCTGTTCCAGAAAGAAGGATTACTGAGTTAGCTGGATAACTGCACAGAGTAAAACCCGGAACAGTTAGTCCATGTTCCAGATTTGGGAGAGTTCCGGTTCTTACTCGGTGCATTTATCCAGCTAACTCTGTAATCCTGCTTTTTGAAAAAAAAACCCAGTTCAGGCATTGCTCTGTTATGCTTTTCTGCAGGGCCTATATCACAAAACAGGATTACTGAGTTAGCTGGATAACTGTACTAGGGTAAAACCCAGAGCCCTCCCAAATCTGGAACATGGGCTGAAGTAAAAATGGCTGTTCCGACTTTTACTCTTTGCAGTTATCCAACTAACTCAGTAATCCTGCTTTGTGATACAAGCCCCAGGAGTGCTTTCCATAACAGAGTAGACTGATACTGTGCATTTATGGTGCTCTTGATCCCTAACCCTGGAAGAGGGTATATGAATGGGGACAGTGGGCCTGCTGTTCTGGGCTGTCAGTTGAGCAGGCATGGCTGTGGCAGTCCCGTTCTCATACCTTTCCCAGGGGAGTGGGCGTTTGTCTTCCTGTGTGACAGTCTTTTCTCTGGTTTCTTTTAGCACTCTGAGAAGCTGAGCCAAACCGTCAGCCTGTTTCCTTACGAGCTTCATGGTAAGTGTACACGTCCTGCTATGCCACAGGAAATTAAGAACAACATTCAGATAGGCTGTTGTCTATCCTCATAGGGCTACCAAACCTTAAGTAACAGTTGTAAGGAAATTGTTTATTAATTGCTACTTGTATGGATCTATAAGGGGTAGGTAGTATATTTCTTGTGACCAATCCAACTGTGTAATTTTACATATAGTATGGTTGAAGGGTATAATTTTACATATAGTATGCTTGAAGGGTATAACTCATATTGTGGGTTTGTTCTAGTCAGGTGTGTCATATGCCGATAGCACTGCCGGTTATATTCTGACGTGCAACATTTTCCTTCACGACGCACACTGATCTGCTCTTAACTCATCTCAAATTTTATTACGTTGTGATATTCTTGCACATTTTGGTGTGGCGCAATACCCCATAATGATGAGGACTTGTTTAATGTCTGCTGTCTGAATTACACAGCTATGTAATACCATATAAGTGCATTATAAAAGGAACATTGAAATCATAATACCGAGTCTATTTTTGTCCTCATCACCCATGCCCTCAAATTACTTGTACATTGTAGATCTTGGTATCCCATGTAAATAAATGGATATACTTGGTTTAGGTTGAGCACCAAAAGGTGGCTAGAACGTAGTCTGTCTTAATCCTATTTTAATAACCCTTGCCGTGCAGAAAGCAGACCTCTTTTGCCTGGTTTTTGGTCTTTAAGGAATTGGAGGGCCACGCCTTGTCGTGCTATCTGTAGTATCACAATACACTAAGTTCAGTTGTTAAGGAGGAAGCTCAGAAATGGTGAGCAGAATGTTTGCAAGCTGATACGGGATGTTGCAGTGCAAAGTCTGTTTATCACGAAAGCTGTCGTTGCGAAGCTCAGGCCGTCCTGCCTGAAAATAAAACTCCGGGGAAAGCATTGCATGTTCAACACGCGGCATTTATTTTTTCCCCTCAAGGACCCGGGTAAATGAGTGTAGTTTTTGACATAATGGCTCTGAAAGTTTGCCCAGTGTTGATCTCAAGGATGTGGCTCTCGCAACGACAGCCACAGATAACTTTTACCAACAGCAACTATTGTAGCCATATTTGGCATTGTGTCGCTATGGCAACTAAGTAAATATTGTTTTGTATTGTAGTCAGGTTGGAAAGTTGAACAGATCTGTGGAAGTTTTTTTGGGCCATTGTGTGCGCCTTGACTGTCCCATTGTTTTATAGTCTGGAAAATAAAATTATAAAGAATATAAAATACAAAATATTTTTATTTTATTTACCCACCCTAAACATTTATAAAGGCAAAATTCCCCCTAAGTGGCCATGTAAGAATTTCTCCCTGCCTACTAACTATATCTGTTATGCTAATGCGTTCAAACAGCAGTCAGTATTTTTAAACATATGTACAACCTTTTTTTGTTTTTTACTTTTCTAACCTTTTATTATTTGATTTGCACTAATAAGAAAACATTGTAATTTTAACTGCAAACTGCTTCTTTTTTCATTTGAGGTGAATTTTTTTGATAATCCTGATTATTATAATAAAATGTAATTGTTAACTTCATATACTTTGTTTTGAAAGGTTTGTATGCTATATTGTCATTAAACTCCTAATTGCAAGGCATCATAAACTGAGTTCAGTCATCATTTGTCCTGATCCCGTGGGTTTTTTGTTGTTGTTTTTTTTCTCCTCAGAAAAGAGTCCATGGAGAGTCATCAGTGGGGGCTGTGCCTTCCAGAGAGAGGCAGTTACCCAGAATGCAACAGTGGCCTTCCCCATGTGCCCCTTTGGTGGGAGCATGTGTGAAGATGCGCCAGGCTCCCAAACTAGCGCCGGCCCCTGTGCGCCCCCTGGCAGCTATGCTGTTGGTGGCCCATCGGCCCTGCCCGGCTGGATCAGTGAACTGAACCTGAATGAGAACGGCGGTCCGCCTCTGGCCCCGCCTACAAAGCGGCATTGCCGCTCCCTGTCAGAGCCAGACGAGCTGGCCCGTTGCCGGTCACCGTGGAGACCTGGCAGCGGCTCCAAGATCTGGACTCCCATCTCCAAGCGGCGGTGCAACAGCGGAGGTGCAGCCTCCCTGCAGCGTTGCCATAGCCACGGGAATGCTGGCCTGCCCCAACCACCCTCTTCCTCCTGCTCCTCCTCCTCCTGCTCATCTGGATGTGGCCACACTCTGGCCCTCCAAGGCGGCGCCTTGGGCGTGGCCATCTCCCCCGTGCCACGCCCTTCCTCCGCCAGCAGCGGCTTCGCGGATGGCGGGGAGGGCAGCAGCGGCGCCTCCTCAACCTCCTCCACGGCTGCGCCCTGGCACTCGGGCGGGCCACGGGACCACACCCGGCGCCTCTCGCTCTCCCAGGAGCACATCGCGGACGTGGGCGGGTGCGCAGGCGCTCTCCTGCCTTCCGCCAGCAGCACGCCCTCCTCCACCCCGGAGCTGTGCCGGAGGCAGGGTCTCCTTCGCTGCCGGTCTCAGCCCTGCGTCCTGCAGGAGCGCAAGAGCGGCCTCAAGCGCCGCCGCGAGGAAGACGTACGGTGGAGCCGGCCCTCCCTCGACTTTCTCAAAATGACTCGGGTAAGTGGAGGGGACTGTCATAAAAGGGTCCTCACTGCATGTAAAGAGGAATTTTTGGAATAAATCCGACCTGTTAAATTTCAGTGAAATTTGCCGTGTGTCGGTCGTGAGTGGTAGTTTCCCACGTCGATGCGTATGTTTCCAGAAACTCCTGCACGCTCCCGGGTGATCCCAGGTCTGTGTTCAGGGATTTCTGGACTCGATTAGAAAAAGTGGAAGGCCATGTCTGCTCATTTATGGCAAGTTCCTGGACAAGAACACATGGCTTGCACAAGAATGACATTTTTTCTTTCTCCATACACTCCCATTGCATGGCGAAACGGGCCTCAAAAGCACAGTTTTAGCACATAAACAAATGCAAACAACGCGGATTATGCTGATATACAAAATCCTGACATCTGGAACCGTACGTTTGAAAAGATAAAAAGCTCCATTCATGATATTTTACACTTTTTCCAAACAAAGGTTAGGAAGAAGATCCGGTTGTTAGCTTATTAACTTCCTTGTTTCTTTCTTGCTCCCGTAACGGTCCCACTCACTAAACAAACCAAACGGCAAAGAAGCTAGCAACAGTTGCTAGTTCTTAGAAAATAGTTCTTCAAAATTAAATAAATAAAAAATTGGTTAAAGTTTCAAACGTACGGTTCCGGATGTCGTGATTTTGTATATCGTTATAATCCGTGTCGTTTGCATTCATTCATGTGCTAAAAGTGTGCTTTTGAGACCTATTTTGCCATACAGTGGGAGTAAATGGAGAGAGAGAAAACGTCACTCTTCGCTGGCCAGTTGCTGACCACTGGAGCAAGTCATGAAGGTGAGCTTGAATATTACGACTCATATCCAGGCCAGGTAGCTATAATACAACATTATGTTCTAACAAAGTTCAGTATGTCTTTAAACAGCTATATAATGTCAATCTAGCCCAGCAGCAGCTTTAAAGGTAGTTTTTCATTTCAGCCAATAGAAGCTTCTGGGAAGGAGCCAGAAACCAGTATTGCGATTCTAACATGTACTTAATATTTTCACATTAGTCATTTCATCCATTTGCAAAATACCATTATTTTTCTTTTGATGAAGCAGTTTCTTACAGACCAGTGGTTTTGAATTGTTTGACATAACAGAGAAACTGTCATGACTTAATTTATGATGAGATGTCCTTTGGAGCAGAGGAAGCATTGGCTGACGTGCCAGAGGATGAATGCTAATTTTGACATTTACATTCATTGGAGTTTTGGGCGCTAGTCAGAGAATGTGTCTAGATGAGACCTTGTAAAAATGTCAAAATTCTTGAATATAGACTGGTGCATTTCATACGGGTCACTCGGAATATGCAGGGTAAAACCGGAATTTAATGTAGATTAGGTAGTGTAGATTCAGATTAAAAAAAATAAATAAAAATATATATATAACTTCCTCCTTACATTTTTGCATTGCATTGTGGGAGAGACTGCGCTCGGGCTGCGCTGCATTGTGGGAGAAACTGCACTCGGCCCACACTGCCGTGTGGGAGAGACTTCGCTCAGCCCACACTGCATTGTGGGAGACTTTTCTCCCTTTTCACTGTAGCGTAGGAGACTGCCCTTCACTCTAATTGTATTGTTGAAGACTCCTTTGTGCTCATACTCTGTGGTCTGTCTTAGAGGTGGTCGGTGTGAAGGGGTTTATGCTTAGTGGTCTGTTTGGTGTGGTTTACAGAAATTTAGGAACTGGGTCGAGCTTTGTTGGAATGGTGATGAACTGCCCAGTTCGGAGGAACAACTGCCATATGCTTCAGTATGACCTCAGGGGAACATATTTGGATGCATTTCCACCTATAAATTGTGCTCTGGTTTCTTGTCTTATATAACAACCAAAAGCAAGCTCAACAGAGGAACGTTTGACTGCAGACATGCAAGCGATATGGGCATTGCTTTCTCAGTTGCACAAGTTTCTCCAACTGTAGGTGTGCTTGCATTGAAATCTCTTAGAACAAACTCATCTGTGGACTCCCCACATTATTATCTCCTTGTGTGCCTGTGCAAGCATGTGCGCTTATGTGTATGTATGTCTGCGCATGTGTATGCACGTATGTATGCATGCATGCACGTCTGCTTGTATACATGTGTGTTTTTGTATGCGTAGGTGTGTGTCTGCCTTTGCATATGTTTGTTTCTATATGTGTATGTCTGCCTGGATGTTATGCGTATGCATGTCTGTTCATGTGTCAGTATATTCACGTATGTGTTTCTGCTTGTATGTACGCATGTTTATACGTGTGGTTGTGTCTGCCTATGTGTTGGGTATGTGCCGGTCTGTGTTTTCTGAACAGTGGGGCCGTTGGGGCGAGCGAGTGGGCTAGTCGCTCGGGTGACCATGGCACTAATAGGAGATGTTACGAGCTGATCGTTTGTGTCCCACCTGATGATGTATTTTACTTTGGCATTACCTACTCCCTACATTGCTTGGGCTGTGGAATCGGTTATTTATATTTCTCTTTTGTGATCTTCACCAAACTTTTTTTTAGTTTATGCCATCTTCATTGCTCCTATAGCACAGTTTGATGGTGATGTAGTGAATTTCTGCAAAAAGGCTAGATTAGTGCTTTTGTATGTTTTTTTACACTTTGTCCAATAGGACTGAAAGACAAGCCAGAGCCAGGCATAATCAAATCAAATCAATATTTATTTATATAGTGCATTTCGCAACTAGTTGTCACAATGCGCTTCACAGAAAAACCCAGCATAAACCCCCACGAGAGCAAGCCAGAGGCAACAGTGGCAAGGACAAACTCCCTGGTGTAACAAGGAAGAAACCTTGGGAGGAACCAGACTCAAGGGGGGAACCCATACTCCTGTGGTCGGTCAGTATCCTCTAAAACAGGGCTGCCCAACCCTGTTCCTGGAGATCTACCGATCTAGGTTTTCACTCCAACTCTAACAAAGCTTGCAGTACTGAACATTGCTGATTGGTCAAACGCAATATTCGCGAGAATCCTCAAGCAGACCAGAAGTGTTGTTTTTGTTTTTAAATACCGGCAACAGAAAAAATATTTCGCAGCAGTCATAAAAATATTTAGCAGCAGCTCGAGAGCAAGCAGTCTTCAAACAAAGGAAAATGGAAAAATAAAACCAGACAAAATTGACCAACGATGATGTGCAAGTTTTAAACAGTTGACAGCATTCACGCATGTGACATGCAACATTTTTATTATTCAAACGGGAAGATTCTGTATTATAAGGAACGTGTGACTACCCTAAACAAAAAGGTCTACCAAAAGATTTCTATGTGTTTAGCTTACCTGGGCATAGACCACTCAGTTATACAGTGCTAGGAAAAATAAAATGACTGAAGCAGGATTGCAACAAAAAAAATAATGAAGACCACGATACTTCTTAACCATAACTGTGGCTTTTTCCCGTCACTTCCTCCTACTTTGACTAATCTTCATGGTTCTTGAGGTGCGGTGGGAAAGCAAACACAAAGGCGCTCCATGAACTGTTTTAGCCTCCGTTGTGGATAGATCCTTCACTCTTTTAGTTCCTACAACCCGGTGGAAAAGCTGATGCCTTTTTTTCCACAATAGACCTGGAACCAGGCTGGTGCAGCATACTTCTTTACCACAGTAGAACTGGAACCAGGCTGACTCATCATACTGCTTTACCACAGTAGAACTGAAACCAGGCTGGTGCAGCATACTCCTTTACCACAGTAGAACTGGAACCAGGCTGGTGCAGCATACCTTATCGCAGTAGAACTGGAACCAGGCTGACTCATCATACTTCTTTACCACAGTAGAACTGGAACCAGGCTGACTCGTCATACTCCTTTACCACAGTAGAACTGGAACCAGGCTGACTCGTCATACTCCTTTACCACAGTAGAACTGGAACCAGGCTGACTCATCATACTGCTTTACCACAGTAGAGCTGGAACCAGGCTGACTCATCATACTCCTTTACCACAGTAGAGCTGGAACCAGGCTGACTCATCATACTTCTTTACCACAGTAGAACTGGAACCAGGCTGGTGCAGCATACTCCTTTACCACAGTAGAGCTGGAACCAGGCTGGTGCAGCATACTACTTTACCACAGTAGAACTGGAACCAGGCTGGTGCAGCATACTCCTTTACCACAGTAGAACTGGAACCAGGCTGGTGCAGCATACCTTATCGCAGTAGAACTGGAACCAGGCTGACTCGTCATACTCCTTTACCACAGTAGAACTGGAACCAGGCTGACTCATCATACTTCTTTACCACAGTAGAACTGGAACCAGGCTGACTCGTCATACTCCTTTACCACAGTAGAACTGGAACCAGGCTGACTCATGTTTCTTTTCCATGGTAGAGCTGAAACCAATCTGTGGTTGTGTGGCAGCTACACATAACTGGCTGCAACTGTTACTTGAACAGGAGGCCCGTTGTCGGCATCATTACACAATAGACTAATTTGCTCAATCAGGTGCCCGTGAAAACAAAGAAAGGCAGCCCCCCTCAACGTTACTGTACAGCTGTGTAAACTGCAGAGTGAAAAGCAATGGTGACTGCCTGCTCACTGTTTGGAGGAAGCCTGTGCTAGTGTGCGCTCTCCAGAAGCGATGGAGGACATTGCAGCGATGGGGCTAGCATACAAATAGGCCATTCAACATTGTGGCGGAAAGTAAACATAGGGAATTACAAGTTGTTTTTAAAAAGCCTGATCCCCCACCATACTGAGGAAACCCAGTTTGGCAACTCACCAGACAGGACCAATCAGACTGACGAGCCTTGCTGACATCACAAAACCTCTTGTGACTGGCAGAAGACCTTCAATGGTGGATTCCAGAGTGTAAAGGATTACCAAGACATTGAACCTTAAGTGGACTGCGTGCAAGGACTGTCGTATGTGTAAAACCCCTATGATTCAACTGCAACTGAAACTTGAATGTGTTGAATTGAGGTATTGGAGGCAGGGGGGGGTTGGGTGAGTGGATATGTGTGAAGTTCAGAGTGAGAGGGGGTTTTGTTCCACTGCCTTTCAGTGTTGGTGAGGGTGTGTGGCCCTGGGAACTCTGGGGGACCCTGGAGGAAGGCCTTCCTATTGTCTTGTGTGGTTTGTTTGTAGTGCTAAACAAACCCGTCCCAGTCTCCACTGTCCCAAACTCCTAATTGACTTCATGCAGTGCTTCCTCCCATGTTCAGCTGAAGTGGCTCTCCCCACAATGCTTGGGGTTTCCTCTCATAAAGAGGGATGGCCTGTGCGAGACTGGTATGTGGTATGGCTAGTGAACATGTGAACTGTTTGTTGTGTTTTTAACCTCTTGGCTATAATGCAGATCTTTTGAACCAGTTGGCCCTGATGGTGAGTTTTGAACCGTTTGGCTGTCATGGTGAGTTTTTAACCACTTGGCTATGACGTGACATGATGCACTGACCACCGTCTTAATGCATCACAGACTGAGAGCTGCAGGTGAACATAAGTTCATCACTCATTTTTTTCTTGCAATTACTTAATAATCATTGCCATTTATAAGTTAGCGACAATGGTGAGCAAAGTTTGTCTAGTTTGACATTTGAGAGATACTCAAGTGGCTCCAGTGGCCTCTCCATGGTGCAGTAGTTACACACCTATAATAATTGTATGACCTTAATTCAGATTTTAATGAATTAATACATTGCAGCATAGCAACGGAATGAATATGAATGTATTTAATGTTTGTAAAAACAGACTTTGGCAAGTGGTGGTGGGTAGGGGTGGTAGGGGGGGGGGGTTGGACAAGTACCCCCACCAGGAGTAATTTATGGCTGCATAGCTATGAAGACCGAGTTTGAGAACCCATCCAGTCATGAGAGGGGAAGCAATCCTACCCACCTATCAAGAGCCAGCCAATAAGATGACAGGTGACAGTAAGGAAAGGATGCCACTCCACATTACTCTACGACTAAAGGCTTCTCTGGTTCTGTCTCCGGACTACAACTCGTTATAAGCCTGATCATAAAGGTGCGTTTTGAATCTAGACTTAAATAGGCAGGACAAAAACTCTGCGAATTCTATTAGAAAATCCGAATAGGGCCCAGGTGGTCTGTAAACAGACACTAAGAAAAAGGACTGCATGTTACCCCTTATTTTAGCTAGGTCATGCTGTACACAATTCATAGAGAGAACTTCAAAAGATGAGAATGTATTTCCACACCTAGGGGTTAAGCTTAAGGTGGACTGATAGATCGCTGCAACACCATCCCCTCTTCCTGACTGGCGCGATACCTGAGTACTTAAAAAAACCTATAGGAGACGCTTCATTAAGTGCGACATATTCACCAGGTCTTAGCAAAGTTTCAGTCAGACACAGTACCTTGAAATTATGATCTGTGATCAATTTGTTTACAAGAATTGCTTTAGGAGCAAGAGATCTAACGTTCAGTAGTCAAATTTTTAGGAGTGAACAGCTGCTAGCAGCAAAAATGTTTTGAACACTGGCAGATTTGCGTCATGCTCTTGGATACTGCGGAGCGGATTGTTCAGACATGCACAAGGTACATACACTCCAGTCCCTGAGATTTATTTGTCCGTGGTATAAACTTGAGTAGTTGTGGACACTGTGCCCCCCAGCCCCCAGTCTGAGTAGAGGAGATGGCCTCTGTGTCCACCTCAGCGGGAGGTCAGGCGCTGAGCCCCACACCTAACAAAAGGATGGTCTGACAGTCCCTCTCCCCTCCTAGTCCCTAGCCATAGACAGCAGTGAAGATGGCCCCTTTTTCTGCCCTCCCGAATCATAAACCCCGCTGGCCGTTGGACACCCGGAACGGAAAAGGAGGGGGCGGGAGAGGTGGGGTGAACGTCTTGACCCCATTGAGTGGTTTTAGCACCCCCCCATGGCCCCCCTTTCCAGAAATCCCCTTTTCTCCAGGCAACAATGAGCAGCCATGGAGGAATGAAGAACTACAGATGCGTATTGGCAGCACCGCTGCCGTCAGGCCGTGACGAGCCTGTCTGCGGCTCGGGTCATTCACGACGTGGGTGTGTGATGCCAGTGGATTAAAAGCCCCGCAGGGCACAGCATATCTGCAACCAGCTCACGGATGGATATGCAAAATTCTAACTTGTCATGTGTGATTTGGACCTCATTGTGTCCTAACCAAAAAAATGTCACCAGTTGTATACCGAGTACAGAGTTGTACATTTAATTTTGTAAGCGAGAGTACAAAAGCTGTGCTCCGCACTCTGAAAGCATTCACTGTTGAGAGCAATTTTGTTGCTTTGTAACTGAGAGTTGACTTGTATTTGTAAAGTCTGCTTTTAAAGCATGCTGAACTGCCCAGGGTCCAGTTCTGTTGTTCATTGAACCCTTTCCCAGTTTACAGTTCGCTTGGGATCCTATGTTCAGTTTTCCTCAGCCTTGAACCCCTAGATTACTCTATCCCAGCTTTGTTTAGTTTTTTTTTTTTCTGTTGCAGAGGTTGCTGTTTGAGAGTCACCCTGGGGGGGCTCTGTGGTCATAATATCAGGTGTCCCGTGGCTTGTCCAGTAGTGCTGCATTAAGCTCTGCTCAGGAGAGCAATATCTACTTCTGCTGATGGCTCCATGCCTCTCCCTGAGCTCTATGTAGCTGTGGTTCTCTAAGCCTATGCTCGGCTCTGCTTTACGTTGAGTGGTTGGAGCTGCACAGATATTGCTCAGAGTTCTCCTTTATTTTCCCTGTGACCACAGTGAAGCTGCATCACACAGTATCCTCAGCTTTACCCGTGCACTTTAATGTATGTGTGCGTGTGCGCACGAGTGTGCCTGTGACCATCTGTGGGTGGCCACTCCTGTTCTGGGATGGCGGGAAACGGCACTTTGTGTCTTTTCTCTTGTGGAAAGTTTTCCAAATGACTGCTTTTGTTGAAAGTTTGCATGTGGCCTGTTCTTGGACACCACATAGCCTGCACAGAAGGGCCTCTTTGTTGAAGGCGATGATCAAATGGTGCTACGGTATGCCACAAGCTGCAGAAGCTTCCAGAAATGTATATGTGGGTGAGACCTGACATACTTGTACTTGTCCAGAAACGATTTTAAAAACTGCTTTTATTCTTTGCAAAGCACTTGGGAGGGGCATCTTTGCAGGCTGTGTGCAACTTTTGGGGGGTCCAGTATTTTTGAAGGTCATGGTGAATGACAAGTGTTTCTTAAACAGATAAGAGAATTGACATGGTACTCAATCAATTATATAGGCTAGTATTGTGCCATTTACAATTAGTTTCACTTCACAGTGGCTGTTTTTAAGGGAAAAAAGTAAAGGGAATAGTTTTATATTAACACAGGGAAGTATATTTTCCCCTATCGTTTCATAGGTGATCAGGTTGTATTCCTGGAAAACAAATGGGATTCTTATAAAACTAAAGCTCCTCTAATTGTTGAAAACAAATCGAGATTTCCACCAAAAGGTACACCAGACAGTCACTTAGTAGTGCAGGATTTTACATAATTAGAAAATGTGGCCCGAACTACACTTTTTAGTGACCAACCTCTTAAATCCTTTCTCCAGCCAGGAAAAGCCAAACTTTGGACTTTAGACAGCTCTATCAGGCAACTGTTAAATGACTGAGGGACTGTTTCGGATGGACTCATAAGGATGTGGTGGCAGGTTGAGAGCGCTGCTCACTGTGGTTGATGGGGCAGGGACTGTTGGGTAAATGCCCTGAAGCTCTACAATGAGTCATTTCCCCTCACGCAGCGAGGCAAACATCCACACTGAGCACCTGATAGGTTTGGCTGCTTCCCTCACACCAGTTTCAACAAGCTTCTCATGATTGTCTGGCCATTAACAGGAAGTGACGAAGGATGGTAGAGTGGCAGAGCGTGAAGGGTAGCATGCATTGGAGTGTAACCGTGGTACTCCCGTCCGCTGACAGTGAGCCCTGAAACTGGGGCCAGGAAATGGGCTTTGGGGCAGTTGGCCCTCTGTGTCTTGCCTCCGTCTGTGCAGCAAGAGTTTTGGGGCTCACAGAGCTGCCTTAATAGACAGTATCTATGGGATTAATGAGACTGAGGGCTGGAAGCCCCTATGCACATGAGTGGAGAGCTACTGCCAGGCCTAGTTTTCCTGGCTTACTGAGAGTGCTCCGTGACAGTTTGGTTTAGCAAGTTATCTTTATGGGTAACATATGGTTTAGTGAGTTTTCTGTGTTGTTTAGTGACTGCTCTGTGTGTGTGTGTGTGTGTGTGTGTGTGTGTGTGTGTGTGTGTGTGTGTGTGTGTGGTTTAGTGAGTGCTCTGTGTGTGTGGTTTTGTGAGTGCTCTGTGTGTGTGGTTTAGTGAGTGCTCTGTGTGTGTGTGTGTGTGTGTGTGTGGTTTAGTGAGTGCTCTGTGTCACTGTGGTTTAGGGAGTCATTTGTGGGGGTGAAGTTCAGTGATATTACTGCTCACTGTACAGTAATGAGTTACCCATCATGCTGTACGTGCAGTTTCTCTCCCTCAGCCGAGGATACTCAAATCTTTATCTTTAATCAGTATTACTGCTAGTTTTCTTTAACTGATCGGTTAATGCCAGTGATGGGTTAATTGATTGGTTAATGCCAGTGCTGGATTAATTGATCGGTTCATGCCAGTGATGGGTTAATTGATTGGTTAATGCCAGCGCTGGGTTAATTGATTGGTTAATGCCAGTGCTGGGTTAATTGATTGGTTAATGCCAGTGCTGGATTAATTGATTGGTTAATGCCAGTGCTGGATTAATTGATTGGTTAATGCCAGTGCTGGGTTAATTGATTGGTTAATGCCAGTGCTGGGTTAATTGATTGGTTAATGCCAGTGCTGGGTTAATTGATCGGTTAATGCCAGTGCTGGATTAATTGATCGGTTAATGCCAGTGATGGGTTAATTGATTGGTTAATGCCAGTGCTGGATTAATTGATTGGTTAATGCCAGTGATGGGTTAATTGATTGGTTAATGCCAGTGCTGGGTTAATTGATTGGTCAATGCCAGTGATGGGTTAATAGAATAGAATAACTTTTATTTTCCCGCTAGGGAACTTCAGTTGTAGCCCCAACAACAACAAAAAAGACAGACAGTGGGGCAGAGCCACAACACACAAACAAACATATCAAACAAAGACATCCAACAGAATCATTACATCAATCAAGTGAATTGAAGTGCAATACAGCCATGATTAAAAATAGCCCCCGCTGTCCCGAGATGTCCAGTGTCACCAAGCAGTCCAACACACAAACTCCGCCTCCATGACTCTCCTCCACACACAGTGCCGCGGTCTCTGTCCACCGCCGAAATGGAGCACCGAACTGCGTCGATCTTCCCAGTCGTCTTCTCACTCCTCCCCCACGTTATGTTCTCCTTCCCCAGTTGAAGATCGCTTGCACTCCCGGATCAGTCCCGAAATCTTCAACTCCGCTGGAGAGCGATGGCAAACTCTGTTGCTGCAGTCTGCAGATCCAACGGACATTCCCGAGCATATGTTGCGAATGCATCTCCATGGCGACGACCACAAACAAAACCATTGACTAGACAATTCGTCAATATTATCAAAATGAGCAGCAGGAGTGCCCCGAAAAATCTCCAGCCCGCTTCCCCGTCCCACTACAGACACACAGCGCATGAAGAAAACAAAGACAAAAGCCAGACACAACAAAACGCATTCAAATTAACAAACACAAACACGAGCGACAGCTGGACTACATGTCGCCATTACCGCGCCACATGACGTCATCACGTTGGCTTGATTGGTTATTGCCAGTGCTGGGCCCAAGATTGAACTCACCTGGTTTCCCAGGGTAAAATCAGTCCTGATTCGAGGGGAAGAATGAAAAGCAGCAGCACTACAGATTTGAGTACTCCTGCTCTAAGCCATGGGATTGCCACTTCACCTGGACCTTGGTCCTCTTTTTTGTGGCCCATGTTGAGGCTTTTCTACCAATGCTGCAGAGTCACTTCAAAGCTTAGAGATTAGCTTAGTCCTCTCCACAGCTGGTCACAGTCAATCCTAGGTTCTTTAGTCCTCTCCACAACTGGTCACAGTCAGTCCTAGGTTCTTTAGTTCTCTCCACAGCTGGTCACAGTCAATCCTAGGTTCTTTAGTCCTCTCCACAACTGGTCACAGTCAGTCCTAGGTTCTTTAGTTCTCTCCACAGCTGGTCACAGTAAATCCTAGGTTCTTTAGTCCTCTCCACAGCTGGTCACAGTCAGTTCTAGGTTCTTTAGTCCTCTCCACAGCTGGTCACAGTCAGTCCTAGGCAGGACAACTTGTTATGTTATAAACTTAGTTAATGCAGTAGATCGACTTGGAGATGACTAAAATAACCCTCTAGCTATTGAATATTTGGAAAAGAATCAATAGCCAAAATAATGTGCATCATTAAGCCATTTACAAAAAGCTGAAATCATCATTCACATCAACCATGGCAATAGCAGTCTGATATGCATTCAAAAATAAATAGCCTAAATATGCACTCTCTGGCACCAAGCTGTCAGCCTACCTGAAATGAGTTAAACAAGAACAAAGTCTAACAAGAACAACCAACATAAAAATACCGTCTAGTCTATTTTATCTGCTCTTCATGTCAGCTGAGATGTCTCGATGTATTTTTGGCCTTTAGGAACAGTAGCATGTAGACATTTCCAGGCGGTATTTGGCCCTTTGAAGCTGGTGTACATTTGAGAACACTCACTCATAAGGCAGTCTGCTGGGACGCAAATACACTGCTTATCTGGCCCTGTTAGCATATGTTTCAGCTTGCTTCTTTTTTTTAGCAAAGTGTACATGATTCTGAACTTATACTTTCTATTTATTTGTTTGTTTTCAAAGATGCAGGGGAAGAGCACCCTCCTTGTTTATTTTCAAACTTTTTCAGGCAGTGGGATCACAGTAACCTCCAGTCATACGGGGGTTTCATATTCTGTATGGGTTTGAGAGTTTTCCTACAGACTGCCACACATCTTGCCCCCAAACATATAGTAATTATATATATATATACAGTCAAGCTGGAAAGTCTGAACACCCCTTTCACCTTCTCCACGTTTTATTACGTTAGACATATTCTACAATAGATTGAGTTAATTTTTTGTCTCAAAATTCTACACAAAATAGCCCATAATGACAAAGTGAAAACAGGTTTTTAGACATTTGTGCTAATTTATTAAAAATCAAAATGTAAAATATATGTACACAAGTGTGCACACCCTTTGATATGACACCCAAAAGTGAGCTGAGGTGCATTTTGTTTCCACTGATACTGCTTGAGATGTTTCTACAACTTAATTGGAGTCCACCTGTGATAAATTCAATTGATTGCACATGATTGGGGATTGCCAACACCTGCCTATATAAGGTCCCACAGTTGACAGTGCATGTCAGAGCAAACTCCAAGCCATGTCAAAGGAATTATCTGCAGACCTCAGAAACAGGATTGTGTCAAGGCATAGATCTGGAGAAGGGTACGGAAAAAATTCTGCAGCTTTACAGGTCCCAAAGAGCACAGCAGCCACCATCATTCGTAAATGGAAGATGTTTGGAACCACCAAGAATCTTCCTAGACCTGGCCGCCCTGCCAAACTGAGCAATCGGGGAAGACGGGCCTTGGCCAGGGAGGTGAGCAGGAACCCGAGGGTCACTCTGACAGAGCTCCAGCTTATCCTTGTGGAGATGGGAGAACCTTTCAGAAGATCAACCATCCAGGCAGCACTCCACCAATCAGGCCTTTATGGTAGAGTGGCCAGACGGAAGCCCCTCCTTAGTAAAAGGCACATCACAGCCCGCTTGGAGTTTGCCAAAAGGCACCTACAGGACTCAAACCATGAGAATAAAGATTGTCTGGTCTGATGAAACCATAATTTTACTTTTTGGGCTGAATACCAAGCGTCACGTCTGGAGGAAACCAGGCACCGCTCATCACCTAGCTAATACCATCCCTACAGTGAAGCATGGCGGTGGCAGCATCATGATGTGGGCATGTTTTTCAGCAGCGGGAACAGGGCGACTAGTCCTGATAGAGGGAAAGATGAATGCAGCTAAGTACACTGAGATCCTTGACGAAAACCTGCTCCAGAGCGCTCTGGACCTCAGACTGGGGCGAAGGTTTACTTTCCAACATGACAACGACCCGAAGCACACAGCCAAGAGAACAAAGGAGTGGCTTCGGAGAAAGTCTGTGCATGTCCTTGAGTGGCCCAGCCAGAGCCCAGACCTGAATCCAATTGAACATCTGTGGAAAGAGCTGAAAATGGCTGTGTACCGACGCTCCCCATCCAACCTGACAGAGCTTGCAAGGATATGCGAAGAGGAATGGGCAAAAATGTCCAGAAACAAGTGCGCCAAGCTCGTAGCTTCTTTCCCAAGACGCCTTGAAGTTGTA
Source organism: Ilyophis sp. 1 JC-2022 (assembly GCA_022702515.1). NCBI lineage: Eukaryota > Metazoa > Chordata > Actinopteri > Anguilliformes > Synaphobranchidae > Ilyophis > Ilyophis sp. 1 JC-2022. Next base: position 112,208,062 of record CM040404.1, on the reverse strand, counting down.
ATCGCTGCCAAAGGTGCAGCAACCAAGTATTAGGCTAAGGGTGTGTACAGATATGTAACTCCTAAATAACCTATTTTTGTCAGTAAAATAAAAAAAACCTGTTTTCACTTTGTCATTATTGGCTATTGTGTGTAGATGTTTGAGGCAAAAAATGAACTCAATCTATTGTAGTATAAGTCTGTAACGTAATAAAACGTGGAGAAGGTGAAAGGAGAAGAAACCCTTCAAGTTATCCATCCATATCTACTGTATTTCTGGCAGCAGAGTGATGGTTAAAGGCTTGTTTAATACATCAGACCCTTGATGTCTTAGAGCCACTTAGCCACCCATGTGTTATATACTGTACCAGTGTAATTTACAGCTAAATCTTGTCTCACCCCCCAATTCCCATAGAGATCCATTCAAATGCAGAGCTGTTATAGTATCGCTTGTAAGAGTACCAGCAAATAATATATCAAGAGCCTTTTGATGTTGTTGGGTCACAGACATCATAAAGTAATGGCATGCAAAGGATATGCAACCAAATATAAAAAATATGGCTTTTCTACCACATTTAATTTAACGTGTTCAATACTTTTTTCCTGTGTCATTTCACTTTATTGCACATAACTTTTTTTAAGAATTGGAACATTACAATTTCTTTAGCTGTGTAGTTTTATTGAGTTAATACCAATGTCTGGTCAAAATCTCATGTGAATAGCTACATTGGAAATATGTTTGATAATAAAAGTGTTGACGTGTCCAATACTTATTTCCCCCATTGTATATATTTATATTACTGTGCTCTGTTAAATATATGAAATCTATATTGGGGCGGGGCAATATACCGCAACGATAATTATCAAATGCAGTAACGGCCATCGCCATCATGTGGGGTATTGCCTTTCTTTTCGTCTTTTTTTCTTTAGATTTACCCGATAAACATCCGAACTTCAGAGGCTGTGTGAAATGGTTACAGAAAAAAACCCACTGCTGAGATCTATTGGGTGTTGATAAGATGGCCAATCGGCAGCAAGGTCGTACAACTTCCATGTGATCATGTGATGTGTTTTTGTCAATCGCGTGGAAGCTGCAACGCTCTGCTGCTGATTGGCCGTCTTATCAATACCGAATTAGTGTTTTATTCTCGTAAGCATTTCCGCGGCCTCTGAAGTTCCGATGTTTACTACGGCATCACGTATAATTAAAGAACAAAAAATACCTAAAGAAAGGGAATACCCCACATGGTGGCTGGATGGTCATTATTGCATTTGATAATTATAGTTGCGATATATTGCCCAGCCCTCTATATAATAATATCATATGGAACATATAAAAGTGTATATAGCTCGTAAGTTACAGTCAAGCCGGAAAGTCTGAATACCCCTTTCACCTTCTCCATGTTTTATTACATTACAGACATATTCTACAATAGATTGAGTAAATTTTTTGTCTCAAAATTCTACACAAAATAGCCCATAATGACAGTGACAATTATTGCATAATGACAATTTTTGCAAATGTATAAAAAATCGAAAACTGAAATTTCTCATTTACATAAGTATTCATACCCTTTGCTTTAACATATTTTTAAAGTATCATATTTAATATTTGGTCGCATATCCTTTGCATGCTGTTACTTCCTGAAGCCTGTGTTTGCATGCTGTTACTTCCTGAAGCCTGTGACCCATCAACATCAAAAGACTATCTTATTTTCAGGTACTGTTATAAGCGATACTATAAGCTCTCTACATTTGAATGGATCTCTATGGGAATTGGGGGGTGAGACTAGATTCAGCTGTAAATTACACTGGTACAGTATGGAACACATGACTGGCGAAATGGCTGTACGTCATCAAGGGTTTAAGGTATGAAACGAGCCCCAAACCATCACTCTGCGGCCAGATATGGAGTAGATGTGGATGGATCCCTTTAAGGGTTGTTTCTCCTGACTTTTTCCCCCATAGAGTTCTATAGGAAAATGAGTCAGGAGAAATAACCCTTGCAGTGATCCATCCACATCTTCTCCACATCTACGCCAGCCATGTGTTCCATACTGTACCAGTGTAATTTACAGCTGAATCTAGTCTCACCCCCCAATTCCCATAGAGATCCATTCAAATGCAGAGAGCTTATAGTATCGCTTGTAGCAGTACCTGGAAATAAGATATCGAGAGTCTTTTGATGTTGATGGGTCACAGACTTCAGGAAGTAACAGCATGCAAAGGATGCGACCAAATATTAAATATGATACTTTAAAAATATGTTAAAGCAAAGGGTATGAATACTTATGGAAATGAAATATTTCAGTTTTCGATTTTTAATACATTTGCAAAAATTTCTAAAAACATGTTTTCACTTTGTCATTATGGGCTATTTTGTGTAGAATTTTGAGACAAAAAATTAACTCAATCTATTGTAGAATATGTCTAATGTAATAAAATGTGGAGAAGGTGAAAGGGGTATTCAGACTTTCTGGCTTGACTGTATATTTTAAGATTTAGTTGTTTTCCTTACGATTCTGGATATTGCAGTCTTGTTGTAAAGCACCCTGGGATTGTTGCATGTAATAAGTTGATTTAACATTTTGATGCTTTATAAAGCTGAATGATGGCTAAAGGTTCTGAAACATTTTGCATTCACCAAGATATAAACAAGTGTTGCCAGATATAGGCAATTAGCAGGGTAACTGCCTTGAGCAAGAACAAGCATGAACACAGGATATCAGCATTGGAACTGACCATGGTGCAGTGGGTGAACCACAAGCCTTCAGTCTGTATCACTGTTCCAGGATCAGCCAAAAACGGCACTCCGCTCCTTTTTTCAGTGGAACACCCTGAGCCAAAATGAGGGCTTGCTCCAGACAAGCTTATCCGATTGTTCGACCCCTCAGCAGTTTCCTAAAAGAGAACGATGGCGTGGAGAAGCAGGCCATGCAGCTGAAAGAAGCTCTTCAGTTACTGGGCCCACGCCAGCTCCTCCTAACATCTGCAAAGAGAGATGTCAGTCTTCTTTTAACACAAGAAACCTGTTGAATGAAGTGGAGGTTTTTTTTTTTTTTTTTCAAGTTTGGCAGGGGGTTTATGGAAATGTAGACCCTGCAGCCTGAAAAGGGGCGCGTACGAAGCTTACGCCGTCCCGTGGTGAGTGAGACTGGGAAAGGGGCGTGGGGGAGCGGGTCCCTGGGTCGCCTTTCTTCTCACCGACGCATGAACAATCAAAGGGCCCCTTTTTATCCATTGTGCGCCGGGAGCACGGCCATTTAAAGCGCAGATTCCAGGCGGCCCGGGTCGAGGGGAATGCGATAGCACAGGGGCCGGGGCAGGAGATGATAATCAGCCACCGGGAGTGGAGCCGCAGACAAGTCGAGCCTTTGTCAATCCGTCCCCGCCCCCCCCCCCCCCCTCCCCCCTCCCCAGGCCTAGAGAGCAGGCCGGGGGCGCGCTCTCTCCGAATAAAAGAGCCCAGAGCTTTTCTCTCCCTGCTCTGTAAAGACGCTTGGCGAGGGAGGCGGCCCGCAAGAGCATCTGTCGCTCCGCTTCCCTTTCGGCCGCACTCACACAATCACAATGGAAAATTAGGCCGGGAATGCCATTTAATGAAGTGATTCCCCCCCCCTCCCCTCCCTGCGGTCTGTACTCCCCGTACTCTGGCTGGTCAAAGAGGGGACCGCGCAGGCAGACTGAGATCGGGGGGGTCGTCGAGCATCCAGAGCACGTTTGTGAACATGTGGGGGAAAGTTTATTATATTTTCTTTGTTAAATAACTCCTTTGGCTTTATTTAAGATGTTGATAAGTGATAAAGTAGGCAGCTTTGTATCGGGACACCTGTGACCTAATTTCTGGCCATGGTCTAAGGGATGTTGCGATTGATTCTTCCATTTTTGTGCCTCCTGTGAATGAGTGAAAAGGTTTTTACTCCCATTAGTAACAGTTATTATACACCAATGCATAGTCGTATAATGAACAGAGATTTCTACTTTCAATTTGTTGTCCATTTCTAACAACCCACTAAAAGTAATGAAGATGATGTGGAACAAATAATGTAGTAAGTACTATATAAAAAAACTAGTACTTAGTACTGAGTTTTTAATAACAAGCTTTGTGTCCCCCAGGCTGTTTCAGGGAAGTTTTTCAAGCACATGACTAAAATTCTTTCCGGCAGATTATATTCTGTGTTCTCATACAAAATGGTTCCCTTGCATTCTGGTGTCATCACTTTTGGCTTTGTCTGTTGAGGGAGGTCAGATCTTATGTTTACTGTTGCTCATGTATATTTTTTAGCAATTTAGAAATTTTAAGGAAGAGAAGCATGATTTTTACCTGAGAAACAATGTTTTGATTCCATTTTATGATGAAAATTACATGAAAGCAGCCTGTGTTGCATCAATCAGTGTGGTACTCTTACGTCCAAGTCTCACCTATGCTCTCTTCATTGCCCCCTCTCTGTCCTTACAGACATTAAAAAACTCCAAAAGCCTCTGCTCCTTGGACTACGAGGATGACGAAGACGCCCAAGGCCAAACCATGGTGTCATCGCCCTGCGACTCGGTGGACCTTCTGTCAGATGAGGGGGTGGGGCCCACGGGGCGGGCGCCAGTACTGCTGCGGCTGGGCCCGCGGCCCGGCCCGCCCCGCCCCTACCTGCGAACCCTCAGTAGCGCTGCAGCCGTCAGCGAGAGTGACGAGGACGCGGACACCAGCGACTGCGAGAGCACGGAGGAGGCCCTCTTTCCACTCGACTGCGCCGACTTGGACCTGGAGCAGATCGAGAACAACTGACAGGACCCTGGCCTCCTGGATACAATGCGCAGTCCCTATTATGGCCACTAGGGGCAGCGGACTTTCACGTTGTGTTCAGCTACATAAGAAACACAACTCCAGCCCCATTCCCTTTTCCACAAAACTGAACTTCAGACCCCCCCCACCAAAGGCTGGACGGAGGAGTGTTAGCCTGCTCAGGAGGTTTTAGTACAGAAGAGACTGCTAGTTGCCTCTAAATTTTGATCTTAAGTGAATGCAGAATTTAGAGGACAGAATATTTTGGGTTACGAAAAATATAAAAAATTTGAAGAAAATGGAAAAGAGTGGAAAACACACAATTTAGGTTGTATATTACAGCTTAGTTATGGAACAAAATGACCGGCTTGTTAAGATCTATTTTAAAGAGCATTTGTTGAAAAACTTGGTGCCAGTGTGAGCAGAATTGCTGCTTGTTCTGAGTCAGTATTCCGTACAAAGAAAAAGGTTGGAGTTGACTACCAAAATGGTCGTCTTCACCGTCTGAGGCAATGTACTTGCATCAAAAGACCAATGGGCGTTCCTGACCGCACACAAAACTGCCTGGTCATTGAAGGGCAGTTTTAAAATATCACATGGGCGATGATTTAAGTTTAAGGTGCAGTAACCTCTTTAATCCACAATTAGAAAAAAGCCCCAAAAAGCAGCAGTTGGTAAAGCCTCTCCTTGACAGTCTCCAGGAAAATGAGCAGTTAATACATTACCTCTTTGTTTGGACCTATTCTGGTGTATTTTATTTTTGTGTCTGCTGTTTCGGCTGGGCAGCGCCTGGTATACCAGGTGGTATTTGAGGGATTGCCTGATAAGCACTTGGGGTAGGGTTTGCAGTATACCCCGCCCCAAATGCCGCTAGTTTTCTCCTTTCCATTCCCACCCCTTGGTAAACTGCCCTGCCTACATCCCCTGCCTCCTCCCCCAACTGGTAGAGGACTGTCTTTTATAAAGTGCCTTTAAGGCTATTCTGTTACTACACATGTCGGACTACCTTTCCCATCCGTTTCGCAAGCTGTTTAACATGTATGGCTGTGACCTTTTTCTTCAAAGTGTGACTGTGGGCTCATTGCCTGCCTCTTCTTCATGTTCATTTCCCATGTGGTGTTTTCTTTTGGACTCTGAGCACTTTTAAAGGATTAAATTAATTCTAGGATATCTCCATGAACCCACGTCCATGGTCACCTGGAACAGCCCTTGGACAGACTCCACAGCCCAGACTGTGCAACTGGACATGCGTGCGGTCAGTACCGTGGGCAGGGAATTGTTTCACGCTGCCCTTGACGGTCAATGAGTTGATAGCATCAATAAAACAAATCTTCTGCTTTGCATTTTTGGCGTTCTGGTTTTATTGCGGTGACTTGTTAAAAAAAATGTGCCCCCCTCTTTTTGTTTGTATGCTGTGTTTAAAGAGCAAGCACAGGATTGGTGAAGAACTAGGGCCACTCTACAGGCCTTTGACCAGTAGCTTCTTAAATGTGGCACCAAACGGCATCAAAATGTACGGCATCTCTGAAAACTTTGTTTTGTAACAAACTTTATTTAAAGGTTATAAGTTTATGATTAACCTTTAACAACTTCTAAAATACATTTGCAGTTTTACAACCTACAAAAAATATACATTTATATACTATTATATATATATACTAATATATAATTTCACTGGTGGGTCTTATTCAAAAGGTACTTTTTTTCTGTAGAATGTTGGGGTCTCCATCATAGTTCAGAGACAAGTGCTTACCACTGTTGAGCTGAATCAGAGAAGAAAGGTAATGGATTCTCATGCTACATGACATTCGGAAGCACAAAAGCAAGTAAATCTAAACCGTGGTTGGCAATGCACTTAAATGTTTTTATTCATTCTGTAGAGCTTCAAGTTACAGTCCATGAGGCATCACTTGGCTTTTCAAAGTAATAACTACAATTTTTTAATGGGTTTGGTGTGTAGCCCCTAAAAAGGAGTTTATTTTAAAAATGGCTTGCTCCCTAACAACACGCCCTTTTTTAACATATGGAGATAGAAATTAGCCCATTTATAAAGTACAGTGTGAGTTTTCATAGGAACTGTTTATATTCACAAATGTCTAAAAGCAGACATGTCCATAGCACTAAACTATACAGAACTTGTGAATTGAAGTCAATTATTAAGCCATAGGGATGACATGAATGTTACAAATGTGTACTGTGGGTATGAAAGCATGCATTTATGCCAGCATGCGTTTTCAAGTAAAAAAAACTTTCAATATGAAAGAGGTCATAAGAACACAATCTCACTTAAATGCAGTGTGTGGGAGTGAGGTCAACAGCAAATGGTAGAGGAAAAGTGTTTGAATGGGGGGGGTTTAAGTCTAAAGGTAAACGAGGAAAATAAACAGAACTGAAAGGACAGGGTCCCATTTAAGATGCGTATTTATTTTTAAATCAAGGCTTCTTGAGGCCTGACTACCAAATCTTAGTCTGATGGGACCCAAAGGCATGTGTCAGGTTTGAGCTGGTTACTGGACTTTTTCAAAATTCTATAAAACGAAAGGCAATTAAGAAAGAATTCCATGTGTAAATTAATCTGCATTGCACTGCTGTGAAAATTAGGTGTATGGGAACTCACTTTCCTGCAGTATATTTTACCCCAAAAACGTAAGAACTCAGAAAACATATACCCATTAGTTCAACCATGTTCCTCAACAAAATTTCAGAGTTGAGTTATGGTAGACTGCTTAACATTGCTAAACTCAATGGACACAGCATTCTAAATAATGACCACTGGGGACGTTAATCTTTGGATGTTTTCTTCAGTTTTACTTATCCTGTGATTTCTAAATCTGAGAAAATACAAAACCCAAGAGGAAATCGTACGTATTGTGAGATTGCGTTTTTCAAATATGAACAGAAATGTGTTCAATTAATTCACAATTTAAGTAAAAGTACAGATTGAGTATAGCATCAGACCTGGCTGAAATATGCATTTAACTGATTGTATTTCAGAAACCTTCAAAACTTTTTTTTAAAAGGTGTGTTAAAATGCATTATAAGAAGGATGTATTTGGTATAATTGATTTATTAAATATTTGTATTTCTAAATACAAAGTATTCAATTTTGTGTATGTATTTCGAAACACTACTACTCGGTTCCAATGTTGATTTGATCGTATATTGTGTGTTTGGTAATACAACAATAATCACAACATCCACTCATGGTAGAGTAAACAACTTTACCTTTGCCTAGTCGGTTATAGGTGGAACTACAATACAACCTACAGGTCCCTTAAAAAATTATAAGAAAGCAGACATCGGTTTTGTTTCCAAACCTGAGTTGGCAGTCGTTAAAGAAAAATGTCACATCGTAAGATAAATTGCTAAACATAATTTATTCTCTATATTTATGGGAGTAATATATATAGCCTTTCAAATTATGCCCCAGAATGTAAACCAAAGGGAGCATTAGTCTGCATTCTTGTGGATAATATGGTGAAAATACTGATAGTTACTTTAAATATAAACATTTTGTTTCATAAAATATCTTACATACTTAAGTTCTTCAAGTACAAATGTATCACCCATCCTTGAGAATTGGGACAAATTATGTCCTACCAAAAAATCTTACAAATATTACTTAAAACAACAAATTGACTAATTTAATTTAAACTTCTATACCTGCCAAGTGCCAGGAAACACCCTTGTCCCAGACAAGAATTCAAAATTTCAATTAAAAAATGTGTTAAAAACCTTAAACTAATCATTCCTACTGATAATATAGGTGTGAAAAATTACTCATCTTTGTTTTAAATATAATTTTAATGAAAATGTTGGCCCTTGAAAGTTGTATCCCAGATCTTTGTCAACACAGATTTCTATAAAAATAATAAAAAGGGTTAGCTATATCCTAAGAACATGTCTCGCTCTGTAGTTTCACAGAAGGCAGCAAGCTTACTTCTCCTCTGATAAGTTATTTTGAAGCATTAAAGAAATAATATTGCAATCAGCATCGTCTGAAACATAACGGGTCAACTCCATCTCCCTTCTAAATCGAAATGCAATGAGAATTAAGGTTTTAAAAATGTGTATTTTCACTTGCATTAAGAGGCCTCTAAGCAACGGAGTAAAATAAAATGGCTCACTACGGCTATGCTGTGAAATGAGAACAACTCCGTATGATATAAAATCTTTTTTTATCTGACAGAGGTCAATTATCTTTAGTAATTTAATCATGTTATTGAAATGAGCAATTTAGTTTTGATTAAGTTATTTAAATACTATTAAAACATTAATAAATAGCTAAAACATCTGTTTTACTTTCTAGCTGGAACATCTGCTTTATTTGGCAAAACTAGCTTTTTGTAATGGGAGCCAAGACTTTGATCTTTCAAAATATATTTCCATCCATCCATTTTCTAACTGCTTAATCCAAGTCAGGGTCGCGGTGGCAACAGGGCAAGCCGAGTGGCCCAGACATCCCTCACCCCAGCAACTTCTAATTCCTTCAGGGTGATCCCAGGCCAGCTGGGAGATATAATTCCTCCAGCAAATCCTGGGTCTGCCCGGGGTCTCCTCCCAGCTGGACGTGCCCAGTACACCTCCATGGGGAGGTGCCCTGGGGACATCCTTACCAGATTTCCGAACCACCTCAACTGACTCCTTTCAATGTGGAGGAGCAGCGGATCTACTCCGAGGTCCTCCTGGATGGCTGAGCTCCTCACAATGTCCAGGAGAGTAAGCCCCGCCACCCTACGGAGAAGTGGCCACTCATTTCGCAATCTAACTCTTTCGGTCACTACCCACAGCTTGTGACCATAGGGAGAGTAGGAATGAAGACACCACTACCGTCCGGTACAACTCCCACAATACTGCAGCCTCTCCTGCTCCCTTTTACCGCCACTTGTGCAGAAGACCCTGAGATACTTGAACTCCTCCACCTAGGACAGTTGTTCCCCCCTCAACTGAAGAGGACCATGGCCACAGACTTGGAAGTGCTGGTCCTCATCCCAACCGCATCATTAGAAACCGCTCTAATGTGCATTGGAGGTCACCGGATGATGAGACCAAACGGACGACATGATCCACGAACAGCAGAGATGCCACCCTTGGGTCCCCAAACCGGACACACTCCAGACCTCGGCTACGCCTTGATAACCTGTCCGTGAAAACCAAGAACAGGAGTGGAGACAAGGCGCATCCTTGTCAGAGTCTAACACCCACCTTGAACGAGCTTGACTTAATGCCAAGATTGCGAACACAGCTCTTGCTCCGAGTGTACAGGGACTGATTTGGCTCGCAGTAGCGACCCTGGCACCCCATACTCCAGCAGCAGCTCCCACAAGATACCTCAGGGAACACAGTTGTAAGCCTTCTCCAAATCCACAAAACACATGTATACCAGATTAGCAAACTCCCATAACCCCTCAAATATCCGCAATGTTTACACACACTGATCTTTTTTTTTGTAATGTTTTTCTTGCCAAATATAATAGAAAATGTATATCACCTGTTCTTGAGAATTGGGACAAAATGTACATCAAAATATATTTTCCCAGCATAATTGAAGGTGAAAAAAAGTTCAAAACACAAGGTTTTCTCAAGAATGGGTGGTATACATTTTGTACTATATTTGACCCAAGTCTGTGCAGCATAACTGTTATACTACACGTGAAGTTAAAAAAAACGATCAGTTGTGTGTACACATCCAAGATAAGGAGACAATCAAATTGATGTTTTACTACAAACAATAGATTTCTGGTCAACAATAGGAAAGAGAAGGTGGTGTTGGTGTAAACTTAGCTAGAATTAGTTTGACTATTTAGTTTGAGAATTTCAAATGTGGAAAAATCTATTTTGCAGTATATGTTTGAGTGTCTACACGCCCTGCAGATGGTTTGATTAATCTTTAGATATGCTCTCATTTTCTGCTCTTGATTTTTAGATAATCAATGGTAATAGAACTTCCCCACTCCAGCCAGCCCCAAACTTAAAACTTCCTTTGACTGACTGGGTCAAGGTGAGTTTGTGTTGGTGTGAGGTAAGCTTCATCAACCTATACAGTGGAATATATTAACCTCAGAATTAATATAGGACTGTCTATACATTAAACAGCATAATGCATGCTTTCAATGTTATATCTGGAATTGGATAAGCTGTTTTGGTGTGTTTTCCCTGTTGATTGGCTAAAAAGGAAAAAATGCAAGTCATCCATAATGTTAAATATACAGTCAAGCCGGAAAGTCTGAATGCCCCTTTCACCTTCTCCACGTTTTATTACATTACAGACATATTCTACAATGGATTGAGTTCATTTTTTGTCTCAAAATTCTACACAAAATAGCCCATAATGACAAAGTGAAAACATGTTTTTAGAATTTTTTTCAAATGTATTAAAAATAGAAAACTGAAATATTTCATTTACATAAGGATTCATACCCTTTGCTTGAACATATTTTTAAAGTATCATATTTAATATTTGGTGGCATATCCTTTGCATGCTGTTACTTCCTGAAGTCTGTGATCCATCAACATCAAAAAACTCTCGATATCTTATTTCCAGGTACTGTTACAAGCGATACTATAAGCTATCTGCATTTGAATGGATCTCTATGGGAATTGGGGGGTGAAACTAGATTCAGCTGCAAATTACACCAGTACAGTATGGAACACATGGCTAAATGGCTGTAATCAAGTAATCAAGTAATCAAGAGTGAGCTATCAAACGAGCCCCAAACCATCACTCTGCGGCCAGATATGGAGTAGATGTGGATGGATCACGGCAAGGGTTGGTTATTTCTTCTGACTCATTTTTCTATAGAACTCTATGGGGGAAAAAGTCAGGAGAAACAACCCTTAAAGGAATCCATCCACATCTACTCCATATCTGGCCGCAGAGTGATGGTTTGGGGCTCGTTTGATACCTTAGACCAGGGGTAGGCAACCCTGGTCCTAGAGAGCCGCAGGGTCTGCTGGTTTTTGTTGTTACTCACCACTTAATTGATCAATTAAAGCAGTTGATTACACAGTTAACTCACCTCACCTGGTTTCTTTGGTCTAATTAGTTGCTGTGTTTAAGGTGAAAACAAAAACCAGCAGACCCTGCGGCTCTCTAGGACCAGGGTTGCCTACCCCTGCCTTAGACCCTTGATGACGTACAGCCATTTCGCCAGTCATGTGTTCCATACTGTACCAGTGTAATTTACAGCTGAATCTAGTCTCACCCCCCAATTCTCATAGAGATCAGTTCAAATGCAGAGAGGTTATAGTATCGCTTGTAACAGTACCTGAAAATAAGATATCGAGAGTCTTTTGTTGTTGATTGGTCACAGACTTCAGGAAGTAACAGCATGCAAAGGATATGCGACCAAATATTAAATATGATACTTTAAAAATATGTGAAAGCAAAGGGTATGAATACTTATGGAAATGAGAGATTTCAGTTTTCGATTTTTAATACATTTGCAAAAATTTCTAAAAACATGTTTTCACTTTGTCATTATGGGCTATTTTGTGTAGAATTTTGAGACAAAAAATGAACTCAATCTATTGTAGAATATGTCTGTAATGTAATAAAACGTGGAGATGGTGAAAGGGGTATTCAGACTTTCCGGCTTGACTGTAAGCTCAGAGTAACAATAAAGCTTATTTTTTCATGTTATCCACTTGGATTTCTTGATGTATATTACAATTCTTTTTAGAATTGTTTTCTTAGTGTTTATTTTTGTTTGACGGGCAATATAGTAATCTTATAACTATGAAATACACAAACTATGAACTCCATCAAGACAGTGGTCCCCAACCCTGTTCCTTGAGATCTATTGTCCTGTAGGTTTTCACAACAAAGCACACCTCACCTCAACTGCTAGACATCTTGTTGAGCGGCTAATTCGTAGATTGTTCTATATTAGGGTTAAAATGAAAACCTGCAGGATGGGGAACAGGGTGGGGGCCACTGTATTAAGATGTATCAAAATGCAGTATCCCCTTTACGTTAGTGGTACAGCTACTGCATGTAAACTGTAGAGTTATTTCACCTTTCTGCTTGGTGCTGGTGTGGCACCACAAGAATAGATTTATCTGAAATAACATGCAATGTGCATTGGCAGGGAACGGAATCCCTGTTAATCAAATGCTGTTAGGAAACAAACAGGAAAGTTTTGTTGCTCAGTCACCATATTTCCCCTCTTCCCAATCAGATCTGGCAGAAGTTCCCCCTTTTCCTGGGTGGGGTGAGGAAACGGATGCCCAGCCTGAAAGAGTCTTCTGTACCCAGCGGAACATCAGGCTTATCGTGTGAGTAAAACATTATACCCAAGTCATTGTTTTGTTATACACAACATTGTCATGTCTTCCAGCAACCAGTTGAAACATGCCCTCAACGCTCAACTTGAAGAATGTGTTGCTTTTAATGAGGTGGTGGGACCGCCCCTGCCCTCATGACTGTGTGGTAATGAAGAACCATATGAATGTCTCAATGAAATCCATCAATAGCCCTTTTTTGGCCGTTTCTCCTACTGCTGTGAGTAATATTTCTCCTGCTTTCTCCAAATTCCACAGCTCTGTTCATCGTCATCTGTCATTCATTGCTTATTTTCCTGAAATGTGGAATGCATTTATATGTTTGGGTGGGTCGGTGGGATTGATTTACCAACTGTAACTGGGTTTTTAGTTAAGTGAATGAATTATTCAGGTTCTGTTTCAAAGTCCACTGCCCTGAGGCTCAGTCGGAACCCGTAACCCCCCTCCCCCCTTCCACGGTACTATTTACCAAATATTGCACTTGTAAAAATTAATAAATAAATAACACGCTCATGGAAACTGTTAAATTCTAAAGTAATTTAAAAGGTAAATAAAAATTCCACATCTGTGATTCCATGATGGTGGACAGAATCCCTTATTTTAGTCTGATAACAGCACACACTCACAAAACATACTTACTTACAGAGAAGTATCCCATTTCCAGTCTAGACTTCTTATATTCATGTTGAATTTGATCCCATGAATATACAAATGCTTAGATGTTAGTTTAGTTTCTGCAATGGCCCTTTAAAGAGCAACTTTAGTGATAAAATAACAAGTACAGATGAACCTCGATTCAACGGACACCGATGCAACGGATTCCGGATCCAACGGACATGTAATTATATTTGGCCCGCGAGATAATATCAAATTTCAATTTGAGTCGGCCCGCCGGTAACGCATGCACCGCTAATACTACAAATCCCAGAATGCTCTGCTAGTGCCTTGGTGCGTCAAGACCCGCAAGCATCTCCTCCTCTTAAGTATCTGACGCGTGTATGGACGTGGCTGGTTAACGGGTATTTACTTTCACGATATAACAGACAAACGCAGAAGCGGACGCACACCCGCGGTACATACGTTAAATAAAACGTAAAACGAAGTTTGTATAAAAATAAAAGGCGATTGCAATTACAATTACAATCGAGGTTCGCGATTACAAGCAAAAAAGCGTCGTACAAGCGTCGGTTTGCCTGGTTGTTGTGCGCTACATATCTCTTGTTATAGTGATATTTTGCAGTGTCGCATTATTCGCTGCAACGGACAAACGGCTTTAACGGACAACTGCTCCCCCCTATTAGTCCGTTGGATCGAGGTTCAACTGTACAACCAAATATGTAAGTTGATCCAATGATTTTGGTCCTAAAATAAATACAGTATAATTCCCATGCATTAAGATCCCATGGAACTGCATTCAAGCTGGGTAGGTGGAATGAATATATACAGCCTCGCTTGTATGTATTGTATGAATGTAGCCATGTACCCTTGATGGACCCATCCTGAACTTCCAGCAGGCTGCAAGTACAAGCATGGGTGTAATTCTCTTGCAAGGCACCTAAAGATGTGGTGAACACCCACACAAACATTAATCACCTATTTCTGTTTTGTAGATTCAGACTCGTTTAGATTTATACCCTCTTATTTTGTATGGTTTGTGACCTGCTTGTTGAATCCTGACTCCAGGCCAACAAGTTTGGAGCCCAGCAGTCGAGAGTGGGCCAGCCTCTCCAGAAGGTGTGTTCATGCACAGCTCTGATTTGGGGGACACAATCAATGACACAACAGGTTATCTGGCCAGGACATCAGTGTTGCTTTGCCACACTGAGGGCAGCATGCATATTTACTGAAGCAATTAAAGTTAAGTACCATGCTCAAAGATACAACAGCAATAGCCTACATGAAAATCAAACCTGACCAAAAAAAAAAGTCGCCGTTGCACCCGTCATGCATAGTGCCCACTGTACAAGCCTCTAGAGGCAATGTTATGATCTGAATATATTAGGAAATTGCTTCAATTGGTCAGGTCTAGGCTCAGCAGCAATAAAATTAAGTCAGCTGAGTACCTGAATGTACTGAATGACCAAGT
The DNA here is from genome assembly GCA_022702515.1 of Ilyophis sp. 1 JC-2022. Classification (NCBI taxonomy): domain Eukaryota; kingdom Metazoa; phylum Chordata; class Actinopteri; order Anguilliformes; family Synaphobranchidae; genus Ilyophis; species Ilyophis sp. 1 JC-2022. The sequence continues at coordinate 112,192,935 of CM040404.1, read as the reverse complement.
TATCCCATCAATGGGCATATTCCAGGACGACAATGCCAAGATTCATCAGGCTCAAATTGTGAAAGAGTGGTTCAGGGAGCATGAGAAATCATTTACACACATGAATTGGCCACCAGAGTCCTGACCTTAACCCCATTGAAAGTCTTTGGGATGTGCTGGAGAAGACTTTACGGAGTGGTTAGATTCTCCCGTCGTCAATACAAGATCTCGGCCAAAAATTAATGCAACTCTGGATGGAAATAAATGTTGTGACGTTGCATAAGGTTGTCGAAATAATGCCATGACGAATACGCGCCGTAATCAAAGCTAAAGGCGGTCCAACGAAATATTAGAGTGTGCGACTTTCTTTTGGCCAGGCAGCATAGATACATTACATTATGTTTAAATTACGTTACTTTAGTAGACAACCCTACTTTGAGTAAATTTACTACACAAAGAACATAAGTGCATTCAAACAGGGGGAGGGGGTGTTACAACCCTGGCTTGAAAGGCCACAACACAAAGAATGTTAAAATGTTTGTTAAAATATCAAAATAAAGAGACCTGAAAAAGGGGAAGATGTAGTGGTTGACAGGCAGAGCCAGAGGAAAACTAAGAACGATACTAGCGATGTTACAAGCGATACTATAACCTCTCTGCATTTGAACTGATCTCTATGAAAATTGGGGGGTGAGACTATATTCAGCTGTAAATTACACTGGTACAGTATGGAACACATGACTGGCGAAATGGCTGTACGTCATCAAGGGTCTAAGGTATCAAACGAGCCCCAAACCATCACTCTGCGGCCAGATATGGAGTAGATGTGGATGGATTCCTTTAAGGGTTGTTTCTCCTGACTTTTTCCCCTATAGAGTTCTATAGGAAAATGAGTCAGGAGAAATAACCCTTGCAGTAATCCATCCACATCTACTCCATATCTGGCAACAGAGTGATGGTTTGGGGCTCGTTCGATAGGTCAGACCTTTGATGACTTACAGCCATTTAGCCAGCCATATGTTCCATACTGTACCAGTGTAATTTACAGCTGAATCTAGTCTCACCCCCCAATTCCCATAGAGATCCATTCAAATGCAGAGAGCTTATAGTATCGCTTGTAACAGTACCTGGAAATAAGATATCGAGAGTCTTTTGATGTTGATGGGTCACAGACAGACACAGAAGTAACAGCATGCAAAGGATATGCGACCAAATATTAAATATGATACTTTAAAAATATGTTAAAGCAAAGAGTATGAATACTATGAATGTTTTCACTTTGTCATTATGGGCTATTTTGTGTAGAATTTTGAGACAAAAAATTTACTCAATCTATTGTAGAATATGTCTGTAATGTCATAAAATGTGGAGAAGGTGAAAGGGGTATTCAGACTTTCCGGCTTGACTGTAGCTACGCTGGGACAAACCAAAGACACAGCATATTCTCACATACCAGCTAGTTGTTCATGTAAGATATAATTATATTCTTGGTACTATTGCAATGAAAGAAAAAATGAAAAATATACCTGAAATATGTATCTGGTGGTTTCAATGTAGTTAACTAACTGACTTCAATGATATTCTAAAGCTGCACAGGTTGCATAAAACCCACAGGAGCCCCTAAAGAGGCCAAAGTGAGAAAGGCCGAAGGGATCCAGGCCAGGCCAAACCAGGCCAGTAGGAACCACATCAAAAAAAAGTGTGTCTATAGCAGATGACGATGAGGTAGGGGCTTGTACGCGATAGACTGTGACCATTGCAACTTGTGGGCTGCTGTGTGGAGATCCTTACAAGTATGGACATCTCACTCTCTCTGGTAAACTATGAGCTGTTTTTGTGTTTGTTTGTTTGTTTGTGCGTGCGTGCACATTGGAGAGGGTCTAGCAGAAGCCATCTGTAGCAGTCCTGCCACGAAGCTGCACTGTGCCAGCTGTGTTCCCCATTCGCGTTGGATCTTCTCAGACCGGCTCTAAATTCGCCTGATTATCGTTAAGGGTTTTAATTGCAGGACGTGCACTTGATAATTTGCATAATAATTGGTGCCCATAGAAGCATGGGGGAATTATGGCAGGGAGGTGGGAGGGGAGCTGAGGAAGAAGTTCTCGGTGTCTCACGCTGTTCCCCCTCTCCACTCAGTTCCGCCCCTCTGGAGCCTTGACTAATGGGATTTATCTCTCTGTTTGAGGCCCGTGTTCCGGAGCTTAGAGGGATTGCAGCTTCCTGTCGCCTGGCCCCTCCATATGTCAGACCTGCTGGGTGGGCCACCCCATATTGGCTTCGCTGCCCTCCTTTTGTTAACCTGCTTACGGGGTTCCAGGAGGGTACACTGTAGTGAAGGTGTGGCAGAGTTTGTGGGGGGTGGTAAATGTATCAAATTTAGAATAATTTGTTAATTTGTTAACGGTGATTTCCATCTGCCATAATGATTTTTTGTTTGTTTGTTTTGGTTTTTCAGCATCCCCTCTTTGATCTTAGCAATGACTCAGAAATTTGGAAAAGCTGTAAACCGCACGGATAGATGTGGGGCTTCAAATATGGGTACTGGCATTGCTGTAGTGTTCAGAAAACCACAAATCTGAAGGTTTGAGACAAAATGTTGCCTTTGGCCTTTTGGGGGGACAAGCAGCATGTCAGCTTCCTGGCAATCAGACTTCATACTTTCAGAATGTTTTATTCCATAAAACCTATTTATTACATACATTTTTAGAACTATTGCTGTATTATCAAAAATGTTTCTAATCTTTTTTGGCTCTTATCACAAAAAGTTTTAAAAAAAACGACTGTGAGAAAGGTGAGGATGCAAACATAACATCTTTAAAATAAAATTTATTTACCAGACGCATTCACCTGCAGCAGTGACCCAAAAGCCTGGTCTATATATCAAGAGATTGGCAGAACTAGCTACAAGTCTTTTAAAATGCTTTTGTGCCAAGCAGTGTGTGATAGTTTTTGTTGCTGAGTATCTGCATTGAGTGGTATTACAGAGCTATCAGAGTGTGCTTCAGAATGTGCCTGACAGGCTAGCTCTTTTCACATATTGTCAGAAAGAGACTTCTTTCACCCAAAATGGGTGGAGTTCCAGAAGCTTGCTGTCAATCATTGATCGATGTGAACCTCTTCACTCTCTTCAGCAATGCACTTTGTAATGGTGGATTTAACTTAACATACTTTCATTTCTGTATACATTTTAGTGTACACATAAAGTATTTCTTGCTCTTATGGATGGCACAGTTAAATTGATTCCATAATAAAAATGCAATGGTTCAGATACTGTTTTTTTAAGTTTTATGTTTTATGCGGCGGTTTTCTGAGAACTGCAACACGGAGATACAAAGCGTGCATGTTTATTAGACAAGATCATGAAATTGGAAAAAGTTGATTCACAAATGGTTGGCGTCCAAATAACCAACTGTGTTTATTTTCTCAGAGAAGAGCTCTTTTACCTGTTAACATGTCTTTTATAAGCATTTCCATTATGGCCACAAAAAACTAAATAGTTGACTTGTAAAAAGCCGCTAGGGCACAAAGTTTGTGGGACTTTTTTTTGGAGAATCTCCCTTCAGCTGAGTGTGGTGTAAAAGGGAAACTCGTGGAAGCAGCAGACATGCAGTCTCTCCTCACAGTAAGCTATAGCATCAGGGCTGAATGGTCTAATTACTTGCTCAGCTGTTGTTTCAGACAAACTGGCTGTTGGTCATCAGGGCTCTGCAGGAGGTGGGCAGTGTGGTTTTGGCCGTGTCCTGCGGATTATGGGGGCAGACGGGGGGGCAGTGGGTGAGTCGTAGTGCACAGGGTGAAACTAGGCCACGTGTTGTCTGCGAGCAGGTGTCTTTCATTCAAAGAGATGGCATGCACAGAGAGGCAGAAGAGACAGGGGTGAGACGGGTAGTGTTGTATCTTCTCCCCCCTCTCATTTGCGTAATTACAAGATCTGGAACTCCCTCGCTGGCCCCATGTCCGCCAGGGTGGAAGGCGATACTCTAGACCCGGGTGAGCTGTGCGCGGGCCGGCCGATTGAAGCACACAATGGGGGCTGTGCTCCAGTTCTGCAGTAGTCCTGGGCAGATGGCCTCTTCGATGGTGTGTGTGTGTGTAGTCAGCAAATCCAAATCCCCCCCCCCCCCTCAAAAACAAAACAAAAGGCCCTTTACCATAATAGCGGGATCACAGATGACATTTCTCAGCAAACAAAGACATTTTAAGGTGGGTTAGAAATGCACTAATTGGATTTGAAAGATATTAAAGCATTGTTATCTTGGGGGGAAATGATAATTCTGCATTTTTGGTCTTAGTTTAAAATCAGTTATTTTACAGTTAAGAAAGTGAACCAGGGTGGTGTCTCGGTGACGTAGCTTGTAGGGCACATCCTCATGCTCATTGTGAGCCGCGATTTAGGCAGTTTGAATCCGGCAGCCCTAAAAAATATTATTTTTAAAAAGTGAATCGGCTTGGAGTAAGAACATTGTGCCTTATCACAGGCTGTGAGGTGAGATTCCATGAGGCCATTAGCTGACTGAAGACAGGATGTAAGAAGCTGAGAAACACAGGAGCTGCAGCCTGCTGGATGGGGTGCCTACAAGTTACACTGAGATACAGTGTCAGCCTACAGGGTGAGCATGCTAATACACTGAGATACAGTGTCAGTCTACAGGGTGAGCATGCTAATACACTGAGATACAGTGTCAGCCTACAGGGTGAGCATGCTAATACACTGAGATACAGTGTCAGTCTACAGGGTGAGCATGCTAATACACTGAGATACAGTGTCAGTCTACAGGCTGAGCATGCTAATACACTGAGATACAGTGTCAGTCTACAGGGTGAGCATGCTAATACACTGAGATACAGTGTCAGTCTACAGGGTGAGCATGCTAATACACTGAGATACAGTGTCAGTCTACAGGGTGAGCATGCTAATACACTGAGATACAGTGCCAGTCTACAGGGTGAGCATGCTAATACACTGAGATACAGTGTCAGTCTACAGGGTGAGCATGCTAATACACTGAGATACAGTGTCAGTCTACAGGGTGAGCATGCTAATAAACTGAGATACAGTGTCAGTCTACAGGGTGAGCATGCTAATACACTGAGATACAGTGTCAGTCTACAGGGTGAGCATGCTAATACACTGAGATACAGTGTCAGTCTACAGGGTGAGCATGCTAATACACTGAGATACAGTGCCAGTCTACAGGGTGAGCATGCTAATACACTGAGATACAGTGTCAGTCTACAGGGTGAGCATGCTAATACACTGAGATACAGTGTCAGTCTACAGGGTGAGCATGCTAATACACTGAGATACAGTGTCAGCCTACAGGGTGAGCATGATAATACACTGAGATACAGTGTCAGCCTACAGGGTGAGCATGCTAATACACTGAGATACAGTGTCAGTCTACAGGGTGAACATGCTAATACACTGAGATACAGTGTCAGTCTACAGGGTGAGCATGCTAATACACTGAGATACAGTGTCAGTCTACAGGGTGAGCATGCTAATACACTGAGATACAGTGTCAGTCTACAGGGTGAGCATGCTAATACACTGAGATACAGTGTCAGCCTACAGGGTGAGCATGCTAATACACTGAGATACAGTGTCAGTCTACAGGGTGAGCATGCTAATACACTGAGATACAGTGTCAGCCTACAGGGTGAACATGCTAATACACTGAGATACAGTGTCAGTCTACAGGGTGAGCATGCTAATACACTGAGATACAGTGTCAGTCTACAGGGTGAGCATGCTAATACACTGAGATACAGTGTCAGTCTACAGGGTGAGCATGATAATACACTGAGATACAGTGTCAGCCTACAGGGTGAGCATGCTAATACACTGAGATACAGTGTCAGCCTACAGGGTGAGCATGCTAATACACTGAGATACAGTGTCAGCCTACAGGGTGAACATGCTAATACACTGAGATACAGTGTCAGTCTACAGGGTGAGCATGCTAATACACTGAGATACAGTGTCAGTCTACAGGGTGAGCATGCTAATACACTGAGATACAGTGTCAGCCTACAGGGTGAACATGCTAATACACTGAGATACAGTGTCAGTCTACAGGGTGAGCATGCTAATACACTGAGATACAGTGTCAGTCTACAGGGTGAGCATGCTAATACACTGAGATACAGTGTCAGTCTACAGGGTGAACATGCTAATACACTGAGATACAGTGTCAGTCTACAGGGTGAGCATGCTAATACACTGAGATACAGTGTCAGTCTACAGGGTGAGCATGCTAATACACTGAGATACAGTGTCAGTCTACAGGGTGAGCATGCTAATACACTGAGATACAGTGTCAGCCTACAGGGTGAGCATGCTAATACACTGAGATACAGTGTCAGCCTACAGGGTGAGCATGCTAATACACTGAGATACAGTGTCAGTCTACAGGGTGAGCATGCTAATACACTAAGATACAGTGTCAGTCTACAGGGTGAACATGCTAATACACTGAGATACAGTGTCAGTCTACAGGGTGAGCATGCTAATACACTAAGATACAGTGTCAGTCTACAGGGTGAACATGCTATTACACTGAGATACAGTGTCAGCCTACAGGGTGAGCATGCTAATACATTGAGATACAGTGTCAGCCTACAGGGTGAGCATGCTAATACACTGAGATACAGTGTCAGTCTACAGGCTGAGCATGCTAATACACTGAGATACAGTGTCAGTCTACAGGGTGAGCATGCTAATACACTGAGATACAGTGTCAGTCTACAGGGTGAGCATGCTAATACACTGAGATACAGTGTCAGTCTACAGGGTGAACATGCTAATACACTGAGATACAGTGTCAGCCTACAGGGTGAGCATGCTAATACACTGAGATACAGTGTCAGTCTACAGGGTGAGCATGCTAATACACTGAGATACAGTGTCAGTCTACAGGGTGAGCATGCTAATACACTGAGATACAGTGTCAGTCTACAGGGTGAGCATGCTAATACACTGAGATACAGTGTCAGTCTACAGGGTGAGCATGCTAATACACTGAGATACAGTGTCAGCCTACAGGGTGAGCATGCTAATACACTGAGATACAGTGTCAGTCTACAGGCTGAGCATGCTAATACACTGAGATACAGTGTCAGTCTACAGGGTGAGCATGCTAATACACTGAGATACAGTGTCAGTCTACAGGGTGAGCATGCTAATACACTGAGATACAGTGTCAGTCTACAGGGTGAGCATGCTAATACACTGAGATACAGTGTCAGTCTACAGGGTGAGCATGCTAATACACTGAGATACAGTGTCAGTCTACAGGGTGAGCATGCTATTACACTGAGATACAGTGTCAGTCTACAGGGTGAGCATGCTAATACACTGAGATACAGTGTCAGTCTACAGGGTGAGCATGCTAATACACTGAGATACAGTGTCAGTCTACAGGGTGAGCATGCTAATACACTGAGATACAGTGTCAGTCTACAGGGTGAGCATGCTAATACACTGAGATACAGTGTCAGTCTACAGGGTGAACATGCTAATACACTGAGATACAGTGTCAGTCTACAGGGTGAGCATGCTAATACACTGAGATACAGTGTCAGTCTACAGGGTGAGCATGCTATTACACTGAGATACAGTGTCAGCCTACAGGGTGAGCATGCTAATACACTGAGATACAGTGTCAGTCTACAGGGTGAGCATGCTAATACACTGAGATACAGTGTCAGTCTACAGGGTGAGCATGCTAATACACTGAGATACAGTGTCAGTCTACAGGGTGAGCATGCTAATACACTGAGATACAGTGTCAGTCTACAGGGTGAACATGCTAATACACTGAGATACAGTGTCAGTCTACAGGGTGAGCATGCTAATACACTGAGATACAGTGTCAGTCTACAGGGTGAGCATGCTATTACACTGAGATACAGTGTCAGTCTACAGGGTGAGCATGCTAATACACTGAGATACAGTGTCAGTCTACAGGGTGAGCATGCTAATACACTGAGATACAGTGTCAGCCTACAGGGTGAGCATGCTAATACACTGAGACACAGTGTCAGTCTACAGGGTGAGCATGCTAATACACTGAGATACAGTGTCAGTCTACTGGGTGAGCATGCTAATACACTGAGATACAGTGTCAGTCTACAGGGTGAACATGCTAATACACTGAGATACAGTGTCAGTCTACAGGGTGAGCATGCTAATACACTGAGATACAGTGTCAGTCTACAGGGTGAGCATGCTAATACACTGAGATACAGTGTCAGTCTACAGGGTGAACATGCTAATACACTGAGATACAGTGTCAGTCTACAGGGTGAGCATGCTAATACACTGAGATACAGTGTCAGCCTACAGGGTGAGCATGCTAATACACTGAGATACAGTGTCAGTCTACAGGGTGAGCATGCTAATACACTGAGATACAGTGTCAGTCTACAGGGTGAACATGCTAATACACTGAGATACAGTGTCAGTCTACAGGGTGAGCATGCTAATACACTGAGATACAGTGTCAGCCTACAGGGTGAGCATGCTAATACACTGAGATACAGTGTCAGTCTACAGGGTGAGCATGCTAATACACTGAGATACAGTGTCAGTCTACAGGGTGAGCATGCTAATACACTGAGATACAGTGTCAGCCTACAGGGTGAGCATGCTAATACACTGACGAATACATGCATATACACATGCACATAGGCATCCACAAGGTGTGCTTACACACATACTGATATACATGCACAGCACAGATACAGAAGAATGTAAACATAAGAAGTTTTAATGAGTAGAAATGGCCATTCAACTTCATACATCATAAAGTGCAGTATCTGTCAAGGCTTGTCTTAAGCCGACCACGTTATCTGTGTCCACTGCAAGCCCTGGTCAACTATTAAATACAAAATCAATAGAAAAAACATACGTGTGAAAACAGCCAATTTTTTCTTCTAATGGCTTCTTACAATTGTGCGGACCACATGAGTAATCCTGCTACCAGTAAATTTACTTTTAGAGCTAACCCCTTGACAATTTTTAAACACTGTAGTATCATACTGCAATTACACATTTTATGAAGCCAGATATTTATGGCCAATATTTACTACAGTAGAACATCAGATATGAACTGACAGGTCAACTGAATAGTGTATTAACCTGGAATTAGTGTAAGCTATTAAACATTTTGATGTTCTGTATACAATACATGTATTCTCTTTGTTATTTCTGATGACAAAGTATGGTCAAGTCACTTTTCAGTCCATCTGATAACTTGAAGTGCATGTGCCTTCTAAACCCTGTTTACTTGCATATTTAAATTCAGTAAATGAAAGGTATCTTTAAGTGTTTATCATACCCGTGTCTCTCAGCTGTTTCTGTTCTCATATAGTTTAATGTAACCATTTCGGGAAAAAAGTAGTCGGGATCATATTAATGTTTATTGTTTAGCGCTGTAAGGCCAGCCTACAGTGCTGTCTAAGTACAGTTGAGGGTTGCATTAATAAGTGTAATAGCTTTGTCCATTCTGTATCTGAGTAAATAGTCCTTGTGCTCAAGGATCCCATTCCTTTAGACCTTTCTTCCATCCCGCATGAGACTATCTTAACTAAATAAGATTAACATATTTTTTAAGAATAATCGGGTAATATACACACTTAGCCTACAACCTCTGGAGGAAGAATGGTACAAGCTGCATATTGTTTAGACTACTGAACTGTTATAATACTGTGCGTACATGGCATTTTTGTACATCTAAACACCAATAACCATTGTGTATTTTGCTATATGATATACTGTACTTGTGCTATTCACCCATGAAGGTGAGGGTAGTGTCCAACTGCTGATGATTTTAATGTGCGTCCAAAAATAGGCTACTACTTGTATAACCCCTCCACCTAAGTTCGTCAGGCCCTGGGATAATTGTTCCATATTATCCTGGCATGTGATTACAGAGACGGCTTGAGAGCTTACGTAGTAACTTTTGAACACAGCCATTGAGTTTGTGTGTTCTTAGTATGTCCAATAAAATGCTTGCTCTGAGGTAGTTGTTTTTCAAAGGAGTATCAAAAGAAGCTATTAGATGTACAAATTAAATAGGAAGTGTATGCTAAGTCACTTTTCAGGAAAATAAACTAGACTTCGGCCAACTTCTGTTCTCTGTAAGGAAATAGGAATCATGTAGTTCTTACTAATATTTCAAAACAACCTAAAATTAGCCACTGGGTTGTTTGTCCTGTGTAGTCACTTTGATGAATGTTTATAGTTTCTCAGTACTGCAGTGCTATTCTCCCACCCCCAGTTTCCCTTTCTCAGCTACGTACTGGACACCATAGCAACAAAATAAACAAATGGTCAATTACAAGACTGTCTCCTGAATTACTTATGCAGCTCAAGCCTACCTTTCCCAATACCATGTTCTGGTGAAGCTGTGCATGACAATGGCAGTGTAGCATAATGGTGAGGGAATTATAACTCCAATGGTTTATAACTCCAAGGTTGTAGGTTTGATTCCAAGATGGATCGCTGCTGTTACTGGTACTTATCCTGTATTGCTTCAATACATATACAGCTGCAAAAATGTATGTAAACAAGCATAAACTGCTGAAGTTGCTCTTAATAAGAATGTCTTACACAATTCCTAAAATGTAAATATAGTGAGAGACTACGACTTCATGAATTCTATACTGGATGCAGTTCTCATGTGCTGTTAGTGGCTGATTGAATGAACCAATCAAACTATGGATCGATTTATTTCAGTCTGTGAAAGTCTTATTTAACTCCCATTCCACAGCCCACTGGGCACTAGGGGCCACATTCAGAGTTGAAATAAGCACGCAAATGGGATTTACTCCCGAAATTCCGCGTAGCTTAAGCTATTTGTGATTCAGACATTTGATTTATCTGCTGTTTTAGGCGTCTCTGCAGTATATACGTGGCATTACGCGCGCGGGGTGGAGATTTGATGAAAATGAGGCGTCTGCAAATCGTGCAAGATACGCATATTCATATTCAGAGTTTCCACTTAATCATTTTTTTCCGCCCAACTTTCTTTGTAAAAAAAGGTAGTTTATGTCTTGCGCCGCCAATAGATGATTATGAAAAATACAGCATCTTTCGCAAAAATGGATATTAGAATGATTGCATGTTCTTTGAAAATAATATTGGTCTTATTTTCTTTTGCCTAGCCTACTTACAATTATCAAAGAGCTGTCATTAAAAAAAAAAAACAAGTAGGCTATGATTGACCGGCTGGTATATCATTCCAGACCAATATTAGATAGATTAATTGATAGACAGTGTCTGGATCATATTTGTTTTGACAGAGAGACCATTTGTATCAGCACAGCTTCACCAAAATTATTGTTGAAATTAAGTTGAAGACGCTGCATATAGGCACACACATTTTTTTTAGTAGAAAGCTGGCAAAGCTGGCAAACCAAGGGGCAGGTACAAGAAACAGGTAATTAGAATATCATGCCCTGTGCCACCCACATTTTGAGAAACGCACCCGCGTAGCGCAGGTTAAAATACGGCGTATCTCAGTCTGCGTTAAATCCGCATAGGGGAAGCATTTAAGCGCATGACTTAAATTGGCCATCTCTGAATCCGGCCCATAATGTTTCACTTAAAATGTCCACTGTTTTAAGCCTGGACATAGCGCCAACAAGAAGATAGGCCTACGAGATTCTACCTTGGCAGACAAGGTGTGTGGCCCTTTTTAGACTGGCTGAAATGGGTCTACAATATGACACATTTTATTTCACAATTTCCATACGTGATTCAGTTGTAAATTCAAAGATAAACAATATGGATTCATGTGGATGCATTTCTCAAAAGTCATTGCTTTGGCAAGCGAAATCTGGTCTACACGTAGATGCATGTAATGTAATGTTTTACTTACAATGTCAAAACTTTTAGACTATTTGTTGCCACAAGAAGCCTGGATGAACAACGATTGTCATTCATTAAACACTAAAGTAAGCATGTGGCCTCAATAGCTCAGTGCTAAGATACTTGCCTTCAGATCTGTGGATTGTGAGTTTGGGGATGGTGTTTTTTTACATATAAAAATTCAGGTGAAATGTGGTCTAAACAAGGTCTAAATGTGAATGTCTACAAACATCTACAAATATACGTTGAAAAGATGTTTGCTTTTGAACTATTTTCAGACATCTATTGGACATCTACCATAGATGTCTTTTAAGCATCTTTAGACCAAAACATTCTCACTGGGAGGGTTCCAGGAAACGTCATTCTACCATTAGATAAGGTAACAGATGTGTTAAGCATGAATCCCTCTGTGTATATCAATTTTAGCAAACATTATCCAACAATAACAGGTGGTGAATGCTTCAGAACAACACCCACACTCATGGGTCACACATACTGTGCTTGTGCGTGCGCATGCGTGTGGCCATGTCCACCAGTGTAAACTATGGCACACTGAGTATGGGTTCATCCATCACTTCAGCAGTCCTGGCCCCTCCCCCAGCATGGTGACTCAATCTTATGGCACATGCCCATATCCACATGAATGTTGGAAGCAGATAACCAATTAGTGTGCTGGTTTGCAAAACCAAGGAAAACTATTCAGTATACCCGAGAGAATAATATGAGTGTCAGCGAGTTTAAGAGATTTTTGTCTCGGTCTGTTGCCTTTTCTCTTGTCTTTTTGTGGGACTTATGATTGAAACTTTTTCGAGATAAAACAGAGTTAATGTTATACAATGCTTGCATTTGTCATTTCCTGTTCCGTTGTTCTTCAATAATGTAGTAACTGTGAGGGAGACGTTTATGTAAATTTGAGTTTCTCACTGGACCTGACTGCTGTATTCTGACGGCTGAGCGAGTGTTTGTTTCGTCATTGCTTTCATCACAGCTGCAGGGGATCTTTTATGTATTTTTGACTTTTGCAGGGCTGTGGCCTGTTGGAACACAGTGGGGGCTGTGGTCTGTTGGAACACAGCTCCCAATCCAGGTGGGCCACAGTTAAAATGGTGTTGATGTGGGGAAATGATTGTGCTGGCACTAGAAACCGTTGTGGTGCTAGTGAAGTAGTTGTGTGTTAAGTTCTGCTTTGTTTGCTGTTTCTGTATGTTATTTATGTACAACTGTTTATTTATGTACAACAAGCTGAAGGATGAAATTCCCCTTGAGCGAAATGAAAATCGGAGCTGAAATCAGTCTGAAGCTTTATCCAGCTGTGGTATGCTCACTGATCGAGCACAGAGAACGCTCTCTGGCAGCTGTGGTATGCGCACTGATCGAGCACAGAGAACGCTCTCTGGCAGCTGTGGTATGCTCACTGATCGAGCACAGAGAACGCTCTCTGTGCAGCTGTGGTATGCTCACTGATCGAGCACAGAGAACGCTCTCTGTGCAGCTGTGGTATGCTCACTGATCGAGCACAGAGAACGCTCTCTGTGCAGCTGTGGTATGCTCACTGATCGAGCACAGAGAACGCTCTCTGTGCAGCTGTGGTATGCTCACTGATCGAGCACAGAGAACGCTCTCTGGCAGCTGTGGTATGCTCACTGATCGAGCACAGAGAACGCTCTCTGGCAGCTGTGGTACGCTCACTGATCGAGCACAGAGAACGCTCTCTGGCAGCTGTGGTACGCTCACTGATCGAGCACAGAGAACGCTCTCTGTGCAGCTGTGGTATGCTCACTGATCGAGCACAGAGAACGCTCTCTGTGCAGCTGTGGTATGCTCACTGATCGAGCACAGAGAACGCTCTCTGGCAGCTGTGGTATGCGCACTGATCGAGCACAGAGAACGCTCTCTGTGCAGCTGTGGTATGCGCACTGATCGAGCACAGAGAACGCTCTCTGGCAGCTGTGGTATGCGCACTGATCGAGCACAGAGAACGCTCTCTGGCAGCTGTGGTATGCGCACTGATCGAGCACAGAGAACGCTCTCTGTGCAGCTGTGGTATGCGCACTGATCGAGCACAGAGAACGCTCTCTGTGCAGCTGTGGTATGCGCACTGATCGAGCACAGAGAACGCTCTCTGTGCAGCTGTGGTATGCGCACTGATCGAGCACAGAGAACGCTCTCTGTGCAGCTGTGGTATGCTCACTGATCGAGCACAGAGAACGCTCTCTGGCAGCTGTGGTATGCTCACTGATCGAGCACAGAGAACGCTCTCTGTGCAGCTGTGGTATGCTCACTGATCGAGCACAGAGAACGCTCTCTGGCAGCTGTGGTATGCGCACTGATCGAGCACAGAGAACGCTCTCTGTGCAGCTGTGGTATGCTCACTGATCGAGCACAGAGAACGCTCTCTGGCAGAATTCCTTTTGCTGGGTTTTGGCCACAGTGATGCCCTTTTGGAAGGACAGATGGTAACAGGAACAGGTGCAGAGAAGCTCTGGTCCTGAATAAAGCTGTATGAGATCATGGCAAACAGTTGCGCTTAACCAAAGATCAACACAATGAACAAGATGTCTTACGAAGCAAGCTAATCCACTGCAGCGGTGCTTCTCAGTCCAGGTCCGGGAGACTGCACTGTGTGTAATCTGATATTCCCTTTCAGGTTTGATCGTGCTGTTAACTCAACACTGATATCTCCATTTAATCTACAGTCGTATGCAAATGTTTGGGCACCCCTGATCAAATTGCATGTTTTGTTGAATCTCTAAGTGAAAAAGAGTTAACACAACTTTTGCAGAGTACAAACTTGCACGTGACACAGTTCTGCTAATTTTAAAGTGCAATAACTATTTGTTTTTCAGTTTGAAAAAGAAACAAACCACTACCAGATATACAATGCCTTCAGAATGTATTTCCCCCCTTTAACATTTTCTTATATTATTTATTTTCATATATTACATTACATTACATTATAGGCATTTAGCAGACGCTCTTATCCAGAGCGACTTACACAGCATTTTTTTTGCATTTATACATAGTATCCATTGATACAGCTGGATATATACTGAAGCAATGCAGGTGAAGTACCTTGCTCAAGGGTACAACGGCAGTGTCCGACCTGGGAATCGAACCGGCAACCTTTCGGTTACAAACCCAGTTCCTTAACCATTATACCACGCTGCCGCCCCACATATATATTTTTCCCCTTCACCAAGAACCTTTATACTGCAAATATATTTTTTCCCTCCTGCTGAAAATCAATCCGTAGCGTGACGCTGTAACCACCATGCATGACGGTTGGGATGATGTTTGGTTTGTGCCAAACATAGTGCTTTGCTTTCAGGCAAACCTTTAGTCTCATCACACCACAAAATCTTCTTCCAAGACATCTCAGAGTCATGGTTTCTGGCAAACTCCAGGCTAGATATTTAATTTGGAATGTCCAGTTTGTGAACTATGTACAAGCGTGCTCATATATGGCCCCTGCTGCCAGTTGTTGAGAGTGAAGACAACTTGCGGTTCTCCTACAAAACACGCAGTGTCAGCCAGCTGCTTCTTTTCACATCACAGCTACAAGCCACAAGCACGTGCAGAGCAGGGGTGGAGGAGACCCAATCATACCGTGCCAAGAAAGCAAGGCATGGGTGCCTGGATGACCAACAGTGGTCACTCGAGCAATGTACACTGCTGTCCCCGGTAACAAATCACCCTGGTAATATATCCTTTTGGCGACGTGAAGCCAATTGTGCGCTGCCCCTCGGGGGCAGCCACAGTCGGGCGGCACTGGCAGGGGCCGGATTTGGGGCTAGACTTAATGTTGGCCTTTCTCAGAAGTGGCTTCCACCTAGCCAAAGAGGTGAAGAGGTCTAAATGTGTGAAGTCCTGAACAGATTGTTGATCTCTGGGCACTTTCTCTCAGCTCTGCAACTCTGTCAGTGTGGTAGCCGGCCTCTTACACACATAAAAACGTTCGCTCCGCTCATTTGTCAGAGAAGTGACAAAGAGGCCAGCAAGTAGCAACATAGCAAGTTCTGTCAGGAAGCTCTTATCATAGTTGGCTAGCAACCACGCGTCTTATACTCAACCAATCACATGCACACACCTCTAATGGAGCGCCCTTTTTAAGCCAATAATCAGTTCCCTGTGCAGCTTGAACGCTGATGCACTGCTCTTTGTTTGCTTACGGCTTGTGTTAAAAGAAATTTGCTGTCACCCGCCACCACCCCAGCTTCCACCTGTTGTTTGGATCTGCTTTGGTATGGGGGATCTCTGGTGATAGACTTTCTTTAGATGTCATCTCCTGTTGCGGGGGGGGATGCCCGTTCTCCAGAGTAGTACTAAAGCGGGTCCATTCAGCACCAAACCAAAATATTATTGCAGCACATTCATTAATTAAACATGTTATTTGAATATGTGAGTTGTCCTGACCGAATTGCCTTTTTCATCCAGTTGTTCAGTTTGGTAGGACAGCTTGACCTTGGTTATGTCTGGGCTTTGCCATATTTTACCATTTTATTAAATTTAATTTTATTATGGACTTAATGGTGCTCATTGGAAGGTTAAAGCTTTGCAAATTTTTAAAAACCTTCTCTAGCTTGTTGCTTCCTGACAACTTCATCCTCAAGTTTGATGGGCAGTCCTTCATGACAGTGTGACTAAACTCTTACAGTCAATTGAACTGTAATCATACAATAATAGTTGGATTTGAAATGAACACAGGTGGGCCTCGGTAATGTATTTAGGGCTTGCTTTACTAAGACCTTTATTGTGTGCAAAACCTTTTAGCACTCGCAAAACCAATAACATGACCAATGATGGTATTTGTTTTGCACCAATCATTGGTTGAGTTATTAGTTTTGCGTGCGCTAAAAGGTTTTGCACACACTACAGGTCTTAGTAAATCAGGCCCTTAGTGTGATCACTGAAGATAATGGAATATACTTGGCCCAGTTTTGGTTGGTAATAGAAAGGGTGTGTATACTTATCAATTAAGTAATTTTCAGGTTTTTATTTTTAATATACTTCGGGTGACATCTAAATACTTAATTTAATTTGGGCATTATAGAGAGGAACTTGTATAGGAGTTACAAAACAATCTCATTCAAATATATTTGAATTTGTCTCATTTGCAATAAAGAAAAATGAGATAAAAATGGAGGGGGTAGGGTGAAAACGTTCTTAAGTCATTGCACATAGTATATACAACCATATTTATTTTCACAAAGTGGCAGACTTTGAAGATGTCCTATTATATTACTTGCAGTAGTAATAATTTACAACTATACAGTATTGGAGCCATTCTACAAGTTCTCACATGTTGACCTATTTTTAGTTTTATTATTCTGGACCTGGAGGTACATGTTAAAGGTCCAGCCATCTTTAACCTTCTACCTCACATGGCTTTAGTTTGGGGCTGTGTCCGAATCAGCACCCTTCCACACTATTGAGCATACTTGTTGAGTAGACTGGACGAGTAAGTAGTTCAGTAAGCAAAAAGCTACCCCCGTATGATATACTTACTTCAGAGGTTCTGCTGAGTATATTTGGGAGCATACTTTTAAAGAAGTATGCAAACATTCTAGTCGCATTCATTTGATGTGCAGCTTCGTTTTAAAAATGTATGAAAATATATGCTACTCTTTTTTAAGAAAAAAAAATCAGTTACCGTATATTGATGAGCCATTACTCATGCTATTTCATCCTCAAAAACACCCCTCTCTGTATGGGGTGAAGATGATCACTCAGTAATAATTCACATTGACCTTGCCATCTAAGAGTATAAATTACACCCAAACCATGCAAAGATGACGTGACCCACACCATCATGGAACCAGAACCCTTCACTGTTGTGCTTCCATTTTTTTCCACTACCTATTATAAATTTTTTCAGCTGGATTTTTTTCATTAAGAAATTCAAGTTAATTATGTTGGGTTGAACAGGAGGGTTATACCTAGGAATAAAATGTATCTGCTGGGTTACAGAGAGGGCTTCTTAACCACCCGCACCAGCACCCTCCTGACCTCTTGGCATTGTGAGGTCTAGACAGGCCGTAGGGTCATTCACACACTAAATCACCATCCGGCCCATTCAACTGCATGGCCATTCACCAATGTGCTAACCCTGACATGAAAGACACACGCTCTTCAAAGGCAAATAGTGGCCATTTGTCCAGCCCCCCCCGGGACTGGAGAATCCACACCCTCATTCCATCACCTCGGAGGCAATGTTTTTGCCTTTTTCAGGGACAAAGTTATCTGCCTGTGATGTCACAGTTCAATTCAGTTTAGCCTCATTTGAATCATCACCTCAAACTGGACTCACCTGGACTCACTCACTCTTTGAATGATTCAAAGCCAGAACATTTTCCAGTGGTGCTCTGGTAAATAATGTAAAACATGGGGTGGGAAACCCCATTAGTTAATGAACCTGCATGTCTCTACTAACACTGACGTTTATCCTTAATTTAATTTGACTTTACTCTTAATTTTGCTTAATTGTTCAAAAATAGTGCTGTGTATTCTGGGTTTCTCTGAATACAAAATGTTAATAGACCCAAATATACCAAAATATTGCACATTCCTGAGATTCATAGCATTTAGCATTGAATTATGTTTCATGACAGGTTTTTATCACTTGTTGCCCTATGCCAGTTTTCAGGCTGGTAAAAAAAAAGTTATGTTGCCCTGCTTTTAATGCCATCTGATTATGCGTGGCTTTGTTTGGTCTGAGCACTTCATTTGTAATGAGGAAACCTAAGGTAGTGTTTGAAGCTGTTAATTCAAACCACTATGGTGGATAACATTGCACTAACATCACCTTATAAATTTGCGTTATTGATGGAGAAGTCCCTGTGGAACACAGGCGACTCCTTGTTTACATTTATTGATCGCTCGAGACAAAAGCTGCAAAGGAATAAAAGTGAACCATTCAAAATAAATGGGCTGTACTCTAATTGAGCTGAATTTTGTATCTGAAAGGCCATGGGCCATCCCCTCAGACTGGGTTGAGGGGGGAGGGTGATGTTTAAAAACAGCAAGTGTGATCCCTTCTCAGCAAAAACAAGGCACCAAAATGTCCATTAAGTGGATACTATTTACCACTGCTCGGAAATCAAAGTTTTTTCAATTGGAATATTGTTATTAACAATTTTCCCAGTTTGGCCCATTCCATTGCTTCAGCATTCTCAGTCACAGGAGAGCACATAGTAGCCCTTTGAAATGCATACAGTCAACAGTCACTTCTTTTGAGTCTGTAATCCACCAGCCAAGTTTCACAATTACTACGTTAGGGGAATGTGGAAATAAAGTGGATTGCAGGCTTCAAGGTGACCTGATGAATCACTATTAACCCTCATAATCTGGGTCAATTTCACCCGGTTGAATGTTTGATGTTTCTTAAAAACCAGTTAACCTTATTTTTTAATCTTGACACTATATAACATTTCATAATTTATTGGGATTAAATAGTAAACAATCAATAAACATAATGCGGTGTTTTCAAATGTCCCGTGCCAACTTTGTATACAAAGGTGTTGTGTAGGGTCATTGTTAGGTACAGTAGCAGTATTGTGTAGGGTAACTGTAAAGTAGCTGTATAAAATGTAAGAAAATATACAACCTTTTTTAGTTTTAACAAATTTTTTGTGTATAATTCTGGTGGCACTTTCCCATACGGGGTTTAAAGTTCACAAACAATCACTTACCTCAGGCTCTAAAATGAGATATTTCATACAAATTTTTTTATATTTAGGGATAAAAGGCTGGTTCATTGGGAGACACACAAAAGGTGACATAGAAAGTGTTAACATTTTTCTATCACGGTATTTTTGTGTCAGTTTAAACTTTTGGGGTCAATTTCACCCCAAACATAAAAGGTATCATAGAATAATATGAGGGTTAAGCAAAGTGGAGGGGGACATCTGGTCAACTGGAAGCATCCCTTTTTAAGTGCCTATGAGAAATTACACGTTGCCCTGAGTATTCCTGGCTGCAATAAGCTTTGGTACAGTCAGAATTGGAGCTTTATTATTATTTTTTTATTGAAAACACAAATATATATCTGGAAACAACAAATTTACATGAACCTCCAAAAGTGCTGTCTCATATGGGCAGGATAGTCTATTATTAGGACTGTCAAATGTCAATGTGAAATACCTTTGAAAGACAGAACTTGTTCCAATCCAACTTTGAATTGATTATTTTTATTCACAATAGACTGCAAGAAGACCTGCTCCTCTGTATCTGAGGGATGTACTGTACATAAAGGAACACTTGCAAGAAAATGTAGGCTTATCTGATATGGGTCCTAAAGTGAGAGTGCTCCCAAAATAAGTATTTTTGTAAATTTAGTCATTTTTGTATAAACCCATATTCATATTACATCAATTTACTTTTTGCACTTAAAACACTTATTTCAAAGCTGTTCTAGGCTCACCTGCTGAAAAGACAGTGGGAATTTGTGTATTATGAGGGGAAAGGTAATTCTGCTTAAATAGTGCAGCAAACATCTTGTAACGTGCAATTTGAATAAACTTACATTGAGACTGGGGCCCTATACAAAATCTCAGATGTATCACAAAACTGCCAATTGCCTAAAAGTCCATGACACCTGCGCTCAATAAAAACAACTTTCCATTACACCCTTGAACATCATTTGAATCACATTTAATACAAACAGTTTATTTAAAAATAAACCTATAAACCTGTAGATTAAATTTCTAAGTGAAATGATATTCAATAACACCTAATACCAGCACATGTCTTTGTCCATATTAAACAACAAGCCATTGACACAAGTCTCAAAGTGTGTGTGTTATGACTGGGCTGTTCCTGGCCTTGGGAGCTGTTTCCAACATGTCAGAGGAGTGAAAGGGGAGATATATTTAGGCTGCTTGCACTGAAAAGAGGAAGTGGCTGTAGCATAACAAAAGCCAAAGGCTTGGGGGATTCTGCCACTGGGCTCAAACAAAGGCCTGACCTCTAACCTGTGCTGCAGTTTTTACACAAATAGCTGGAATTTAATAATCTCTCTAAACAGACGGAAATGTGTCAGAGACAGGCCCTTCCAACCCTGAGGAAGGCAGAGAAATAGCTGTCCATGGACAGAAGATGTTTAGACTGTAGCCAGGTTAACTGCCTACTTATACTGTATGTGCTGTTTGGACTATAGGTGGCTTCACAGTCTACAGCTGGTATATGTGCTGTTTGGACTATAGGTGGCTTGACAGTCTACAGCTGGTATATGTGCTGTTTGGACTATAGGTGGCTTCACAGTCTACAGCTGGTATATGTGCTGTTTGGACTGTAGGTGGCTTGACAGTCTACAGCTGGTGTATGTGCTGTTTGGACTGTAGGTGGCTTGACAGTCTACAGCTGGTATATGTGCTGTTTGGACTGTAGGTGGCTTGACAGTCTACAGCTGGTATATGTGCTGTTTGGACTGTAGATGGCTTCACAGTCTACAGCTGGTATATGTGCTGTTTGGACTGTAGGTGGCTTGACAGTCTACAGCTGGTATATGTGCTGTTTGGACTGTAGATGGCTTCACAGTCTACAGCTGGTATATGTGCTGTTTGGACTGTAGGTGGCTTCACAGTTTACAGCTGGTATATGTGCTGTTTGGACTATAGGTGGCTTCACAGTCTACAGCTGGTATATGTGCTGTTTGGACTGTAGGTGGCTTCACAGTCTACAGCTGGTGTATGTGCTGTTTGGACTGTAGGTGGCTTGACAGTCTACAGCTGGTGTATGTGCTGTTTGGACTGTAGGTGGCTTGACAGTCTACAGCTGGTATATGTGCTGTTTGGACTATAGGTGGCTTCACAGTCTACAACTGGTATATGTGCTGTTTGGACTGTAGGTGGCTTGACAGTCTACAGCTGGTGTATGTGCTGTTTGGACTGTAGGTGGCTTGACAGTCTACAGCTGGTATATGTGCTGTTTGGACTATAGGTGGCTTCACAGTCTACAGCTGGTGTATGTGCTGTTTGGACTATAGGTGGCTTGACAGTCTACAGCTGGTATATGTGCTGTTTGGACTATAGGTGGCTTCACAGTCTACAGCTGGTGTATGTGCTGTTTGGACTGTAGGTGGCTTGACAGTCTACAGCTGGTATATGTGCTGTTTGGACTATAGGTGGCTTCACAGTCTACATCTGGTATATGTGCTGTTTGGACTGTAGGTGGCTTGACAGTCTACAGCTGGTGTATGTGCTGTTTGGACTGTAGGTGGCTTGACAGTCTACAGCTGGTATATGTGCTGTTTGGACTATAGGTGGCTTCACAGTCTACAGCTGGTGTATGTGCTGTTTGGACTATAGGTGGCTTCACAGTCTACAGCTGGTGTATGTGCTGTTTGGACTGTAGGTGGCTTCACAGTCTACAGCTGGTGTATGTGCTGTTTGGACTATAGGTGGCTTGACAGTCTACAGCTGGTATATGTGCTGTTTGGACTGTAGGTGGCTTGACAGTCTACAGCTGGTGTATGTGCTGTTTGGACTGTAGGTGGCTTGACAGTCTACAGCTGGTGTATGTGCTGTTTGGACTGTAGGTGGCTTGACAGTCTACAGCTGGTATATGTGCTGTTTGGACTATAGGTGGCTTCACAGTCTACAACTGGTATATGTGCTGTTTGGACTGTAGGTGGCTTGACAGTCTACAGCTGGTGTATGTGCTGTTTGGACTGTAGGTGGCTTGACAATCTACAGCTGGTATATGTGCTGTTTGGACTATAGGTGGCTTCACAGTCTACAGCTGGTATATGTGCTGTTTGGACTGTAGGTGGCTTCACAGTCTACAGCTGGTGTATGTGCTGTTTGGACTATAGGTGGCTTGACAGTCTACAGCTGGTATATGTGCTGTTTGGACTGTAGGTGGCTTGACAGTCTACAGCTGGTGTATGTGCTGTTTGGACTGTAGGTGGCTTGACAGTCTACAGCTGGTGTATGTGCTGTTTGGACTGTAGGTGGCTTGACAGTCTACAGCTGGTGTATGTGCTGTTTGGACTGTAGGTGGCTTGACAGTCTACAGCTGGTGTATGTGCTGTTTGGACTGTAGGTGGCTTCACAGTCTACAGCTGGTATATGTGCTGTTTGGACTGTAGGTGGCTTGACAGTCTACAGCTGGTGTATGTGCTGTTTGGACTGTAGGTGGCTTGACAGTCTACAGCTGGTGTATGTGCTGTTTGGACTGTAGGTGGCTTGACAGTCTACAGCTGGTGTATGTGCTGTTTGGACTGTAGGTGGCTTCACAGTCTACAGCTGGTGTATGTGCTGTTTGGACTGTAGGTGGCTTGACAGTCTACAGCTGGTGTATGTGCTGTTTGGACTGTAGGTGGCTTAACAGTCTACAGCTGGTATATGTGCTGTTTGGACTATAGGTGGCTTCACAGTCTACAGCTGGTGTATGTGCTGTTTGGACTGTAGGTGGCTTGACAGTCTACAGCTGGTATACGTGCTGTTTGGACTGTAGGTGGCTTCACAGTCTACAGCTGGTGTATGTGCTGTTTGGACTGTTGGGGGATTTGTGACCCACAGCCAGTGTAAATACTGTTTGGACTGTGGAATGGTCAGCCACACAAGCCCTGTCAGGAAGGCTCTGTCCATCTTAAACACTGACGGACAGAATGGCACAGAAGGAAAACCTGACCAGTGTCGGCAAACCTCAGAAAGACAAAGCAGCAGCGGAGCCCTTTCACTCCAGTATGGGTCAAACACTGTATTAGGGTCAAACACTGTATTAGGGTCAAACACTGTCTTAGGGTCAAACACTGTATTAGGGTCAAACACTGTATAAGGGTCAAACACTGTAATAAGGGTCAAAAACTGTATAACGGTCAAAAACTGTATATGGGTCAAACACTGTATAAAATCAAAATTTCAATTATAGGGTCAAAAACTGTATAAGGGTCAAAAACTGTATAATGGCCTCTTGTTTGGTTTGGGTGAATGTATCCCATTTTAGTAAACAAGGAATGATACTTTTGAGTTATATTTCATAGCCAGTGACTAAACCAGTGTAAATGTGGTTCTTGTTTTGTGTTTCTATTTGTTGGTCAACATATGTATACTTTATGCATTTTGTCTATACTGTATGGTTTCTTTGACTATAATAAGATACAAATGAAAAATAATTGATAATGTCAGTTCAAGACAATAAATATCTATAATTTACTGCAAAAATATACTGCAATCTTGTTTAATTTAAAAAAATTATATATGCCCCCATGCCTTCATTATACTGGGTTTAATATATATACAGGTGCAGCTCAAAAAATTTGAATATCGTGAAAAAGTTCAATATTTTTTGTCACTCATTTCAGAAAGTGAAACTCATATATTATATAGGTTCATTACACATAGAGTGAAATATTTCAAGCCTTTATTTCTTGCAATTTTGATGATTATGGCTTACAGCTAATGAAACCCAAAATTCAGTGTCTCAGAAAATTATAATATTTTGCTTTAACATATTTTTAAAGTATCATATTTAATATTTGGTCGCATATCCTTTGCATGCTGTTACTTCCTGAAGTCTGTGACCAATCAACATCAAAAGACTCTCGATATCTTATTTTCAGGTACTGTTACAAGCGATACTATAACCTCTCTGCATTTGAACTGATCTCTATGGGAATTGGGGGGTAAGACTAGATTCAGATGTGGATGGATACCTTTAAGAGTGGTTTCTCCTGACTTTTTCCCCCATAGAGTTCTATAGGAAAATGAGTCAGGAGAAATAACCCTTGCAGTGATCCATCCACATCTACTCCATATCTGGCAACAGAGTGATGGTTTGGGGCTCGTTCGATAGCTCAGACCCTTGATGACAGGGGCGGCTGTGGCTCAGGAGGTAGAGCGGGTCGTCCACTGATCGCAGGGTTGGCGGTTCGATCCCCGGCTCCTCTTGTCCACATGTCGAAGTGTCCTTGGGCAAGACACTGAACCCCAAATTGCTCCCAATGAGCAGGCTAGCACCTTATATGGCAGCTGCCACCATTGGTGTGTGAATGTGTGTGTGAATGGGTGAGTGAGAGGCCATTGTAAAGTGCTTTGGATAAAGGCGCTATATAAGTGCAGTCCATTTACCATTTACCATTTACTTACAGCCATTTAGCCAGCCATGTGTTCCATACTGTACGAGTGTAATTTACAGCTGAATCTAGTCTCACCCCCCAATTCCCATAGAGATCAGTTCAAATGCAGAGAGGTTATAGTATCGCTTGTAACAGTACCTGAAAATAAGATATCGAGAGACTTTTGATGTTGATTGGTCACAGACTTCAGGAAGTAACAGCATGCAAAGGATATGCGACCAAATATTAAATATGATACTTTAAAAATATGTTAAAGCAAAATATTATAATTTTCTGAGACACTGAATTTTGGGTTTCATTAGCTGTAAGCCATAATCATCAAAATTGCAAGAAATAAAGGCTTGAAATATTTCACTCTATGTGTAATGAATCTATATAATATATGAGTTTCACTTTCTGAAATGAGTGACAAAAAATATTGAACTTTTTCACGATATTCAAATTTTTTGAGCTGCACCTGTATATAAATCCCATCTTTATCACAAATATATAACATTTTCATTGTTATTAATGTGATCTAGAAGAGCTAAATGGCAACCACTAACCATATAATATTGTTTATATTTGTTGGAATCAGGATAAAAATAATATATATTTAGTATTTTTGCATAAACTTTATTTCTGCATTGCTTTAAAATCCTAATAATGTCCTTGGTATATTTAACCCAGGCTAACTGTTTCACAGGTGCTGGTAAGTAAACAGAACACAAGGGTTAACACAATAAAGCAATGGGATCACAAGCAAATGCTTTAATTTCAGAATGTCTCTGGGATTAAAGTTATCACAAAAATCAATGACGGAGGGTAATGTGATGCATGGAACATATGTACAGGAACCTGTTGAGAGTACCGAGATCTCAGTGGAAAATAGGGTGGGAGAGAAGGAAGGAAAAGAACAGGGGCTTTCCTGGATAGTACAGCTCACCCATTCTCTCTGTCCAACACTTCCCTGAGCTGCTGCCAGTGCGATATTACACATATCTGCTCTCCAACACCTGCAGTAAATCCAATGTGGGGGCTGACTCTTTCCTTTAACCTCATTCCCTCACTGAATCCCTATCTGACCAAAATACACTGACCAAAAAAGGCCCAGATTTTCTTGTGGACACAAACCCTCAAACACTGAAAACAAGTACCTAGCTGACAAACGATAAAACCTGACAAACTAATGCCAGTCTGTGTATTTATCCACTGTGAATATCTTACATAAACAAAAGAAACAATGAAACATTCTGATATTGTATTGCCTTTATGAAAAGAAATAACCCTAAGTGATGCATGGTGACATCCATATATTCCCCTAATATTGACATAATCATTTCCCAGACCAGGGTCTCTATTCAGTCTAATCATTCAATCTAATTACAGTATCCTTTGTCCTGAACATTGGCTAAAAACAAATGCAGCTGTCAGTTTTGCAGTGCACAGGCTGGTATCTTGTTACCATTACAGTAAGTGTTGCAAGAAAGTAGCAGAAAAGTATACTTGTGAAAAGTAGTACCAACTGGGGATAAAAAAAAACAGTTTATCAGATAAAAATATCACACTATTCAAAGCCTTCCTTGGCTTTAAAAGCTTGTCCAGAAGATTTTGAAGCCACCTTGGAAAACAGCAAGGTTTGTCCGAGGCAGTTTTCCCTACAATAACTGGACGTGAGCAGGCTCTGTCTGCACTAAAATGAGTGGAATGCACACTAATCAGTGCTGCCATTCAGCAGACGGCTCAAGCAGATGTTCCTGGGTGCGATGTTCCTCCCCTATCCCGTCCATACTTCTGCAGTTTTCCCATTCTTCTGTGAAATAAAAATGACAGCTGGCTGTAAATTTAGAGCCCGGGATTATCGGTGCTAGTTTTTGGTTTCTAGGAAATGAATGCCCAACTGGGCTTCGTAATCAAAGCCTGGGCCTTCTGGCCATTGATCGAGGGGCCCACTGGAGTAAATGGTGCCAAGAGTGGCAGTATTATCTAATGACAAGATAAATATCGGGAGCATAATCCACGGTTCCAGCTCATATTCAGGGGCTGCCATGTCAATAATTCTGTGAACAGAAGTGCAGTGAAGTTAATGTGCTTGGCAGGAGTTGTGAGCAAGTGCAGCTTTAGAGGAAAACAAAAGAGTTTTGAGGATTGCTTGCATGGGGCCTGGCTTCTGTTCTGCTCCTCCTCCTGCTCCGCTTTTTCTCTGTCCTCATCTCAGGGACATTTTATTCTTTGAAGGGGAAAATCACAATCTGATGCCCATTGCCTTGAGCTGCTGCTTTAACCATGTTTGCAATGTGTCTGGTGTGTGTTACTGAGACAAAGTAGACATCCACCAATCTTGCGACTCCTGAATGTGATGAGAACAGCACAGAGCACAAGATTAACCCATCCAAAACATTTAATTTGAGATCACAGTGCCTGAACTGCTATATTTATGGGTGATAATAGTTCCTTTTACATCACCAGAGCCTGAGCAAGGAGGAAATTTAAATATGAGCCAAAATATGTTTAATGTTAATGTAAAACATTGATATAACTTATTTGATTACCTTTCACAGAACCTCTCTCATCCAATGCCAGGAAAAACTAATTGGAAGAGTTTGAGAAGTGCATTTCTTCATCAAGACAGCAGCCACCTACAAGAAAAGCCAGAGATATCAATTGTTACTGTTGAAAAGATTTTAATATTAGTTTTCAGATGTTTTATTTTGTAAATATCATCATAACCTTTCTTCCTTCCAGTAGACCACTCCATATCCTTCCTAATTGATTGTGTTAATCTCACCACTTCCCTAGGATAAGTCTATATGTAATTTTGGCTAAGATGAATGCCAGTTAAGCAGCTATTTATTTCTGTAAGCTAGTGTTCCTTGGGTTTTGCCAGAAATGTGCTTAGTCATCACAGGCAACAGTTTATACATTGGGGATGGGGCTGTGGGCTGCAGAGGGCTAGACAGTGTTGATGTCTGTAGTGATGCGATAGCAAATTTCTACAATAAGATTCTTCCAAGCTATGAAGCCATATTTAAACTGGTGATAAATCAAAGGTATATTACTCAATGCTCAGCAGTCCCAAAAACGTCTGTTTTCCATTTTTAGTGAGTAGCTTGCCAAAGGTGAAGCCAACTCTGGGCTTTATTAATTCACATTGGATTTGGGGGACCTAAATTCTCCTACAGTTTTTAAACTAGACATACCAATTTTAAACACCCAGCCATAATCCTCCCTATCCCTTTTATTTTGCTTGTTAAACTTCACTATTTACACGTTTCAATTGCATATTATACATATCTTTATTTGGACTTCCTACTGCCTACTTTTACTGGTTTATTATTTGATTATTTGCTGTGTTAGATCCCTCATTAGATTTCTGTTACCATCCATTCTACCCTTACTTTACACCGGGCTGCCCAGCAGAGGGTGGGCTCCCCTTCTGTAGCCGGGTTCCACCCTAAATTTCTTTCCTTTGGGGAGATTTTTCTCACCAACGTTTGAGTGTTTTTCTTCCAACTTGGGAGTTTTTACCTCACTTGTTTGCTTTCTGGGTGTTCAGGCCTGGTTCTGCCAAATTTTCCTTCTGTTTGACTGTCAAGCGTCTTTGTGACAGTTCTCTGTAAAAAGAGCTTTGCAAATAAAATTGAATTCAGTTGAATTGAACTGAAAAAGTCTCCATTGAATCCAACATTAGTGGAACTCCAAGCATGAATTTCAAAACGGGAACTTAACTGCAACAATTACTATGGTAGCTGAGAATTTTGCTAGTTAGCCTAATAGTCACTTTCTAGCTAGCTAACTTATACTCTATTTGTATATTAAAAATACACATAAGCTTGAACAGATCACAATTGAGTTAAAGTGATAAGTATGGTTGAAAATGAGTTTAAATATTAGTGTATATCGGTTAGCCTGTGACATGGCTTTGCTGCTGTGTGGAATTACTGAATATATCTGTGTTGAATGAAAGAAGGTTCCTTTGAGTTTAACTGGAAGTACATCTGAACAAATCTTTATAATGAAAAACTTTAAAGGAGCAGAAATGCCCACTACTAGTATTCTGGACAGATACCAGGCTAGCTAACAGTTAGCTGTATTAACTGGAAAATGTATGTGGAGATCAGCTAACATTAGCTTCCTACAGTGAGTGAATATTTTTTAAATTAATTCATTTTAATTACTGTTGTAAGCTAGCTAGCTGTCTGTAAAATTTTGAAAATGCCAATAGCTTGCCGGTTAGCTTAATAAACTTAATAAGCTGTTTGTACTTTCTATAAACAATTTTAATCAAAAGTAAGGCTGAGATAACCAAAATCCAACAATATTTTTTGGATAGAATACAGCAACTGCAACATACAACATTAATACATCATATGACACACTTAAAATTATGCTTTTGATTTTGGCTGCCAAAAGCTTAATTATCATTCTAAAAAGGGACATTTGGAGTCATTATTCAAAAATAGAACACCTGCTTCACCTTGATCTCAATAACCCAAAATTGTTTCATATTGGGGGGTGGCACAGCGGTGCAGCGGTTACCACTGTCGCCTCACAGCACGAGGGTACTGAGTTCAAATCCTGGCGAGGCCTTTCTGTGTGGAGTTTGCATGTTCTCCCTGTGCCCATGTGGTTTTCTTCCAGGTGCTCTGGTTTCCTCCCGTAGTTCAAAGTTAGGCTAAATGGAGACTATAAATTTTAATTGACACTCATAGGTATGAGTGCGTGAGTGAATGGTGTGTGTGCCCTGTGATGGATTGGCAGCCTGTCCACGGTGTATTCCTACCTCTTGCCCAATGCATGCTGGGATAGGCTCCCTCCCCCAACCCTGACCAGGGCTGTGTCTGAATCAGAGCCCTATCTACTGTGTACTGGCATATGTGTACTGTTTAGTTTGCGTCGTGTAGCACGTAAAAAAATATCCTCCATTCTATTTTCCAACCGTGCCGTGGGACGTGTCATAAGACCTCCCACCCTTGCACGGCCATGTCACATGTTGTTTTTTTTGTTGTTATTGAAGGAAAAAATATTTTTAAAACAAAGCTGCGCGTCATATTGATGCAACCAAAATGTTCACATACTTCTCAAAGTATATCATATGGGGGTTTTAAGTATACTACATTTAGAATTTTTTTTGCCTACTTAACTACTTTCTTGTCCTGTCTACTCAACAAGCCTACTCAATAGTATGGAAGGGTGCTGATTCAGACACTCTGATTCATTTACTCTCACTTGATTAGCTATTCCACAGGCACCGGGAAAAACCATTCTACCCGACCCTGGTTCTTGTCATAACCACCAGCTTACATTCCTGAAGTAGGACAGACAGTTCTATATCCAGATGGTTCCCATTTGTCCAGACAGAAAAGACAATGTACGCAGTAAAATGTTCAGTGTTAAATCAACTCTTATAGAGTTTATATGAGTCCACTATGAGTATACATATATACTCAAAAAAAGTTGTGTCAAAAATATTTGTGCATATAAATAAGCTAACAAGCTAAAATGGTGACGACTAATGACAAAACAATTCTTTGATGGCTCAAGAACACAAAACACAAAACAAAAAACTTTTGATTAGACACTAGTTTATTACCCTGATGAAAAAATGTCATGCACCCCCCAAAATGATGTTCACACAAGTCGCAGAAGCTTCAGTAACTGGTGTAGCCACCGTTATTGCTAAAATAAAATTGGCATGCATGGAATGACACTCATGCAAAACATGTGCAAATGGTGCATGAGGTGTCACAATGGGTGTTTCGAGGCAGTTTGTCAGTTTAGTCTGACTAAGTTCGTGCTTCAAATCCATGAAAAGGAAATCTGTGTTAACTTAAAAAGTTTTTAAAGATAAGTGCAATGAATGCATGTCCCATAATAACGTGATGTCTATAGTCCAAATGACAACCCAAAGGGGGATATTCTAACCCTATCTGGCGTAAAAAGACTTTTGAGTAGTATATATAAGTTAGAGTTGAATTAACAGTGAACATTTTACTGTGTAAAGAAACACGTGGAACCAGATATACCAAACATACCAAATAACCTTTGGCCCCAGCTGGGCTTTGAAGCTTTTCCCTATGAATAAATATTGTAAAACTTACAACGCAACAACATACATGTCTACAAAAATCATCACAATCAATGGTTGTTTTATGTTGGGCAGTCATTCTTGCCTGGCAGAAGATCTACAGTAGTATACATTACATTACATTATAGGCATTTAGCAGACGCTCTTATCCAGAGCGACTTACAAAGCATTTCTTTTGCATTTATACATAGTATCCATTTATACAGCTGGATATATACTGAAGCAATGCAGGTGAAGTACCTTGCTCAAGGGTACAACGGCAGTGTCCGACCTGGGAATCGAACCTGCAACCTTTCGGTTACAAACCCAGTTCCTTAACCATTATACCACACTGCCGCTCCGTATACTGTATAGTAATATATCTAGTAGTATACTGTATATCTGAGCTGCTCTGCATTGCTGCTTGTTTGAGCTCAATAACAGGGCCAACGGGAGCAGAGATACCTGCTAAGCCCATCAGAAGCTTGATACTGACAGGCGGAATTTACCTGGCTACCAGCCCAGGATCAGTACAGAAGTAGAATGAAGGTGTCTGACATTTGTAACTGAGCCTTCACCTCATTCATCACACTGGTCCAGGGTCTGATGCTGGTAACGGCAGTTGCTGCTCAGAGGAGGTGTCAGTGTCTCGTTCCTCAGCAGCCTGGCTGCCGGGCATTCTGGGGGAAGTGTGGGACTCGGAGCACTCACACAGCTGCATCATGGGACTATGTATACATTTGAGTGATGGCAGCTGTACCCTAGTACAAAACAGGGAAAATGCAGTGGTCGACTATTATCTGCAATTTTTTTTAACAACTGCCCAGAAGTGGTTTTGTTCCTCGACCATTTGGAGAAAATGATGAATATTTGAATGGAAGTAGCCTTCTTATGAGTTCTGAAAATGTGACGGTTTTGTATGATGGATACTTTAAATTTTGATATGTCCTTATTACCTTTATTGAGTACATACACTATATAGCCAAACGTATGTGGACACCACTTGGTCTGGGGCTGGTTTTCATGGTTCAGGCTCGGTTCCTTAGTTCCAATGAAGGCAAATCTTAACACTACAGCATACAATTACATTCTAGACGATTCTGGGTTTCCAACTTTGTGGCAACAGTTTGGGGAAGGCTCTTTCCTGTTTCCGAATGACAATGCCCCCGTGCACAAATAGAGGTACATACAGAAATGGTTTGTCAAGATTGGCATAAAGAACTTGACTGGCCTGCACAAAGCCCTGATCTCAACCCCATCGAACACCATTGGGGATCGACTGTGAGCCAGGCCTAATAGCCCCACAGTGCCCGACCTCACTAATGCTCTTCTGACTGAATGGAAACAAATCCACGCAGCAATGTTCCAGCATCTAGTGGAAAGCCTTCCCAGGAGAGTGGAGACTGTAATTGCAGCAAATGGGGACCAACTCCGTATTAATGCCCATGATTTTGGAATGAGATGTTGGATGAGCAGGTGTCCATATACATGGCCATGTAGTGTATTTTGGTTAAAACCATTCTAAGGAAAAAGCTAGTGTCCCAGTGAAAATATTTGCGGTGAAAAGTTGATGAAAAGTCAGTGAAACACCATCTAGGCATTCAGGTGAAAACCTGGTTACATTGTATTTCGTTTCCTATCCAACTAGGACTTAGCCAGGCGATATCCGTGAAAATGTCTCAAAACGTCTCGCAACCAAATTTCCACGCCTCTTTCCACATCTCACACCTTTTTAAAAAAAATTTATTCTGGCTTTTGCTCACTGGGGTTGTATTAATATTTAAAATATGTCTTTAATTTTTTATTTGTTGGTAGTTGTGTCCTCCAGATGTGGTGCAAATTGAAAAGTTATACAAAAACTTTTGTATGTATGTTGACTACAGATAGTATGATAGCCAATACTGACCAGACCGTGTGTGGAATTCTACCGGAATTAATTCTAGCAGTATAAAATAAACACAGTATAAACGGCTTCTAACACTGTTCATTAATCAAAGCATCTGTCTATGTGATGAGCAATGCATAAAAAGTGTATTGTACACAATAAGGTACTGTTTTTGTTCCATTATTCCACTCCCCTTGTGGAGATGGGTCTTTCTCTAAAAATGGCTGTTTTTGACAACCATTTTAAGTGAATGATGGATGCCAATTCACTTCAACCAAAGAACCAATCATTTGGCTACCCTGAGCTACGGGCCCTCTGCAGCAGAACAGCAACAAGTTCAGAGATGGCATTTTGGCAACAAGTGTATTTTACAGCCATGTTCCACTTCTGTTGGGAATTTAAGCTTTAAATAGTTAAATAGTTAAACCAATGTTGTTAGTAGATTGATTTGGTATGAAATATAGGCTACAGCAATTTTGTATTATGGTAAACTCTTTTTAAAATTTTTTATAAAGTGCTTTACTGGTCAAACAGGCTACGTGTTCCAACTTCCCTCTTTCTATTCATCACATAAAGCTGCACACCAAATCTAGATGCAACTTACTTGACCTAGTGGTGAGCTTCATAATAAACATGGTGACAAGCGTAAAAATACTACATGGTACAGCCCTACATTTCGTTATGAAATCCCTAGTAACCTAAATTACATAAGTCTATTGGCTATATGACAAGAGCCAAGTAGCAGCCCATGATGTGATTCCTGTACTCAAGGCCAACTGCTAGTCTATTAGCATACTGTCTTATAAATTGGATATGGTCCAGGGATTGGCATAAAGTTTGAAGCTCACTAGCCCTGGTAGTTATGGGAAGTATTTCAACTCTAAAAAAGCTGTCCAAATTGAAGCCCATTATAAAGTGTGAAGTGACAATGGAATAATGCTATTTTAAATAACGTGTTTAGGTTCTACAATTTATTTCTTCTATGCTAAATCTTTTTCCAGGGACTGTTTTTTCCCCCAAAGTTCATAAGAGAATGCACAAGCTTATACATGTGTGTGTGCACCCACCAGGAAAGAGAATATGGCTGTCATGGACATTGAAGGCATTGTAGCCACAAGCACATATCTGATGCCGCAAACATGCCATTTTCTTATTACACTACTATAATCTTATTACTGGTATTTATATTCATCAATTATCATTATTATTTTTCAGATGAATGATAATAAAAAATAATAAATAACTAATGAATAAGGATTGGGTAAAACCCTTCATTTCTTTATTTTAGGTTTAATTTAATTTTAAGATGACAATAAGAGTGATGATACAGAAGAGTATTCTGTCAACTGCAACTGTCAGGTCTGTAATGCTGGACAGCAACGGATAAGATTAAACAAATTTCTCAACACATGCAACCTCTTGGCTTGACTACTGTTATGCTTTAATAACAGGTTGCAGAATGCAGCTGCTAAGTTTCTTACAACAACCAAGGATTGTGAAAATTTTAGTCCACTACTCACGTCTGTTCATTGGTAGCCCTGTTCAATTTAGAATCTGGTATTTACTTACAAAGTACTTCTCTCAATTTAAGGCTCTAAATGGCCTTGCTCCAGAATATCTTTGAGGGCTATGCCTTACTGTCCACCATGATTACTTCTTCACAAGGTACTGGCATATTGAAAGTTCCAAGAATGCCTAAAATTACAATGGGAAGCAGAGCCTTTTTCTACAGAGCTGAACAAACACCCTTTGCATGTCTCGCCTTCAGACAAGCTCTCATTTCAAAGCGTAGACACAAAACTTACCTTTGTAGTAAATCCTATAGTTGAAAATGTATGAGACGGGTGGATCAGGATCATAGAGCTGTCTGGTGAGCTGTGCTGATGAGGCTGTCACCCTGTTTGTTTGTTTGTTTGTCTGGTTTGCTGTTCCGTGCTGTGTTGGGGGAGCTGTCTTGCATTTATTTTATCTTCCTTGGACCATTCCAGCCCCGACCCTATCCTGGATCAAGCCTCGCAAAATATTATTGGCCCTTTATAACACAAAATCTTGGCCTACAGGCTATGAAAACCCTTGTCAAAACAGAGTTCCTTGCTTATACTCAAATTGTCTGCTTTTGAGTTTATAACCGGTAGGTCTGGGTTGCAATTGACATGTGCCTCTGCAGTACACTGGCTAATGTAATTGCTCTGAATTTACCATGACACTTTACTTTGACGACACTGCACGTTATCTGGTTCAGGCAAGATGGCAGCCTACAGTACCATTAGTTCCTGTGTGTCATGCAGCGTTCTGTATCTTCCATTGAAATCCATTGATGATGTAGGATCTGGTTATCTGCAGTTATTTTTTATACCTCTGTGGATTTATGTGAAAATAATATAAAGCTGACACATGAATACTGATTGATGCTTGAACCTCTTTGTTAATTCAGTGGTTTTGGTGGAACAGGAGAAAAATGTAACACAGAGCTATATGAGAGCTAGATATACAGCTCTTCTAGGTGAGCGAATCCAAACAAATGCCTCTTTTAAAAAACTCATGCCCAGATTCACTAACATTGTGTTGCGAAGTCAGATTTCACATTCTGTTTGTGTCCAAGCTGCTTGCAGCACACTTGTCTTATTCACTAAGAAATTAATGCAAATGAGCATGTCGTGCGAACAAGCTACTGAGATGAGCTCTGTGCCCGCAAAGAGTGTGCATAGTCACCAACTCCAATTGGCAACTATCTTATCCAAAAGAGCTCATTATAACCTTTGCAATGTTTTGAACAATAAATTACAGCCGGGCATAATAGCATTTTTAGTTTTATTAGTTTAGTTTTACACAAACAACTACAGAAAAAGCAAGAATGTACATTAGCTCGCTGAGGCGTAATTGTTGTTTTCCTGATCATTTCTCAAGATTTTACTAATTTGGCCAACTTGTCCGCATGGCTAGAGAAAATATTCACCTTGCTTACATGGATTTTGGGAGAGGGTCATAAGAAGATACCATAGTATTGATTATCGGTGAATATGCCTACGAACATGATGGATATTTTCCTTATCAATATGTAAGTATTACCGCTTGTAATATTTAAAATGTGTATGTTCGTTTTTCCACTCCACCACTGTCTTGTGCCATATGTTTGATATTATTATTTTTGCATTTTCAGTGCATTTCACATACTGTAGTGCAGGGGTGGCCAATTCCAGGCCTCGCGGGCCGGTGTGTATGCAGGTTTTTGCTGCCGCCAGTTAACAATTATTGAATTAGCCCAATCGTTTACACGATCTGATTTTTTTTTTCTCTCATATATCGCGAAATGAAGCAGCTGAATGAATTTGTGCTGTGTGTGTATGCGTGTGCGTGTATTGTTTTATTTTTTATCGTTGTTTTTTACATTTAGTGATGGTGATTGTGTGTGTGTATGTTAATTATTGATTGAACCGTGGTAACTGGTGGCAGTAAAAACCTGCATACACACCGGCCCGCGAGGCCTGGAATTGGCCACCCCTGCTGTAGTGTAAGTGTTCATAGGTGGCTCAGTCATGTTTTATGTTTGATTTGCATGAGGCTAGAACATTTGCCAGCATTTTCCTGATGGTGGAATATATATTTTTTGTAATCTTATCGTATATAATATAGACTATGGCGTATTAGTATCTCCCTGGGCTATAATTGTCACTTAGGGCATTGGAAGTACTCATTCCAATTTACTGTGTGCTTATATGTGCTAGATGAATTTAAAATACAGAGGAATGTCATCCCAGGGCATGCAGCAAAATATTACATACTGTAGAGTACAGACAAAGTGATGTTGTATTGATGTACAAGAGTGAATTATTAGGCTATATATTTATGTGTGTGTACCAGTGTGATATACATTTTTTCATCTTAAACCATCGTAAGGGGCAAATGTGTATGCTTTATAATGAACAAAAAGTATTTTATTCATTTTATGACAGGTTTTGGATAGGTTTTTGGACCCGTAGCTATCTATCCCCCTATACTGATGAAAATATAGTAATTTCCACTTGAAAATTATGCGAAAGTGAGTCAAAGCAGTTGATTTGTAGTTAAGTATATGATTATTTTATGATTTACAGCAGTGTACAATTTAGCCATATTGGATGGAAGTAATGTATAATTAGGTCAGTTTGCCTAATCATACCAACTTTTTAAAACTGACTTTGAACTGTAGCCTAAATATATAGTTTTCATGCTCACTGCTTTTCATTTGTCACATAAATGTCTTGCTTCCGATAATATAGATCCATCATAGTTGACGAAGCAGAATCATATTATTACTAGATAATGTTCGTGGAAACTATTGTTATTAACACAACTGTGTAAATACTGTGCATCTCTCATTTGATAATTGGTGGCCTAATGACAAGTTCTTTCTGTCGGGCTTTATTTTTTATATTGAATGAATTGGTACCTGTGGGAAAATAATTTTGCACCATCACGATGGCAAAAGCTGAGAGACGCTCACATTTACTAGGCCCCCTTATTATGGTTTGCTTGGCATTGTTCCTTTGGGGCCTGTTGTCCAGGAAGCTATAAGGATGAAGAGAACGTTTACAGACTCTAGGCAGATGCTAAGTGAGGTGGTGTTGCTCTAATTTAAAGTGAGGCCTCTCCTGTGATGGGAATCCAGCAGGAATTTCACGCTTGGCCTCGACCTTGAAATGCACTGCAACACACGTTTGCATGAGAATGTGACTATGGCAGGACGTAGATGGAGAGCCGTTGATTTTGGGGGTGGTGGGGGGATTTTTACATAATCTGTCCAACTGCCTTTCACCCCCTTATTGTCTCTTAAGGCTCATTTCCACTCTGAACTATAACTACAGTGATAAATAGAAAAAAATCCTTCCAATTCAAAAGTCCTTCCATGAACTATAAAGATGAACTTTCAAATCACTCTGAGAAATCTTCAGCAATAAAGCACAAATAATAATAACTGTATCTACCTGCAGATGTGTACCATGATAGTTTGTTCTACTGTGAGGATGCTTGCAACTAATTGAAAATACATTATAGTTATTTTTCGTGGGGAAACAAGCCTTTACAAGAAAAGTTTTCACTTGTCATGGGCTTCTTCACACCGCCATGTGAACCAGTGATGGCCATGATTAACAGACACTGTATCTGTCATTGATAATAATCCTGAGTTTAAAAAAATAGTATCCATTCTCTGACATAATCATAAGGTTTAATGGTAACTGCAGTATATAGCACCAGTGGTGTTCAGGCCCATTATTAACGGACAGATTTGTAGCGTGAACAATTGGAGCTCCACAAGAACTAGGCTGAATGGAAATCATAAAGAATAAAAGCATGGAGCCTATGCTTGGGCAAGAGGCAGGAATACACCCTTGACAGGTCGCCAATCCATCGCAGGGCACACCTTCACCCCTTTCACCTTCTCCACGTTTTATTACATTACCGACATATTCTACAATAGATTGAGTTCATTTTTTGTCTCAAAATTCTACACAAAATAGCCCATAATGACAAAGTGATTGCCTTACTGTCAATTGCAAATCTATTAAAAATCGAAAACTGAAATCTTTCATTTACATAAGTATTCATACCCTTTGCTTTAACATATTTATTTAAATATAAGTATCATATTTAATATTTGGTCACATATCCTTTGCATGCTGTTACTTCCTGAAGTCTGTGACCCATCAACATCAAATGACTCTCGATATCTTATTTTCAGGTACTGTTACAAGCGATACTATAAGCTCTCTGCATTTGAATGGATCTCTATGGGAATTGGGGGGTGAGACTAGATAGGGGGGTGAGACAAAAAATGAACTCAATCTATTGTAGAATATGTCTGTAATGTAATAAAACGTGGAGAAGGTGAAAGGAGTGGGCAGACTTTCCGGCTTGACTGTATGAGCATCCCGCATGAAGTGCACAAAGCAAGTTCTGTCAGGAAACTGCCCAGCCTGCACAACACAGAACTAGACAAACGGGGTAAACTGAAAAATATGACATGAAACAGAAGGAATGGGGAAATGAGAAAGAACGAAAGGAAGGTGGACTGGAGGGAACAACGGATGTTTCATCATAGGATAAAGGTGATCACTCAAAATAACTTTGTATTGATTTGCAGTGACCCTTCCCTCTAAGGGGGCAAGTTGACCCAAACCATGCCAGGAAAATGCCCCACACAACATAACAGAGCCACCGGACCCCCCTCACTGTAGGTGTTTTTTCTTTAATTTGTTACATTTCTGTAGATATGTGCTTTTGGGTCAGCTCTGTCTAGAATTGTTCACAATTTAGTATTATAATACTCATCTATTAATTGTATCTGAGTTCAAAATTCAGAAAAATCACTGATGCATCAGATAAGTTGATGGGATAGTCCAGGAGTAGGCAACCCTGGTCCTTGAGGGTCTGTTGGTTTTTGTTGTTACTCACCACTTTATTGATCAATGAAAGCAGTTGATTACACAGTTAATTCACCTCGCCTGGTTTCTTTGGTCTAAGTAGTTGTCGTATTTAAGGTGAAAACAAAAGCCAGCAGACCCTGTGGCTCTCAAGGACCAGGGTTGCACACCCCTAGGATAGTCCATCATCTAAGTTGGAACATATATACAGCATATAAAGTTATGATCCCGTATCATAGAGTCTCTGCGTTTCACAAATGCTGCTTATGCTGCTTGGATCCCGAGAATTTCTGCTCGTAGCTATATTTTATTTATATATTTTTATATATATACATTTTTAATGTCCCCCTCTCAAATATGGTGTGGATATTACATCTATATGTGTTTTGATACTTGTATGTGTAAAATGACAGTGCATGCTGAGGTAAGATTGATATAGTCAGAAGAAAAGACAATAAAACAAGGATTGTGCCACATTCTCTGTCCTCAACTGAATAAGAAACTGTTACTTTCATCATTGAGGTTTTTGTTCAAAAGCAGTTAATGTCTGAAAATATAATATACAGTGCCTTCAGAAAATGTTCACCCCCTCCCCAAAGGTATTTCTTGTTTTGCTGTGTTGCAAATTCAAAATAATAAATACAATATATTTAAATTTTATTTTTCCCCAGACCTCTGAAAGTAACTTGCTATAATGTCAAAATGAAATTTAGGATTTAGATGTCTTCAGTACGGTGGCTGAGAAGTGCAAAACACAACGACATTTCACAAAACAACGACATTTCACAAAACACAACGACATTTCACAAAACACAACGACATTTCACAAAACACAACATTTCACAAACACAAACAACATTTCAAAACACACACACATTTCACAAAACAAAAGGAAAGGGTAACACAACACTTGTGTTTTGGTTGTTGACCACCCAAGCCCCTCAATGTAATTTTTTTTCACAAAAAAACGGAAGGGACAAGGACACTTTTTTGTTGTTGTGTGTGGACCAGGACCAAGCAGCCTCAGCGAAAATCCTAATTACTATGGCCATGCCAAGCCCCCCGCTCTCTCTCTGATTGGCTGGTCGTTTCTGTGCGCTCTACCCCACCCAACTCTTGTTTGAGTTTTGTCTGACTCTCTTCGCTGGAGCGCATTGCAGTAACTTATTTTCCGCGAAATCGCAAATTCATTCAGGTACTAACTAACACGTTACGTAAAAGCATAAAACTGACATACCACAATAAAATAAGTTTACGTTTTTTAATTTTTACCATTGTTGATATAGTTCTATAGTATGTGTCATGTCTGCACATTCTAGTGCTAGCTAGAATTCTAGTGGCTGATCAAAACTCGGGGGGGGAATCAGATGAAGATGAAGTTCTTGAAAAAAAAAAAAAAAAATCAATCAAAAAAATCAAACAAAAATGGCTATCTGTCTGTTGTGTGTGTAACGTTAGTTAGCTACTAGCCGAGAGCAGCCAGAGAGTGAGAGTAGAGGTGTTTTTTTTTTTTTTTTTGTGTGTTAACGTTATTTGACACTCAACCTACTGACTGCTCTCTTAACTAGCTACTTTAGCTGACACAGACAGAAAAACAATGACAACACATTTTTTATTGATTTGATAGTTAGTAGATAGATAGATATTTTTATTTTTTTTATTAATTTTTTTTTTATTTTTTTCTAAACGTTAATTTAAAATAACGTTCTAAATAGCAGTTTTCAAAGTAGCTAACGTTAGCTAGCGAGCTATATGGTTAGCTATATTAGCGTTAGCTAGCGGACTGTATGATCTGGGGTATAAACTACGTGGGTTGATATTCCTCTATCCTTCCGTTGGGTCGATTTAGTTCCGTTGGGTAATCGTTGGAAAAAAAAAAAATCAAAAAAAAAAACCTGGAAAAAGCCCAACCCACGCATTTGGCTTTACAACACCAAACACACACCCCCACACAACACATAGTACGTTTACAGCTGTTTTTACAACACTACCGACTGGGTTTGATGACTGGTTTCAGTCGATTGTTGCCCAAAGTCTGTGTACAAGTAGTTTTGAGCTGTTTACAAACAGAACATTTTGTTTTTGAACCTATTACTATTATTATACTATTTTTTTACTTATTTAAAAAAAAATTTTATTACTTAGGCTAATTTTTATGCTTTAACGTTGTTAGGCTAATGAATTTAGTTTTTATAATTTGCAAATACGTTACGGCAAATGCGTGCAAAAATGCAATGCGCACAAGAAAAGTCAGAAACACTCAGCGAGGACAGAGAGCCGTAAAGGTCCAAGCAGAGAGAGGAACAAGAGACGGGCAGAACGACGCCAGGGGCAATTGGAATGGCGAGGGATTCGTGGGTTGCGCTGGTGATGGGCATGGGTGTCCATTTCAAGAAGTGTTTTCCTTTTTGTCAATTTTTGTGTTACATTGAGGGGCTTGGGGGTTTGGTCCAATCACAAAACAAAAGTGTTGTCCTACCCTTTTCGTTTTAATGTGGTTTTGTGTGTTTGTGTTTGTGTTTGTGTTTTGTGTTGTGTTTGTGTTTTGTGTGTTGTGTGTGTTTTTGTTTGTGTTTTGTGTTTGTGTTGTGTGTTGTTGTGTGTGTTTGTGTTGTGTTGTTGTTTTTGTGAATTGTCGTTGTGTTTTGTTTTGTGTTGTGTGTTGTGCGGAACAGGCATGGCTGTAGCCTTTCTGCTGTCCTAGGTGAGATTGCAGATAGGGAGCGGGTGGTGGTGTGCTGGAGATAGCCGTTGCAGACCCGTTCCTCCCCCTATTTTATGAAGTTGCTAGAAGGCAAAGGCTGGAGAAGGTTATAAAGATTGGATAAGCTTTGAACCTTCCTAGGAGCACTGTTAAGTCCTTTGTAAGAAAATTGAAAAATATGTCACAACACAGACACTAAGAAGATCAGGCTGTCCTTCCAAATTGAGCAACTGGGTGAG
Source organism: Ilyophis sp. 1 JC-2022 (assembly GCA_022702515.1). Lineage (NCBI taxonomy): Eukaryota > Metazoa > Chordata > Actinopteri > Anguilliformes > Synaphobranchidae > Ilyophis > Ilyophis sp. 1 JC-2022. The sequence goes on along the minus strand of CM040404.1, from coordinate 112,150,728 downwards.
AAGGGCAGTTGTCAGCAAAGTGGCCAAGAGGCCAGCTGCAGCACTGCAGAGTCTCAGAGCTCATTTGGCTGAAATGGGAGAAACTGGCCATAGATAATCTCTTTAGCACTTCACATATTTAGCCTTTTTGGGAGAGTGGCTCGACATATGCCACTTCTGACAAAGGCCAACATAAAGTCATAAAGTCATACAGTCATAAAGTCATACAGTTTGCCTGAAGGCAAGATGAAATCAGAACAAATATTTTGTGATCTGATGAGACTAAAGTTGAGCTCTTCAGCCTGAAAGCCCTATGTTTGGCACAAACCAAACACAGCCCATCACCCAGGTAACACCATCCCTAATGTCAAGCATGGTGGAGGCAGCATCACTGGGAGGGACTGGGAAGCTTGTTGCCATCAAAGGAAAGATGGATGGAGCTAAATACAGGCAAATCCTTGATGAAAACATGCTTCAGTCCCATGAAGCTTAGGGCAATGTTATAACAGGACAATGACCCAAAATACAAGGCAAAACCTACAATAGAATGGCTTAAAAACAAGGGAAAATATTCTGAAATGGCCCAGCCAATGCCCAGAATTAAAACCCATGGAAAATATGTGGTATGACCTGAACATTTCTGTATACCATCTAACCTGATAGAGTTGTAGCAAATTTCAGAGCTGTAATTCCTGCCAAAGGCCTATCTACAAAGTACTGACTCTGGAAGTAATACTTTTGTAAACTTATCTGTAACTTATTTTCATAATTTAGGTCAAAATAAAGTGCCAGATTTATTTAATTTTTTTTAGTTTGCAATGAAATACTGAGAGCTACATGTGTTAAACAGGTAAAATCATACATTTCCTGGATCATAAACTCCATGTCCACAAGTGCAAAATCTGAGGGTGATATGCTGAACTACTACAGATCTATCTGGCTAAATTGTGCACTGCTGTAAATCATAAAATAATGATATATTTAACTACAAATCAACTGTTTTGGCTCATAAAAATGATCCCTCATCATTTTCAAGTGGGGATTAGTATCTTTTCATCAGTATGGGGGGTAAATATCTATGGGTCTAAACACCTATCCAAAACCTGTCATAAAATGAATTAAATATTTTGTGTCCATGAAAAAGCATATAGATATTCATACTCTCACTCCAAGGAAGATTTAACATTCATCTAGCACATGCACAGTAAATTTGAATGACGATAGGACGATATGTACGATAATATTCCAATAAAATAATATTCCACCATCAGGAAAATGCTGGCAAATATTCTAGCTTCAGGGTAAATCAAACATAAAACATGACTGACCCCCATATGAACGCTAACACTACAGTATATGAAATGCACTCAAAGTGCAAAAATAACAATATCGAACATATGGCACAACACTGTGGCGGATTGGAAAAACTAACGTACATATGTGAAATATCACAAGCAGTAACATTAATAATTACATATCAAGGAGTAACTGTTTCTCATGCATATTTTTTCGACACAGAGCTAACATACTCCAACAGCATTGGAACGTTGCAAAATCATGTGAGACTTAAACACCGACAGTGACTGTGAGTGATGACAGCAGCCAAGTCAGCTCAAGCCCGCCCGCTTTTTAGTAAACATCAAGGAGGGCTTTCGCTTTGAAAAGGTGCGACAATACTAGACAAGAATGTGTGACCAGGCTGATCGCCGAAATTAATGATTACCACGGATGTACAGCCAATATCTCTTGTGTAAGATGAGGGCTTCACCAAGCTGAGGGGTTATGTCAAGCCAGGATATGTGATGCCGAGATGAAAAGCCTAAGCACAAGAATTGAGTAAATGAATAGGCTAGTATTTAGTATAAACATGAATGGCAGTAGCCTATCAATAGCCTACCATTATGTTAATGTTGTATAGAACACAACATACTCTGTTACGCGAGGCGATGTTTTAGCTTTGAATTAAAGCAACATCTAGATTTTTTTCGCATGGGATTGCTATAACCTGGGGTTATTTTCACAAGGCATTTAACAGTAGGTAAAAGACGCCAGCATCTTTACTGGTGTGGTCCGTAAAAGGTTTCGCAGCTTCGGTCCGACTTCCACGTCGGGTTTTTTCCACTTCCTAGCTTTCTGCTTCATAGCCTAAAACTGTTCAGGTGTTTCCGCCAGCTATTTAAGCCCTGCATCTTCCGGTCTCTGCACTTCTGTGTTGTCATTATACACTGCCATGAAGCCAGTATCGGTTGTGAGAGACTGAGGTGACCACTTTGCACCATTTTGTGCTTTGAGTTTTGCCTGTTTGTGCTTTGAGTTTTCTTGTAGGATTTATTTTTCTCTTTTGCACTTTCTGCTCCCCGTTCTGGTTTTCCTCTTTTGGTCTCGCTGAGACTGTTCTTTCTTTACCGCTTTCTCTGCCTCTCTTTTTAGTTCCCTCTCGTATTGAGGTGGAGAGGTTTCTCTCCTTTTACTTATACTACTCGAGGCTTCGAGTTTTTCCGCCCTATTATTCTGGGTTGCTTTTATTTATTTTTCTGTTTTTCTTATCTCCGTTTAGTTCTCTCTCTATTTGAGAGTCGGAGGTATTTTCTGCCTGTCTGTGCTCTGCTTGAGTCTCGAACCTCGCCCTATTTGTTGGGTTGTTTTTCTTTGGCTCTACGCCGGGAGTTTTGTCCTCATTCTTTGTTTTTTCCTTCCCTGTCGCGGACACAGTTCCGCTTTAGTGGTATTCCACTTTGTGGTTTACTTTTAGATTCCTTTCTGTCGTGTCTGGTCCTCTGAACCCGATTCCCCCATTATAATATTGGATACAATAATTGTCAATGAAACCAGAATGAACTGGAATGAATGAGACAGGTTTGCAGAGCATGGAGGGTATTACGCATCAACATTTCAGATAGTGTAATAGCATTATAAAGTGTTGTTTATTTCTCATACGGATTGTCCCAGACAATTAATGACCACTGAATTTTGAAAGGGACATCTCTATGCGTAAAACCAATGGTAGGATTGGATATTTATTTCATATTTATTAGCATATTTTGATCGTAGAATGACGTGGTATAATTTCACATTTATTTTGCATTTGAGTGAGCAGGGCTTTTCACTGCTTTTTTTGGCATATAATCAGGCTATTGTTGGGTTTATCTTGTTGCTATGATGGAATACAAATTTTACGTGATGAAGAAATATATTCATGAACTCACACATAGATGCTATTGTCCACTGGTCATTTCTTAATTAGATGCTTTTCATGTTTAGAGGGATTGTTTACCCTCTTAAACCAAATTGTCAGAAAGAGCTTTGCATGTGAGTCCCATTGATTCACATCAGTCTTTAATTGAACAGTTGCATAATTTTGTTACCTCCTTTTATGTAATTTTTCAACATAGCCCAATGTGAACATTGGATTTTTATTATGGCATGCATAGCTATTTCTGACACACATGTAATGTGACTTTAGATGGTAACAGAGAACAGAGTTTGAGAACCTCTGCAATAAGCTAAACCTGAATAAGGCTAGTTAGCTTCTGTCACTAGCCAGCTAGCTATACTATGATCAACACAACACCATAACAAACAGGCACACTAACACAGACACACACACACACACACTCACAACACACTTATAGCCACCGCTACACTATTGTTGCAAAGTTGTGTCAGTAATAAAGCGAATTACATAATGAAAATATACCATTGGAATATTACATGCACTAGTTCTCATATGTTGTCGAAGAGCAAATCTTAATATTTTCTACGACAATACATCTTCGGTGATATGATATATGACAGTCAAGCCGGAAAGTCTGCACACCCCTTTCACCTTCTCCACGTTTTATTACGTTACAGACTACAATAGATTGAGTACATTTTTTGCCTCAAACATCTACACACAATAGCCAAAAGTGAAAACAGGTTTTTAGAAAATATGCAATTTTATTTTACTGACAAAAATAGGTTTTAGGGGTTAAAATCTGTACACACCCTTAGGCTAATACTTAGTTGCTGCACCTTTGGCAGCGATTACAGCTTCAAGGCATCTTGGGAAAATCACACTGCTGTCCAATCACAAATTTTCTGTGTCTTTGGAAAGCTTAGCATGAGCTCTTTTTGGATGATAAGGCTGTCAATAAATGACAATTAGTTTCAAGATATTACTACTGCCCATTTGAATTGCGTACTGTTACGCAGAACTATTTTTGAGATTTCGCCTGTGTTGAAATTTACACTGTACACCACATATAGACAGAAAAGGCAGAAAATAACTACAGAATCTTGGAAATGACTTTTTATCTGTAAGTAATAATGTAAGCAAGGTTATGACTTTATTCAATAATCTTTTCATAGCAGAAATAAATTATGTGATGACGACAGACATTCACTCTCATAAGAGAGCAGGAACAGTTTCATTGCCCTATATTCAGGACCTTGAGTGTTATATATTTAAATGTTATCTTCAACCTGATTCGCTGTCATGTAGATCACACTGTAGGGTGGTCAAAATAATTTTATGAAATATGGAAAACATTGGCACGTAGAAACTTTATATTTAGCCTGATAATAGCCAAACTAGCGCTGATGATATGCAGTTTTCCACGATACCACACTTTCTGTCTGGGTACAGTAGGATGTTTGTGATGTAGACCCCGGGCCCTATGCCACTAGGGGGCCTGATCAAACAGGTTAAAGTATTGAAACTATTAACCAATGACAAAAGTGAAGCAACACAGATTTCCTGAAGCATAACTTCCAGAAGCAAGATATCTAGATGCAAGCTGATTTAAAGCATTAAGATTTACTTCAAATTATAAATCTACTGCACACTCAGAAATTAATTGCATTTAATATTATTATTGTCTTATTATTACTTATCAGGATGTTACCAAGAAACTGAATATCACAGCAATAATAAATGAAGACAGGACAAGGATAAAGTGCTTGTTCTCAGAACATTAACACATCCTGTGTAAGGGTTTGGTTTGAAACAATGAACCAAACGCAACTAAACAAAACACGATTTACAGAACAAGTCACTCACGAACATGAGGACCACTAAAGGAGTCGAGGAAGAAGAATAATAGTAGAAACGAAAACAAGGGATGAAAAACTCTCTGGCCATAGCCAAATAATAAACAACCCACTAAAACGGGTGTGACTTGTAGACACGAGTAGAAAGGTGAAAGATCTGAAACAGAAATACACGAGCATAAGCTCGAAAGGGAGAAAACAAAGAATCACCTTTGGAACGTAGACTATAGAGGTGAAAAAATAAATTAAATAAAAATAAACCTCTCACTCTCAATATAGCAGAGAGTAGAAGAGAAGTAAAGAAAACAGAAATAGCGAAAGGAACTATTTCTTAAAGAGCTTCAAGAGCAGCTAAAGCCAATCGAGTAGTGAAAATATAGAGAGGCTAAAACCTAACCAACCCTGACTTTGTGAAGGCACGATATGACAAAAAAGTGCCAGGAAGCGGAAGTGAGGGGCTTAAATACCTAGCAGGTAATAGGACAGGTGAAACTAATAATAAGCGGGGAGAAACAAAACCCAGAACCAGAACGTGGAAAAAATCCGATAGACTGCTAACTGGAGAGAGAGGACAAAAACCGTCGTGAAAATAGAAAAAAATAGCCACGGACCATGACATCCTGTGGTCTGGTACTGGATTGTCCTTGATCTTACCAGTGCTAACTGTGGCTGGCAGCTCCACAAGTGGCCATAGTGTAGCGAGAGAGGTAACGTTTGACCAGTCTAAATGAAAGCCAGTACTATTTTTCTTCTAAATAAAATTAGTTCAAGTGTAACAGCGTGATGCTACCGAATTAATCATGCAATTACATATAAAAGAAATCAGCTGCTAATGTACAATCTTTATTAAACTTGATTGTTTCTTAATCAATGACTATATGAAACAAGCCCAGGGTAATCATAAAATAAGGAGTTTTCTGGTCCAAGGATCTGTATCTCACCATCCAAGTATCTGAGCCTGTACTCTGCAAAGCAGGCTTATTATAACATCATCCTGACTGTAAATTAATTGATTAGTGGCACAATGTAAAAAAACGCTCCACTCTCTCTGCAACCTTATATTGCTGCCTTTGCTTTCCCATATTAACAGCAGGCTAGAAATTCTTTCCTCATTATCTGAGTAAAAGTACACTTTGTAACGTGATATGACTTAAAGGATATCCTAGTTCAGCTTTGTAAATGTAAAAAAATATGGAAAAATCAATGGCATTAGAGGGTGAGGTAATCCTGTTTATGATCCATATTTCTCAATCAACTTAAAGAATCAACACATGGACTGATATATGGCCGGTGAAGTGCTGTGGTAGTCAAGACGTGCCAAAAGTGACTAATGGGAATTGCTTTCTTGCTCAAGTGACATTGCTTTCATTTTAATTTGGCTTCACCTCCTGGCTGCTCAAGCTACAGTCAAGCCGGAAAGTCTGCACACCCCTTTCACCTTCTCCACATTTTATTACGTTACAGACATATTCTACAATAGATTGAGTTAAATTTTTTGTCTCAAAATTCTACACAAAATAGCCCATAATGACAAGGTGAAAACAGGTTTTTAGACATTTGTGCTAATTTATTAAAAATCAAAACGTAAAATATCATATGTACACAAGTGTGCACACCCTTTGATATGACACCCAAAAGTGAGCTGAGGTGCATTTTGTCTCCAGATACTGCTTGAGATGTTTCTACAACTTAATTGGAGTCCATCTGTGATAAATTCAATTGATTGGACATGATTGGGGATTGCTAACACCTGCCTATATAAGGTCCCACAGTTGACAGTGCATGTCAGAGCAAACTCCAAGCCATGGGGTCAAAGGAATTATTTGCAGACCACAGGATTGTGTCAAGGCATAGATCTGGCGAAGGGTACGGAAACATCTCTGCAGCTTTACAGGTCCCAAAGAGCACAGTGGCCACCATCATTCATAAATGGAAGAAGTTTGGAACCACTAAGAATCTTCCTAGACCTGGCCGCTCAGCCAAACTGAGCAATCGGGGAAGACGGGCCTTAGCCAGGGAGGTGAGCAGGAACCCGAGAGTCACTCTGACAGAGCTCCAGCGTATCCTTGTGGAGATGGGAGAACCTTTCAGAAGATCAACCATCCAGGCAGCACTCCACCAATCAGGCCTTTATGGTAGAGTGGCCAGATGGAAGCCCCTCCTTAGTAAAAGGCATGTAGAATCCGCAATTACTAGATCAATGAGGGAATAGTTCGGAGCGAAGGTTTAAACGTGATGTATTCCACTATTGCTGTGGGAAAAAGTAAAGGTTATTTAGAAATATTATTATTTTATTTACTCGTGTATCTGACTCCATTTATAATTATAATTTAGAATTTGGGTTAAACATGCGTGGAGCTCGGAGTGGTTACACTCAACTCGCCCTTAGGTACCACCATTACTTCAATATATGCTTGCCGGAATCAGCATTATTGCAGAAGCTCAGTTCGGTGGAGAACGCAGAGGTTGGGGGTCTAGCCAACACAATACATGCATTATATTTATCATAGATAGTTGCGAGCCCAGGTCTGAGTGCATTTAAAGGGCTCCTTAAGGCGAATTTGACAAGAACCGGCGTAAAACGCCCATGGGTTCTCTTCACATCAAATCACCAGAACCATGCACTACCAACCCTGTTTTGTGGGCAGAACTTGACTGCCTTTCCCAACTTGAGAACGCCACTTTCTGTACCAGGCCGCTGATCAGTCGGTCCTTGGTCAGAATTGTCCCCCTGAGTCTTCAGTCGTAATTTAGGCTGAAAGAATTGAATAACAGGCAGGGAGGTCATTAGCTTGGAATTAGCCCTGAGTGAGATGCAGGAGTTCTGACTCTGAGACTCAAGCATACACACCACAGTGCTTGGAACGCTGCAGCTCAGATCATGCAGGCAATTGAAGCTGGAAAAAGGGATTAAAAGAAAGATGCAGTTGATGTGAAAACATGGTAATTTATTAATGACAAATAATCACTGGTTAAAACTGTGAGAGCAAACACGAACACATTCAATGCCTATAGCTAAACACAGGATAACATGCTGCTAAGACATATAAACATGAACAAGTTCACTAACAAAGTATATCACCAAGTGATTCCGTACGGTGTGACTATGGTACCAGGAGAACTGTTAAGCAGATTCTCCTCAAATATCCCTTTGGGTTTTCCTTAAATGCAGGCTTTCCCAACTCCACAAGTCCCTTTGTTTGTCCAAATAAGGTCTGGCAAGAAGAGAAGTTTCACCACCCAGGGACCCCCCTCCAGGGAGAGAAACAGCTACCCCTCCCAATCTAGTGACAGTAATCAGACTCTTTGAACGACGGCGCGTGATCTTATGATCTTCTCTATCATATCTAGATATCAGGTGAACAGGCCTGAGTTCCCGGAGTCATTAGGAATGCCGTTTCCTTCTGATGTCCAGTTGTAGGCTCAATCCCAGCTGTAGTTTACGAGGCCATGAGAGGTCAGAGGAAAAGGTTCTCAGGCCACCTGGTAAATTGTTTTATTGCACCCTCAAGGAAGTCACCACCAGCTCCAAGGGTTTATGACTGATAATACCTTTTCCAGCCTTACAGGCACATCACAGCCCACTTGGGAGTTTGGCACCTAGAGGACTCTCAAACCATGAGAATCAATTTTTTCTGGTCTGATGAAACCAAAATTGTACTTTTTGACCTGAATACCAAGCGTCACGTCTGGAGAAAACCAGGCACCGCTCATCACTTGACTTTCCGGCTTGACTTTTTTTTAAATGTCCAAACCCACGCAAGAATCGGTTTTAGAAGGATGTTTGCCATAGCGAGGAGGACAGTCTGACAAACTCAACATTTTTAAAGACTGGTTTTGCATCACTTGTTTGGCTATAAATCAGAATGGCTTGATGTCTTTGCTCACCAAGAAAAACAAAAAATTTAGCAGACTTCACCCCCCACACATTTCAATTAGAACAAAAGAAAATACGCATGTCTGAAATGTGTACAAAAAAATACTTTCAATCATCAGTTGGGTCTGACTGTTTGATCAAATAGCTATTTAGCTATTATGTAATGGAATTTTCAGAAATTGTAACACTGCCCATGGACCACCATGAAGGTTGCGATGAAACCAGTAGCTGTCCATGCAACACAGTTTTCCACTGCTCGGGGACATGAAAATCATCAGCCATTAATAACTGTTTTTTTTGCCTTTGACATTTAAGCTTAGCTTGTGAAATCAATTAATTTTGTCCTTTATTTTGTTCACTCACAATGTGTTTACAAATGTAACTATCCTTGGGTCAGTTTTTCCTCAGGTTTAAACCTCTAGACCAGAGAACTGCATTACAACTGGAACAGCTATCCGAAGCTGTGGAATAAGGATTAGCTGTTTCAGTTGTAATTCAGTTCTATGGTCTAGAGGTTTAAACTCTAGGTAAGCACACTGCAATTGACCTTCAATATCTGCTGCATTGCAGATTGAAATTTAGAGGAGGCTGGCTGTATATGTTCTGCAGGTGCAGGCTAGGTCCCAAGGATATTGCAAGTATGGAACAGGCCTGCATTCCTAGCAGAATATTCCAAATTGGGGGAGAAAAAAGTGATAAAAGGGATGAAAAGGGGTAATAAAAAGTTGTAGGCTTAATGTAAATGATGATTTTTATAGAGGCTTGATTGAACCTTGAGTAAATAGCTAAAGATAATAAGCTTGGGGAAAACTACTAATGTCAGAGTCTAATCGTGTTTCCTGTATTGGATTTCTCACTACCTCCAAGACAAAGGCGTTTGTTCCAGTCCAGCAAATCACATCTTAGACAATGGAGCCAAAACACTGCACAATCTGTCTCTGTCTCTCACCCTACTACACACACAAAAACACATATGCACACATACACTGTGATGCAGTGTTGGGGTGGTCACTGATTACGTGTGGAACAAACAAACAAAACCCAGAGGAAGGGTTAGCTTACCGCCTTTTATTAGGGCTGAGAAACTAATCGCTTGGGACTTTTCCCCGGTGATTGCATCTTGTCATCCAAGTAACATGTATGCTATTCTATACCATATAACTAAATCCCCTTCATTACATTCCAAACTTCAGTTTGCTGGGATTACTGTCAATTGGAGGAAACATAGCTTATGTCGGTATGTAGGCTACAAGCTTGATCATTTGTTGGGAACTAACATCTGTTCCAAGCAAATACATTTTTTTACAAATGTTTATTAACTGAATGAAAACTGACAAAGAGGGACTAGGATATTCATGTTTGTTGCTAACTAATTAGCAAGCGTTACTTGCTGTGGACAGTATGATATGCTAACGTAAGCTAGCATACCTTAAGCTAACGTAACATGAGCTAACATTTCATTCATTTTCAAATTGCTGTCAAACATTAGCAGACATTCTATCAATATACAAAAAGTGAAAACAATATTTTTTAATATAGTTAGATTCAGATACGCTAAATTAGTTAACTTTGTTTAGATAATTTAGCTAGCTAAGTTAGCTAGCACTAGCAGCCAGAGGCATAGACAGCACAGGCTACCATAAAGCCTGTTGATAATACACCTAACTGGTAGATTTAGGCACATTTTTAAAAAAATAAGGCAGACAGTCACACTCTCTGTGGACTAATTTGGGGTGACACTGAACAAAGCCACTTGCGTTTGTTTCTCACTTACCTCATTAGGCAGTTCTAGCATGATTAAGCAAATGAAGTCACCATGCACTTGTTGCTTCTGGAAACAATGTCAGCTTGCTATAAATAAGTAACTATAAAAATTATTTCAAGTAATGTTACATGTACAGTTAAAGCAACAATTGTTAGCTAGTTGCTATATAATGACGACAGCTAAACAACTAAGGCTCAGACAGCTGCCTACCTGACTATTGCAATGGACAACTAGTATCTCAGATAAAGCCAAGGACATAATTCCATTCCATTCTAATTCCATTCTGGTGACATTGTTTGCGGCCACCCTGATTCAGTTTGATCATTTATATGTGAAGCCAAGAGACAAAGATATAACAGCACATTCAAACAATCTTAAAATTGATGAACTAGGTTGTAATAACTACAGGTAATAACTACAATAATAGTATGTTCTTGTGGTGAATTGAACTGTGTCTACAAACACTGTGCTCTTCGATTACATGGGGGTGAGCGATCACGGATGCAGTTGCATCATTTTGAAAGCAATGACAAGCTGCCTTGATAGTCAATGACAATTTGCCAATCATGATTCATGTTTCTGGGGGTGGCACCTGGGGTGGCCCTGGAATATGTCACCTTTAACATCAGCTGAACAAACTTTTAAAATGTTCCAGAGTGTTCCTTGCAGTGTGCTTTTTAAAATTAACTGAACGCCTGTACTCCCCATTCATGGCCTCACACAGTCAAACTGAAGAACCAAGGGTATGTGAGTGCGCATAGACCATGAAGGCGGTCAGCATCCCTGTGCAATCAAATCCCCCCAAACCAAATGCAGAGCAGGGAGATGAATGTGGTGTGTCAGATGTTTTAGTGTGTCCAGCTGTGGTGGGTGTTACCCCCTTTCCATCAATTTGTGTCTCCTGTCATTGATTACATCATCAATTTTACACCCCAACCACCTTCTGTATTTCTTATCTCCCACAGACAGAGCAGTTGCACTTTGCTGAGGCTCTAAAGACAGATCTGGGGGTATCTGCAAAACAGTGCATGGGCTGTACAACAGGATTGTTTTGGGGGCATCAGTGTCAGACTCAGTGCTGGGTGAGGTGGCAATCACCTGCAATGGATTGGGGACTAGACTTCCAATATTTGAGTCCTACATGGGGGCTGTTATACGATTGTGTAAGGTGCCTAATTTAAGGGCTTAGTAAATATTCAACCATATACAGTATTTGCTATAAAGTGGTAATAAAATGGTTAATTTGTTCCTGTTGTCACATAAGCATAATCCCCCCCAAAAATAATTGAAGAAATTTTGAGCCCCTCTTCAAACAAAAACAAAACAGGAAATAACACTGCAGACTTGAGCAACAAAGGACTCATACTGACATACAGATACACAACTGTGCACACTCATGCAGACACACATATAGGCACATACAGACTCAAAAACACACACAGATGTGGACACAGCCTTTATAGATGCACACAGCCTCACAAAGCCACATACAAACATGCACTGACACCAAGATGCACCAATTCACAAAGACTTTCATTCAGATGCACACCAAGCATAAAGGACAAAGATGTTCACACATTCGTACAGAGACCCACATACAAACACACACATGCACACAATGCCATCCCATACAGAAAAGCGGGCTGTCAGGAGCTGACCTTGTGTCCTGTCGACTGGCATAGACCATGCTGGCACACACATACTGTCATCAAAGGACCATTCAGTGACTCAGTCCCTGTCGTGCCCTTTCAAGTATGTGTGTGTGTGTGTTTGTGTGTATATGTCAGCGTGAGTATGAATGTGTGTGTATATATGCATACGTGGGTGCTTTGCGGGTGAACACAGCAGCAATTGAGCTCAGTAAGTGGCCCCCGGTGTGCGGACAGAGGGCTTGGTCTCTGAATCCTGGGGCCAATGGAAAGGCCATCTCATACTAATTAAAATAGGTCTTTGCGTACTGATGCCTTACACAATGCCTATGTTTTAGAATTTAAATCTCCAATGATCACTCACTGATCTCCAAGTCCACTTACAGCTGGTAATGAACCAAACTCAATGCAGAGGTTAAGACTCAGTACATTAATGCCCTATAGCTATCTGAAACCTTAATGTAACACAGATTTTTAATTTATGTAATACAATAGAGGGTTTTCTCAAACTGATGTGCTCGAGTGGTTATGGCACTCCACCTGGTGGAAGACGTTGATTAGGCCCATGTGACGGGTACGAGTTTCTCTTTTAGGTGAAGAGTCATACAGTGGTGTGAAAAAGAAACTACACCCTCCTTCTGTTCTATGGTGAATTGGTGATACATATTAGGACATTACTAACTCTCATCTAGTCCGCAAAGATTTTACTTTATCTTCATTTATTCACCAAAAATAAGCCAACATGCAGAAGTCTTTTGTGAAAAAGTGAACTTGTTGAACCCCCTTAAGCAACAATAACCTGAAGTGATCATTTTCTGTATGAGTTCAGTCTCTCACGTTGCATCAAATAAATTTTGGTCCATTCCCCCGTACAAAACAGCTTTGGCTCATTGATGTTCGAGGGTATTTGTTTATGCACCGCTCTCGTAAGTTCATGCCACAACATTGCAATAGGGTTGAGCACTTTGTCTGCACTTTGACTTGGTCATTACATAATCCTGATTCCTTTCTTTTTCAGTCATTCAGTCATAGATTTACTGGTGTGCTCAGGATCATTGGCCTGTTGCATGATCCACTTTTGGCCAAGCTTTAGCTGCCAGACAGATGCTCACACATTTACCACTAGAATATGCTGGTATAGAGAACTCATGATTGATTCAATGATTTTGAGGCGTCCTGGTCCTGTGGCTGAAAAACACCCCTAAACATCACTTTTCCACCACCATTCTTGACAGTTAGCATGAGGTTCTTTTAGTGATATGCGGTGTTTGGTTACGGCCAGCTCCACTTTGGTCTTGTCTGTCCAGAAGACAGTATACCAGTCTTGTGGTTCATTCAAGGGCAATTTAGCAAACCTAATCCATGCTGCAATATTCTTTTTGGAAATAAGGGGGTTTCTCCTGGCTGCCATTCCATAAAAGTGACATTTGTTCAGCCTTTTCATATTGATGGAGTCAAGAACATTAACATTTACCATGTTGACAGAGGCCTATACCAGGATAGAGCTTTAGGGTTCTTTTGCCAACTATCTTGAATATTTTCTAATTGTAAATGATCTTTTTCACTGTGGAATTATGGATTTTATATTGTTTGGGATGGTTTATTGGGATGGCAGGTATGCCATCCACAAAGTTACGGCTTGGCGGGGCATGCCCCATACCTATACAGCACAGAGAGTTTGGCACTTTTCCTACAGAAGTAAACACAATGACCACAGACTCTCAGCCAACATTAACTTCTGTACCTTCTGACCTCAGGTAACCACACAGCATTCAGATACAACTTCACACATCCACACAATAAAGCCCCAAACTTGGGTTATTTTACCAGTTTTTCTCCTTCCTCTTCTTCTCATTCTTCTCATTATTCTACTTCTTCCCATTTTTCCTGCCTACCCAGAGACCCTCACTACCTGCCTGCCTCCGTACCCTCAAAGAATAATTCTCCCCATTGGATAACAACATTGTATACCTGCTCTCCCAAGCTTATCACCCAATAAAAATGCTTCAAAATAATGTGGACACATCTCATAATCACAGACAAAACCGCTATATGGCTTTGAGTATTCCATGAAGCTACTGTGGCCTACTGGTTACAGTTGCTGCCTCTCACACAGATAATTGGGGGTTTGAGCCCAACAGGGCAGAAGCTTATTTTCAACAAAAACAATGTGCAACTGTTAAATACTTTTTATTTATTACACTGTTATTATTTTCACATTAACAAACGCATTTTTATTGCAAAGGGAAAAGATGTTTCCAATATTAACTGTTCAATGTTTCACTTCTACTACAGCAAAATGGTGAAAGTCAGACAGACACTGACAAATGGCCTATAGCCTATATCATGTCACTGTACCCCTTTGGTCTTCTGGTTAGCGTCAAGCCTTTGCGAGAGACCTGGGTTCGATCCCTGCCTGGTACTAAAGTGTAATTTAATTTTGGACTCAAACAGTGTGCACATGTTCTGCTTTTCTCATACAAGAATGTTTTTTTATTGCTAAGGCAAAGACATGTTTTCAATATTAACTGTTCTCTGTTAGTTAAACAATTCAGTCACTGGACACCACGGCAGTTATGTAATAGGCTAGCTACGTTATGGGAACAGGTATCCCATGGCCATTTGTCAAGCAAAAAAAAAGGTTTTAACGCAGAATATCATCTGGTTAACATCGCGTTGTTGCAACAATGTAAAAAAATAAAATCTATAAATAACATAATAATAATAATAATAATAACATGTTTTAATCTCACACAAATGTCAACAAAAAAATGTGTCTGTGTGGAGCCTGCTGAGCTCTTGCGATCATGTCTGACTCACTGTGGAAACCGAACCTTCAACGCTCGCCTCGGCCAACATTTATGTCTTCATTCATTTCTTCTCTTCAACTCTATTCAGTTTATCCTTTTCACACATAACACAATGTCACCATAAAATTAACTACTAGGACAATTAAGAATTTACGATAATACATTAAGAATTGATGAAAGCCTACTATAAGTATGAGGGATCTCTGTTAGAAACAGAGATGGGAATGTTGGAGATCCAAATGCAAGTAGTTGGGCAATCTTAAAGTGTTCTTAAGAACACCACTAGAAACGGACAATAATCCGTAGTGGAGAAACAACTAAAAATGAAAGAACAACAAACCTCGCAATATAAACGAGGAGCTCGCTAATCGAGCAAAACAAAGGAATAAGCAATAACGCTTATCTAACTCCCGTATGTGGAGTGAAACAACAAAAAACAGCGAACTGAAAAGACCCCAAAAACTTTGGGTGAGACACTCGTAGGTAGAGTAGAGAAACAAAAGAAAACGAAACCTCTATAAATAGTATAATAGTGAGCGGAAATAACTGCCAGGTGAACTCACTAATGACAAGGTGAAAGCAAAACCCGTGACGGAACACAGGAAAATCCGATAGATTACCGGTAAACGATAAAAACAAATAAAGTGACGTGGAGATAAGGGAAGAAAGGTCAGATTCATGACAATAAGGTTATAAACCTCCGATTCCCCAAACATATTTGTGTCACGGTTAGTCACTTAAAAAAATTACAATAGCCTTCGAACATGCCTCTAGTCTACGCTACTCTGCAGACAATGTAGCTTACTGCAAACACTTTTAATTATAATAATAAGAAGAAGAATAATCTCTGGTAGGCTACTTTCATAGTATTATCTATTGTTTTCTTTCTGGCTAAGATTCCTGGGAAATATGCATTGTCCAATTAATCTTGTTAGCCAACGATAGGGCTGAAACATATCTCACGCAAATACGTGAATGTAGACGCTTCGAGCTACGCGAACAGTTTTTCTTTTGCCATGACATTTGTGAAAGGCAAACCGGAGGAAAGCACAGATCGAACAAGAAAGTTGTTTACTGTTGTTGCCTGCTATAGTGTCCCTCGCTGCAATGCTCTGGTTTGTCTTTCACAAATGTCATGGCAAAAAAAAAACTAGCTCGAAGGGTCCACGTTTGCGTATTTGCGTGAGGTATGTTTCTTGTCGTAGTTTTGCCAGAGAAACGTTAGTCAGCTGCTTGTCAGGAAGCAGGTACAAGCTAGGCTACTACGGTGCGAATCAACATGCCTTATACAGCCATTGCACTACAGAAAACTAAACTAAACCTAGCTACATGGTCCGGTACCAAAAGATTTCCCGCAGGTAATGTTAGGCTACACTACCGGAAACAAAACTGCAAAGGAATTATGCTCTGCTTATGAACTCGGCAGCTCGTAGCCCAGACATGGAAGCTTGGAGTTATGCATCTGGAAGCCAGTGTTGAATAGCCTAACGTTAATTCCCACCAAAATTTGGAATAGCCAACTATCTGCAACTGCGGTTCCCACTGCTGCAGAGTATAGGCATCTGCAGTTTATGCGGTTCCCACTGCTGCAGAGTATAGACATCTGCAATTCATGCGGTTCCCACTGCTGCAGAGTATAGACATCTGTAGTTCATGCGGTTCCCACTGCTGCAGAGTATAGACATCTGTAGTTCATGCGGTTCCCACTGCTGCAGAGTATAGACATCTGCAATTCATGTGGTTCCCACTGCTGCAGAGTATAGACATCTGTAGTTCATGCGGTTCCCACTGCTGCAGAGTATAGACATCTGTAGTTCATGCGGTTCCCACTGCTGCAGAGTATAGACATCTGCAATTAATGCGGTTCCCACTGCTGCAGAGTATAGACATCTGCAATTCATGCGGTTCCCACTGCTGCAGAGTATAGACATCTGCAGTTCTCTGCAGTCCATGGCCACCTGATCAACTAGTGGGGGTCGCTAGAGAGCAATGAAACACAGACACCTAACCGACTGAACACTCGCATACCCTGGGCGACGCAATCGCCAATTGCGTATTGCTCTATAGACCTACTGGCCACAGCTGGCACTGACATGATCTGGATTCAATCTGAGATTGTGGGGCTCATCCTTGTACCACAGTGTGTTGCCTTAACCAAATGAGCCACCCAGCAGCCCTGAGACATCTGAGACAGCATATACAATAGCTGGAATAGTAACAATTGTCCTCTCATCACCAGCCTAACACTCACTTCAGCTTGAGGCGAAGCAAATGTATTGTATGTTGCGTACATGCTTAGAAGAGTAAGCAAACCAGCTTCAATAAGAGTGCACACAGTTGATGGGTGTAGATGTACAGACAATCAGAGCCACGATTCAAAATGACCCACCGATACAGCCGACCCACCCTCACACATTGAAAGTGTTTTTGGAAGTCTCAGTTTTACATTTTAAATGAGGCAAGACTTTCCTGTTATGAAGATATGTGTGCCTTTGTAGTCATTTCAAGCTATCCTGAATGGATAATACAGTAAGTGCATTATTCTTTAGACCTGTGTAAAACTTTTTCTTTGTTTTGGGTCTGGATGGCGGGTCCAGGGTGGGTGGGGGTTCTGGGGCAGAAGGATGTATAACAATGGTGGGATGAGAAGAGGCCCCTCAACCCAGCAGCTCAGGGTCAGCACTGCTCTGCAATTTCAGCTTAGTGACTGCCGAGATGAGGATGGGGGGAGCTGTTAGCAAGGACGTCTCAGCTGGCCAACCAGAGGCACTATTTCGTCCAATAAAATACACCGCTATACACACTTGCACACCCACATACACACATGCCCACCCACACACACACACACACACACACACACACACACACACACACACACACCACACACTCGCACAGACACACACACACACACACACACACACACAAAGCAATCTTTATATACTGTATATGCATACTGCACATTCACACATTAACACTATAACATACAGCATAAACAAACTTATGCATGCAAAAATACTTATGTCTCACGCAAATGTACACACACAGTTATACATCAGCATGGGGACACTATGTTCTCAGAGGAAGATCACAATGTTCCTACAATTTGGTCCTCCAATCTGGGCTTTCTGCTGCTACAGTGCCATCTGCTGGTGGCCTTGGGGAAAATATAAGTAATTGCACTCATCATAATTATAAATAGTGGTAGCACTACTGCACCAAAAACAATATTATATTACTCCGTTTTTTTGTATCTGACTGCTATACAGTTCAGTACTGTGTTGGTCTACTGTATTTCAAAACATGTACTAATCACTGGGCAGAATGGTTGAAACCTTCTCTCAAAGAGCCTAATTCATACTCTTAAGAGTATGTGCTGCCACCCATGATAGTGACCTGTACAAAAAGGTTTTGTATTTTCCGACTGCAGTTTTGTGTAGGCGATTTTTTATTTTTTTTTAACAATTTGTTTATTGAAGATTTTTCCTTTTTATACAGAAGTACATCAAGATACAATTTAAACGTGCGATTCACCCCCCAAACCCCTCACCTATCCACCCATCCCCCTCCCCTTACTGGTTAAGAGCAAAGTAAGATAGTAGTAACCAATAAAAAAAAAAAATAATAATAAATAAAAATAAATATATATATATATATGTACCAAGAAAATATTGAAAGCAGTTATCTTCGAAAACATACAGATATGAATGCAACAATATATGCTAAGTGCCAAAGGAAATGCTTACAGGACCTTCCCAAAAGATAGACACATGAGAAATGTATTAGAAAGAAAAATCAATAAATAATAATAATAAAATAAAATAAGTAATAGAATAAATAAAGGGTACAATATGTGTAGGCAATTTTTAAATTCCTCTTATGCCTCCTACCAATATTGATAGCTAACTTGATAATATTGGTAAATGCATTTTTAAAAGTGGATCTAAATCTTTTACATTTCAAATCCTTTTTAAAAGTATTCTAAAGCTATATGGGTAAACGTATAATTGTATGCTTTGATTGCATAGGCTATTCAATGTATACTTTCACCTATTGTTTTATTTTTACCCTTTGAACTCCACTATGTAGGACATATCAGGACAACTATGCCTACGTGTTATGCTATGAGTGAAATCTTATGGATTACTACTCTGTATGCCAGGGGTGGCCAATTCCAGGCCTCGCGGGCCGGTGTGTATGCAGGTTTTTACTGCCACCAGTTACCACGGTTCAATCAGCTAATTAGTCATACACACAATCACCGATTCACTTGTAAATTACAGAACGATAAAATGCTACAATACACGCATTGACGCATACCGGCACAAGAACATTCATCAGCTGCTTTTCATATCGCGGATATGTAGATTAAAATATCAGATCGTGTAAACGATTGGGCTAATTCAATAATTGTTAACTGGCGGCAGCAAAAACCTGCATACACACCGGCCCGCGAGGCCTGGAATTGGCCACCCCTGCTGTATGCCAATGGTGTATGGTTTCATAGGTTTCATACTATGTATACATACTATGTGTACATACTATACTAGGTGTACATGAGTGATTTTCATGGGTGGTGGTTAAGCTTAGGCCACATACTTCTTGTACGGATGATTATAATCTGCAAATTAAGAGTAGAATCTATGATGGTATAAATCACAATGAAAAACACTGTATTTATGCACTTCAGCAGTAGGCTGGGCAATATTTTGATTCCAAGTGGGTAATCAGCATCACGTGTAGAAATATGTGCATTATAGATCTATAGCCCATGTCACTCTAAACCTACTCTAGTAGGACTTCTATAATGCAGCAGTCGTAGGAATTAGACTCTTTGAGAGAAGGTTTGAACAAATCTGCCCAGTAATGTAGTGGTTCGTTTGTTTTCTTTTCTTTTGCTATTTGCATTCTGGCTTTCACAATTGTGAATCAATAGAATTTTTTCCTCGTTCCATTTCGTGGTTTGCAGTCTCGTTATTGTTTTCACCTGGGCTTCTACATGCAGGGTATTTAAGTTCCTTACTTCCGCTTCTCCGGTGCTTGTTTGTCTCACGACATTGCATTCGAGCCAGGTATAGTCAGGTACTAGCAACCTCCTGATATTAAACTCTGTTTATGTTCAGGGGGGACTTGCTATAGCTACTTAATCGGGTATAGGATTGTTTTCCGCCTGGTAGCATTTGGTGCTATCTATTTTGTAGTTTGCTGTTCTCTCTGAGACAGTTTTTCTTTGTACTTTCGTTTTGGTTTTACACTATACCGGCTTTGAGCTACAGTAGCCGAGAGTGTTAGTTTGTTTTACTAGTTTCCCGTTTTTAGCTCATTACGTGAGCTCAGGAGATTTAGTTGGTATTCTACTAGTTTTAGTAGTTCGCCCATTTAGTGGGTTGATTTTTGTTTTGGCTGTTAGCCTTAAGGAATTTGTTTCCTTTCTTTTCTTTCTTCTTTTATTATTTTCTCCCCCTAATTATTGGTCCTCACGGTTGTGAGCTGACTTGTTCTGATCTCCCCACCTTTGCGTTTGAATCTCTGAACCATCAATAAACCCATTATAAGTAATGAGTACATGTTGACCAACATAGCTACAGAACTGTGTAGCAGTAAGATATAAAAAAACAGAGTACTGGAAATCTGTCATAAACAGTTTTTGCTATTAAATCCCAGGATTTTTTCTCCAGGAGGTGTCCATTTCTTTAAAAATGTAATCATCATAACTATTGCTACACATCCTGTCATAATTCTCAGCCTGCTCTGTGTTAAGTGGCCACTTCTCCGCTCAGCACTTGTGTAACATCCTCTCTTTTCTGTTTTTCGTTATCCGTTCTGTGTTTTTGCGTGTGCTGCTACTCTTTTTGCTATGTGCCGCAGTTCCGCTTCCTATTTAAACCTCACGTCTTTTTCACTCTGTGCTTCCATATTGTCTATTGGTTGACAAAGAAAGCTGATAATTTACGGTATAAGACTGATAGTTCGACCACTTTACCTGTTTGAAGTAACACGGGACTTGTTTCGGGTGTCTTTAGCTAGGAAACCCCTGATCTATTTACTCTCTGCCCTTTGTTTTTCCCTCTCGGGATTTCACTGTCTTTCTGTCCTAGACAGTTCTGTCTTCGCCGTTTCTTTTCTGGCTCTCATTCGCGAGAGCGAGAGGTCTGTCTTTCTCTTTTACTCTAGCTTCAGAGCCTTTCGCCCGATCCGGGTCGCTTTTTGTTTGGTAGCGGTTTTTCTCTCGTTGTTAGAGAGTTAAGTTACTATTCTCTCTGTGTTTTGAGTTCGCCCGCGGAGGTGTGGGTTTGAGTTTTTTAGTCTCCTTCTCCTCGCTGTGAGAGGAAGAGGTCCTGTTTTCTCGTTGTTTTATTATCCCCTTTTGCGGGGTCCCCCCCCCCCCCCCCTCTAGTGGTGTTCCCTCGGGAGCACTTTCAGAATCCCACTGTCACGCTTGGTCCTTCGACTCATACGCTACCCTGACACATCCACTTGAACGTGGATGTGTAGCACCCTAATATACCAGAATAACTAGACCAATTAACATTACAGATATCATAACATATATTACTTAATCATAGTATTACAACATTCATAACACATTGGAAATGAAACAGATTGAATCATGACAAACAACAGAAAAACAGATATTATAGTTACATTTTTATTTTCCAGGTAACTTCAGTTAGTTATACTGTGCTTGCTAGCTAGCCGTTGCAAACTACCATTACACAAGGCTGTCTCCAGTTTTTTAAAATTTGTAGCATACTTCATTTTGAGTATGTAAGAACACCATTACAATTGTCGTCATTGCCTCATGAATTGCTTGTATGCAATAACTTCTCCCTGGTAAACATCTGTGTCAGGCTTGTCCAGTTTTAAGTTGCTTTTTTATCCAATGTAGCAAGCAGGTCGATCACCACATAGCAATGGAATATGTAGCTAGCTATTTTTAACTTGGCTAACATAATTCTTTTCATTTCAGCCTACACCACTCAATTTCACTACTGAACTCACATTGTAATACATTATTTTGCTCTAATAGATGTGTGCGCTTAATATTTATTATGACTTCTGATTTCATAACTGCAGGGTTAAAAAAAGACTCATAACTAAGACAATCTTTGTACCTTGATGGTGTACTGCTTTTATAAAAAATGTTAAAAAGGGCAATGTTGAACTTTCCTAATGGTATGGTCACTCCAAGAAAAGTTTTTTGATTGAATCTCATTTATGGTTGCATTTGGGGTGGGGAAAAGGCATAGGCTAGTTGTATTTTCCCCATCATCCTGAGACCAAGTGTGGTTCCATATGCCTTCAACACAGCATGATATTTCTTTGTAAACAAAGCAAACTGTCATTGCTGGTAGCTACCTAAGCATGGCTTAAAGAATTACAAGCAGTTGTATTTTTGTACTGAAATGTTTAGATAGATTGCTTTACCATTTATTTTTTATAAACAATAAAATATTTTACAATTCTCTTTTATGTTCCTGAAAGTATTCAAACAAACACCATTACCCAGAAACCTGTGTGTAACCAAGCATATGATTAAGAAAACTTCTCATTATCAAAATACTCTGCAAGTGCTAAATACAAAACATCTGATATTCCACATTGTTGAAAACAGTGATTTTCAGCCTGGCACATCAGCTGGAAGCTAGTGTCAAAGGTCAAAGTTCAAGGCATCTACATTTGATCTGTGGTCAAGCAGGGATTTAGGATTTATTTTGGGAGCACATGTAATTTAATTTAGCATTTTGCTCTATAGTTATTTCTTTCCACCTTTTTCTCCCCAATTTGGAATGCCCAGTGGTACTATGCACTCTGTTCTGCATATGCTCTTCTTCACTGCCGGCCCTAGCCTTTGAGGCACCCTTAGCAGGATTTGATTAACCCAACTTTATAAATAACATATATAGTTTGGAATAATTAAGGGGCCCCCTGGTTGTCCAGGGGCCCTAAGCAGCCACTTTCATCGCTTATTGGGTCAGGCCGTCTCTGCTCTTCTATAAAGCAAGCGATAGCAAGTGCTACATCTTATCACAACTGAGCTCGCAAGTTGAGATGAGTCAGAGGAAGACACTTTATGCCCAACTTAACAGGTGGACTTGCAGGCACCATATCTACCAGCAGGGGTCACTAGAGAGGAATGACACAAGGATCGCTGCTGAACTTTTTCTAACCCTTGGTGACGCAACCACCAATCATGTGTCGCCCTGCAGGATTACTGGCGACAGTTGGCACTGGTATGGTTGAGTCAATCCTTGACCGTGGGGTTGGGGCCCATCCATGCACTTGAACTAGAACAGTGACTTTACTGGATGAGGCAGCCTACAGCCTAATGTCATCTTATCTTGTCTGTGATTCAAAGGCAGACATACAAAATGCAATCTTCATGAGGACACCATGGCATGCCATCACACAGCGAACAAGGTTTGTGATCGTAACTGATAATGCTGCCAACTTGGCGAAGACATTCACTTCACGTTCACAGACATGTTCCCACCATTAGAGGTCCAAGACAGGGACACAGGCAAGGATGATGCAACTAATCTTGAAATAATCAATATACATTTGGAGCTACATTATTTACCACCGGAATGGACTCTTGTTGTCTGTGATGCCCTGGAAAAAGTCAGTTCTCCAACATGCTGATGGCAAATATTCACAATATAAATTTTCTCCATGGGTCTTCAAGATCTGCAGAGATCCTGATACATCAAACTGCAGTTATGTTAGTGGGAAAAGAGCCAGCTAAAAATCATGAGGTCCATCCTCTGAGTTCCTGAACATTGATGGAGATTCAAACTTCTAATAATGCCTTATGATCTGAAACGAATAAGAGAACTCCAGTGTTCAGCAAAGTGGGTGTGACTTTGCAATATTGAATAGAGAAAAAAGCTTTTTCCATCTTCTCTCAAGCAATGCAAGAAATTGTTTCAACTGTCCCCAGTCACTCCTACATTGGGTATTGTAGCTACATAGTAGGCTAGCCTGCCTTACAGTAGGCTAAGCAAGGAAAAACCGCCAAATGTTTATTTATACTACTTTTTAATAATATATTATTGTTCTTATATTGGAACACGATACGACACTTTTAGCGTATAAAAACAGTGCGTTTTATGCAGTTTATTGTCTCGGACGGTGGCAAGATAAAGCTCGTAAACAGTACGGTCTAGCACCCTGCTATTTTATTGGCCTCACAGTACAACTAGAGAGGGCGATGCTTTCGCAAGTGATGAAATGTTTATCGGTTTTCTTAAAGCTGTAATTTATAATTTTGGAGAAACATGCATAGTAATTAGGACTGATACGACTACCACTATGGGAGCACTGTAGATAGGGCTACTTCTCAACTAATGAAATTTAGCTTGTTATAAATGTAAATTTCTGTATAACACAGGTTTCTTGATTTTCAATTTCCTCAGAACAGCTAGAAACTGTTTGTAATACAACCTTTTAAATAATCACTTTTAATCATTTATGCCTACGGGATAGCTAAAAAAAAATTTCAACTTGGACCTGTTTTTACAAACTATTTCCACAATGCTGATAAGGCTAATAATTATTTTTTTTACATCTTTCTTTGTGCACCAAGCGAACCTGCTTTAATCAATGACTGAAGTAAATGCACTGATTTAGATTTTTTTATGTTCTATGACACTGATCTGACCTCACAATGCCTCAAAATGGGTGGTTTAACCATAATGTTTGTGAATTAAGCTCTTTTCCCTAAATTTATTCAAGACTCAAACAAAGTATTCAACAGTTTTCCCCCTTCAGTTACCAACTTAAATAATTTAAATGATATGGTTTTAGACTATGGTTTTTCCTAATGGCTACCAGCTTGGATCTATGCTGCAGATTTGACTGGTGCTTGAGAGAAGATGGAAAAAGCTTTTTTCTCTATTCAATATTGCAAGATGGGGGAAAAGCATATAGACAGGAATACAATGCCCAACATGCTTCAGCTCAGCCAATAAAAGAGAACAAAATAAGTGCCTCACAGTCAGGACAGACTAAGATACATAAAGAAGGATTCTTACCTGGATTACCTCAGAGACAAACCTGATATAAGGAGAGCAGAAGCACTCATAGCTCAGAATCAAAATTTTATATTTTATTACATTCTCCTTACCAGCCCATAGATGATTAAATACAAGTGAGTTAGACAAGTGAGTACAGTGCCCATAGTGATAAAACCCCATTGGTGGCACCAGTAGCCAGGAAGGCTTGGTCAAGGGTTTTCGAAATGCTAAGGACTACTTTGTTTTTAATATTATGGGTCCTTGTAAAACACATCAGGGGAGGCACAGAAGTAATACAAGAGAATGTGCAACACTACCCTTGCTACTTACATGTTGAAATGTATCTGCTCTCATATTTATTTTGGCCAAACTAAAAGAGCCCTCAAATTGAGGATAGTAAAACACAAGACTGCTATTTGAACCTAAAATTTGGATTATGCAAATGTACCCCATTTAGGCAATGATGGGTTTGTTTTTTCTGTCTAATTTTAGTGTATTGAGAAGATTGCTATGTCACCCAGAGGCAGAGACATTATCAACACATGGCTTTGTAGAAAGGTGTGTTGGATTGAAACACAAACACTGTTGAACTGAGTGGATCAAACAATTATTTAAATCCTTGGTGCTTTTGTGAATATCTGTGACTCTATATCTAGCCCTATATATTCCTTTCTCAGACAACAGTATTGCTTTTATTATTTGTTTCTTACCGTGCACTCTTTGATATGTTTTGTATTTTTATAACCTTTTTCATCGATGTTCATAATGACATGCACACTTTATGTGATCCAATTGATAAGAGGCTGTATTTATGTGTCCTGCACGTTTACTTTGCTTTTTGACTCTGAGGAAGATGTCCTAGGTCAGTCACCCAGTTTTATTAAAAGTATTACTGTATGCTTCTGTGCTTTGAGTGCTTCAATTCTTCTTATTTCGGGTTGGTCTCTGTGAAGTCATTGATCGAAAAGTCTGGAAAGATTTCAGCTTCAGCTTCAGATGAAATCTCAGTTTATTCATACCTTCCATGGCCATAAAATGGTGCTAGTAAACCAAACAGCTTTCCCCGCTTGGCCCAACTATAAATGTCTTACCATACCTGCTTGATCTGCATAAGTAAAGCATATTTTGAGTGTGACAGAGAAGGTTTTCAGGCCATGTTTAAGTGATGGGATAATTCAATGCAATCAAATTTTTTATTTATTTTTATTTTTTAGAGACACTGTCACAAATATGCTTTTCAGGAAAACAGGACAATAAGAAAGCTGGAAATAAATGACATTGTCTCTCCCAAAATAACAAGTGAGGTAGGAAACACCCCAGTGGGGGAAACAAAACCTCAAACAGTGGTGAAGAAATAGGTAATGGGATATCTACCAGACAAATAATCATAGTGGTTCCTGGGGTTCTTGTTTAGGTCAATGGAATTTCTGGTAAAGACCAAGACATTTTGGCCAAAATACTAGTATTACCTCCTTAGGGAGGCTAGAATACAATATAATCATGCATCAAAATCAACCAACGGTTAACTGACCATAAAATTACTCTTTTGCAATGGCCATCTCAGTTATCAGACTTGAACCTGATCTAAAATTTGTAGTTTGTCCTGAAGAGGGCAGTCTACCACAATCACAGACCAGAGGATCTAATAGATTCTAAAAGATTCTGTATGGAGAAATTGTGTATCATATTATAAGTATCATATTTAATATTTGGTCGCATATCCATCAAAAGACTCAATATCTTATTTTCAGAAACTGTTATCCTTGTGCATTGAAAAGTACTGAAAACATGGGGTGTCAATAGTTTTGACACCTGTCTTTTGTTAAAAAACATTTTTTTCTGAGCAGTTGTATTCTCTGAAAGAATACAATCTTCCCATTTTAAGCATATAATATTGCTCATTACCCGTGCTGTTTATTGTATACACCCTTTTCTGCCTATCTTTACCAAAACTGCTCATTATTATTAAAGGGAACTGTATGTATTATTCTATTAACCTGATTTTTACACAATCCTTTCAGTGAAATGAAAAAGCCTAGGGGTTATCTTTCCATTAAATGTGCACTTCCAAACCAAAATCACAACGCTGCTCTGTACTTGGGCTGTACATCATTTTAATCTCCACTAGGTGGAAGCAAAGGACACATAACAAATGTAAAAATATGAAACCATACAAAATACTTATCCTAATAGACACATAAAATTTAAATTTATCTGTCCATCATATTTATCATGTTACGCTACAGTCCATAGAAAAATAGTTTATTCAGTGGAACACAATTTTCGAAGTAAAGCTGAGTAAACACTTTTCAACACTGTGGCTGGCTCTACCGATATGGTTCCGATACTGGAAGGAGCACAAGTTTTGTAACAACACACGACTAACCTGAAACATTTGCGTGCTGTATAAAATATATTATAATTATCTATTATAATCTGAAATTCTAAAAATAATAATCATACTAGTTTTAGTACCACTTTGCATGGTTGTACAACTAAAAGGCTATAAATTCAAATGCTTTTTCCCCAATACGTGGCATGTGTTTTGAACGTATGCATGAAATTATAATTATAACTTCTACATTAAATATATTAATAACCAGGGAGGAATCATTCCACTGCATGGCTCAGAAAAAGATCTTTAAATCTCATGTAAAGAGAAATATCTCATTAAAGCAATCTTTTACAAAGACAAGTATGTGTGTGAATTAAAGTAACAAATAATTGTGAATAATTAGACGATCTAAGAACAAACCACGTTTGATATCAATTTGTGTTCTCTAAGACCGACAACGATGACTTCAATTACTCAGAGTAAATAGAATAAATTCCATCAGTCAATTGGGTTGGTATTTGTGTGGCTGAATTACCTTTTTTCATGGAGAAAGTAGGAAAGAAATGGTAGTTTTGCACTAACTTGTGGGTCTGGGCTAGAGTCAACAGTGTTCTTATACATGTTGGAAAGCACCATAAACGATTGCAGGACTATTACTGAGAATGCAGGGAGTGGGCTCCCAAAACATTAAGAAAATGTTGGAAATGGATTAGTAAATTGACAAGGGAAAGTAACACTCTCTGTATGGTCCGGATGTCTGCTGTGCAGTTCTCAGGCCTTTGACTTAATTAACATATTGCAGTGCACCTGTTAAAACAGGTCCAATGTGTTCAGGAAGTTGGGAAAATGTTTGTTTGATCTCCAGGTCTGCATTCCTTATTCTCCTGGGCGTTGAAAAAGGAAACTAGCCTGATTCATCCCCCATAGGACTGGAGCTATAAGTATTGTGTACAGAGTTTCACTGCCAACGAGAAAAATGTTCTCATTTAAACAGTACCTGGGAGAAAGGTATTACCTCTTTCTCCCGGTCTTTATAAAAACCCCTTCGGCAAGTTGAACCACGTGGTTGTGAACCTTCAAATGCAAATGATATTCCAATCTTTATTTTCTACAATTGTGAAGCAACTGCACATCAAAACATTTTCAGATGATTCTAAATTATTAGAATACTACTTACACTACTTACACTTTCTTGAATGTATTCTGGATTGTGACCACTAATTAAATGGTTACCAGCTTAAAATTAAGGTGTTATTATTTCTCATTATTATTCTTATTCTTCTTCTTCTTCTTCTTCTTCTTCTTCTTCTTCTTCTTCTTCTTCTTCTTCTTATTATTATTATTAATAGTAGTAGTAGTAGTAAATAGTATGGTTATAAATGTCCTACCATGTGATACATTTAAATATTTTTAAATGCAATATTGAATATTTTACAAAGCCAAAGTTAAAATGTTATAGTCTCAAATAATATAATATTTCAATGCTGAAGTTTATGAGAATACAAAAAGGTATATTTTTCAAATGAATATTATTTTTATAGAACAGTCAGGGGAACACATTGCTCACTGCAATGCACATAATCAGAGGCAGAGCAAACCTTCACACAACATGAGCCTATGAAACACACTTTCCCAGACTGATCAATGTCCTCCCTGTGGTTTACATACACACACACACACGCACAAACAGACAGACAGACATACACATATTCCTCTGTAAACATACTCACACATGCATGCTCACACACATACTGCATGAGCACACGCACGCTCACACACCACAAAGCAAATGACATACAGATTCACAAAATTAAATGATATGAATAAATAAACATGGCCCTAGTTGAAGCTGCATTCTAGAGAATAAACAAGCACAAACACTTAACACGCAAGACTTTCAATAATGAGGGGTTCAGATCCCCTATCGGAATATCAGACTGGGCCAACTGTGGTCAGAGCCCCTAGTATCATCAGAACAATTCATACAAAGCCACTAACTACCCCTCATCTGTAATCCATCTATTAACCCTTTTATTGATCAATAAATCTCTTCATAGACAGATCAAATGGAGGTTAACTAGCCATGCATGACATTAGCAGGAATTATTCCAGCGACAGCTTACTGACTGAATGAAAGGGAGACAGAGGGAGCAGAGACCACCACAAGGTCACCTGTGGATACCTGTTAAAGACACACACACACAGACACACACACACCTGCACGCGGGCACACACACACACACACACACACACACACACACACACACACACACACACACACACACACCTACTGCATACAAAAAAGAAAAAAACACAGCATATACATACATATACACACAGCACACAAACACACATTCCATACACAGTATACTGCACACTAGTGCTCCTTCAAGGTCTGAAAACGCAAAAACACAGCACCACACAGCTACACAAACAGACACATATAGAGCATGACCAAACTGCATACCTGTTATATACACTTTTTACCTGTTCATACACACAAACTGCTCATGCACTGGAGAACATTTGTGACACATATACTGATTTACTGTATATACATATGTTTACATGTTTTAACAGACACATATATTCAAACAATATACAAAAATGCATTCAAAACATACCATAAACTTACAGACATAATGTACTCAAGTTAAAGATGTATAACGCGCTTGATGAACACAGACAAATATATGTATCATTTTACATTACATTACTGGCTTTTAGCAGACACTCTTATTCAGAGTGACTTACCCAAGTTACTATTAATATTTTTACATAGTATCCATCTATCCAGCTGGATATGCAGTACTGTGCAAGTCTTAGGCACCCTAGATTTTTGATGTAATTTTTTTAGATGTTTATTTTTTGTCTTCTGCATTAGTGTGTCAGTAGAAAAGAGCAAATTTTAGATATCCAAATATACATTTTCCAACAAATGAATTGAACTATCTTCAGCGAAATGTTGTGCAACAGATGGTACGGCCTCCACAGAGCCCTGATCTCAACATCATGGAGGAGGCTGACTGGGCTTACCTGCCAAAGTCTGCAGATTTTCCTATAAACAGCATACCTAAGAGAATGAATGCTGTTTTAAATGCAAAGGGTGGTCAAATATTGATTTAGATTTAGTTGTTTACTGTTTACTGCTCTGTATAGTCAATTGTTGATATTTAGAAAACTTTTCATTTCATTATTTTAGAAGGCAACTTTTACATTTTCTTTTTACATGTGCCTAAGACTTTTGCACAGTACTGTATACTGAGGCAATGTATACTTTGCACAAGGGTACAACGACAGTGTCCTACCTGAGAACTGAACCTGCAACCTTTGGGTTACAAGTCCAGTTCCCTACCCATTATAATGACAGGTACTGCCAAACAAATCAACTAATGATCAATTGATACTAATATGACCATTCATGTCATTAATAAAGAATAAATTGTATCTTAGAATATGTACTGCAAAACAATTTATTAAACATAATAAGAACTCAACCCAACAATTAATTTGAATAATATCAATTAATCTTATTCATGTTTTATTACACACAGTAAGTAATGTATGTGGGACAGCGCCAAAAAAAACAACATTTTGCTGTTTCAAGATCAGCATTGTTTTACACATGCCATAGGGCAATGAGACAGGAACAAACATTTGGCTGTTCTGAGATCTGCATTTTTTTACACACACTGTTAAGTAATGCATGAGGGACTGAGACACATATCAAACATATTGGTCTGTGATGTGATGTGAAAATAGTGCAGAATTGATAACATTGAAACAGTTTTTCATAAACATCCTTCACAACACTCCCCCTAGAGTTGAGGTTGAAAAGCAACACTGACATATTTAATTCAAAATGCAAAGAAAAAATAGATTTTTGAAAATTGATTTTATCGAAAATGTACCACACATATAGTAAAATGCTTCTTCAACACAGGATATGCAAAAATGTCAAAAAAGTGGCTACTGATATGACAAAATTCCCTTAGATTTAACTAAGTAAACCGTACCTCACATGCAGTTTGCTTAAACTCATCACGAAAAGAAGCCGCAAGCGTCTTGTAATTTACTTCATATTTATGGAGTAGGTTATGAATATGTGAATGATGTTCCCACCTTCTCCAATTCAGTTGATGTGTGGTAATGATTCTTATGCAAAATGGCTGCTGTGCCTTGCCCAGATTTGGTGCTACCCATTGATGGTGGTTCAGAACCCCCACCCCCCCACCCTCCCCCCCATTCACTGCTGTGTTTTTTGATATCCGGAGACTAGAGGTGCAACTTTTTTCTTATAATAAAAAATACATAATATAAACAATAAAAATCACTTTGGATATCAGATGCCAACACTGTACCGTTTCCTGCCACCTATGTACTCGTGCTACCAAACAGGCCAGGAGTGCTCTGCTTTTATATGTACATTCAGTTGGTCATAATAGTTACCAACCTCCTGCTGATATTTTTCTGTGTAATATAATGCTATTTTTTATGTAATATCATGCTATATTTCCAGTATTAAATAAAAAAAATTACTATTTAAATTATGTAAGTAAAAAACAAGTTATATTAGCAATCGTATCAAACCTTGAGAAGCCAGAAAATGTGCTTGAGTGGAAATGCTTCTAGACGGGCTTGGGATGACCGTACATTGTTCTTGTTCCTCTTGGTCTACTCTTTTGTTGCTCAACTGGGTGGCCATGTCCACCGGGCACTGGAGCTGGCCAAACTCACAGAATCCTCTAGAAGGCCAGACTATACCAAACCAATTTTCCCTGATGGTGCTTAGAATCAGACCAGGGGGTATTCCACAAAGCAGGATTACTGAGTTAGCTGGATAACTGCGCTGAGTAAAACCCGGAACCCTCCCAAATCTGGAACATGGACTGACGTAAAAAAGAGCTGTTCTGGATTTTAAACAGTGCAGTTATCTAGCTAACTCAGTAATCCTGCTTTGTGGAATATCCCCCAGATAATGTTGCCTGGATTTCTCAAATATTTTTTTCCCCAAAATTTGGAAGGTACTGTATAATGGACACACACGTAACTATTTAAGATACTTTTGTATTAAATGATGTGTACCGTTAGGGCATTTTCTATTAAAAAAATCTAAGTATTTTTTACACATAACTTTATAAACGTGTAACTGAACTTGCGCATTATCATTGGCATCTATTTTCATATCTATTTTTTTCTTTTAAATTCATAAACCACTGCAATGGAAAGTCCTAGATACTGTAAAATATTGCAAAATCATCTATATCAAAATGTTATACATTATGTTAATGTTTAGCCAGTACAAAAGCCTGTCTCTGTGGGAAGTGAGAGGAGAGAATCTGTGTTCCAGGGGATGTGACCCAGACAAATTGCAAAAATTTCAGCCTGAATTCAACCCAACTGCAGAGCACTACCTTGGGGGCCTTCTTCTCCTTTAATACAATAAATCAATCCCATAACAAGCAGAATGGACTTCTCTAATTCACTGAGCAAACCTTGTGCTCACAAGGGTGACAAAAGGTCTTAATAAAACTGAAAACTACATTTAGGGTTCTTCATGTCGGAGAGGCTTTTCTGAGATAGTGGTAATAGTTTTCATAATTGAATATCATAAGACATTTATAAAGTGGTATTTTTTACACAGTAACACTTTCAGTGCAATTACTAATGCTAAATTCTGAGTCTAGCATATATACATATTTCAAAACATGATTTTACAAGGCCTTGACTTACAAATTTCTCAAATCACATATTGAAAAATGTACTATGCTGTACTGTTATTTTATTTACATTCTCCACCAGTGCATTTCATCACCCTGTGAGTTTTCTCAATCTTGCCTCCATGTTCTCCTTCTTAATAACAACTTTACTATTCATGTTGACGAGCTATTGAATGCATTCATTTTATAACCAAGTTACTGCACTGTAATCTAATGAATTACCAATCATGCATTCACAAATTAACCACAGACCAGGTTCCATATATAATTTCGATGAGTTTAAGAATGATATATTTCGATGACGTTTTTTCTCTTTTGTGATTGACCCAAAGAGCAGTTGCACAGTTCATGATGCACACTTTGATCAGTATTTATTAGCTTTTCTGGCAAGGCCACATCACAGCGAGAGCAGCTTCATAATGAACGCCAGGCAATGAATTCAAAGCTCAATCAACAAACCGATGCATACTCTGCCATGTGTGAGAATTAGGCTGGCCTCCTTAGCCTCCTTAGCCTCAGGATCAGAACCTGGCCCAGTACCAGCTCAACTCATGTTTGGAGCTACGCCCCCACCCGTCTGGAGGAATCTGCCTCCGAGCCAATCAGCACCCTTCCCTGTGCCCTCCCAATTAATTAATTTAAATTGACCATTAAGTCAGCAGGGAGCTTTTGATTGATATTTTCAATATCAGCCCCTCTCCAGGAGACCTGTCGGACACCTGCAAAATGTATGATAATGTCCGATGTGCATGGAGGGGGTCCCCCCACCCCCTTCCTGCTCCCTCGGCTCGGAGCTTGACTGAGTTATGGCCGGAGACTCTGCCTCTCTGTTGGGTGCGGTGTAATTTGAATACAGATTAGCTGCCCCCACTGTTCCAGTGCGTTGGCATTACCATTACGGGGGACAGTCATTTGACTGATGAACATGCAGGTTATCACAAGGTCATCACCTTCAGCGCACTGGGGAAACACGGGCCTGGCCGACCCACTTTTGGAAGCAGAGCCAGGGGAACCTTTCGATAGCATAATTAGTGTCTTTAATTAAGAGGCCAGCCGGCTGATTGAATAAATCCCCTCTTAATTAAGCAGCCGATATTCACCGCCGATCCCATCCGACTTTCCTCGCCTAGTTCCCTTGAAACTGTTTAATCTGTTTATGAGTACCAAAATTCATAATGGGAGGTGGGGAGGGGGCGGGGCCTGAAAAGGACAAGCAGCCAAATGTTTCCTCACGTCCCATCTATGACTCGTGCCCGTAGGGTTCACAGGCATGTGCACAGGACATGGGATGGCATTCTTTTGTAAAGGGCCACTCAGTAATTCTTATAGCTAAAAAAATGCTTATCACTTACAATGAGCAAAAAGACGAAGATATGGTACTATAGTATAGAATTATTATCTAAATTAAAGATCCTCATGAAAAGCACTTCAAAATAAAAAATAGGTATTTAAAATAAGTGTCGGGCCGACACTACTTCCTTGTTGATTTTCCGTCTTCCGCATTTCATTCTTCTTCTTTGTTTTTAATATCTGATTTTTTTTGTAGTCCTTGCGCAGCTGATCACCATGGAAACAAACTTCACTCACTTGTCATTTTTACTTGATACTCACTCGTCAGTGAAGTATAGTTAGCTAACATTTTGCCAAATAAACCATGCCTTGGAAATATTGTTTGTGGCTGGTTACAGTAAAAAAAAAACTACGAAAACCATGATCAACCGAGGTACCTAGTTGCCATGCATGTCATTTTGGTCAATTAGCAACCAAAATTACTGAGTAAGGTCACAAATATGTGATTAACTGAACATTCTAATGCTTATGTAACAATCACTACTGAAAGCAATGAAGTTCTAGAACAGTGATTTAGAATTTTTAATAAAAAAAAACCTACTCCTCAAATAGTTAAGGCCATATTTGAATGGGGTTACGTTGAAAGAACAGAGGTTATTTACTCTGGGAGTCCATAATCCCCCCAACCCCCACCCCCCAGGATGAGATAATGTACATCCAGGAAAATCACAATGACAAAGTGACAAGGTGTCAGGCGAAGGACTTTCTTGTACATTTATTTCAATCATGCCTTTATTTTCTTAAGTAGCCTGAAGCTGTCCCATCTGGGTAATCGTCTTTCCTGTTTAAGGGGCTGTCAGTGCGAGGGGCACTCTTCACAAAATCAAACTGCAATGCCCACAATCCCTTCTGCTCCCTCTCCTTCTATGTTTCTACACTTCTTGATACCTCAGCTTTATAGCTTTTGAAGTATGAAACAATTTTGTGTATGGCAGCTTTGTGTTCACTATGCGCTTAAAGCAGTGCCACAACTGTATTGTGTGTGCAGTCCGCAGCACATCACAGCTGGTAGACTGCAGAGCACAGAAAAAAGCGGCAGGCTAGCTCACTTGTTTTGGAGGATGTGTGAACTAGTGCACAACCCACAAAATTGATGTAGAACGTTGGGACAGGCCTTATATTAGAACAGGGCAGCAAGTATGATGAGGAATTCCAAATTAGAACAAAAAAGGATTTAAAAAATATTTGCCCTGATGAATGGGGCGGTTTGGATTACATCCCGTTTGTAATTCTACCCCTCTGATACTTACTGCTCCTACAGGAATATTGTTTAACCCAAACCATTTTAGGAACTTTATACTTCAAAATATATTGCAACATTTTACTCCTATATTTCTCTGAATATGATTATATTCAGTGCATGTGCTGGTGGGATATATGTTATAACTGTCTGAGGGTGTGTACTTTTCTGCAGATCTGTGTGATGTGGTTTGTGTATGTGATTGTATCTACATATGTGTGTGTGTGTGTGTGTTAGAGAAAGATAGAGAGAGAAAAAGAGAGAGAGAGAGAGAGAAAGAGAGAGGAGAGCGAGGGAGAGAGAAAGAGAGAGAGAGCAGAAGTGTGTATCCATATATGCTTGTTGTGTTTGGGTGTATGACCGTGTAAGCGTGTATGAGTGCAAGTGTTGTAGTAGTGGTGTAGTTTCTGTGTTTGTGTGTACATTATTTTTGTGTATGAATTCACGAGTGAGCATGTGTATACGCGTCTGTGTGGTGGGGTGCTTTGTCTGAGTGTGTTTGCGTGTATGATCGCGTGAGTGCGTGTGACTGTAATTGATGTGTGCTTGGTGCCTGGCTGGATGAGTCCTCCATTACTACCCAAAGAACTATGGCAGGGATATCTTTCAGAATCTTTGTGACATTTTATTGCGTGCAGCTCCTCTGCTGACTTGTGTGATCTTTTAATCCCCTGTGCTGAAGTCTCCGCAGTCTCACCGAGCTCCCCTCCGCACCCTGCCACCCCAGCCACCACTTTTGTTGATACAATTATCTGAGGTCCTCATCACCACAATATTAAGCATTGGTGGATGGCAACATGTTTTTTTGTTGCATTTTCCTGTTTTTCGTATTACATTATATCAAAATATATGTGACAGCCCACCACCTAAACTGCTTTACTTGCCTTTTGAGTAACGTTACCTCTTGTGTTTGTCTCTTGCCCCCCCCACCCCCCTCCCCCAAATAAAAAAGCTCATTAAAATATCTGAGCAGTGGCAATCTGGGCATCTTTGGCGGGACTTTATCTTTTCGATACCCTCTCTATCCTCCTCACCTGCAGATAACAACGTGTTATCTACTCTAAAATCCACCCCACATAATTAAACAGAAATGATCAACTGATAGGTTTAAAAATGCACCCTCCTTCAAGTGTCCGTCCTTTGGATGATGGAGAACTGAGTCAGTCAGTCAAACTGTCCATCTGCCCGTACCCACCTCGGCCCCGGAATAGCAGTACATTCGTTTATTAAAATAACATTAAAAAGTGTCGCTGGAGTGGACCGAAACATGTAATCACGTCAGCACAGGTATGATCTGGTATGATCAGGGAAGGACCCCCACCCCCCATTTTCTATAAGCAACATGTGGTATACAATATACACTATATAGACACCTGCTCGTCCAACATCTCATTACAAAACCATGGGCATTAATATGGAGCTGGTCCCCCTTTGCTGCTATAACAGCCTCCACTCTCCTGGGAAGGCTTTCCACTAGATGTTTGGTCATTGCTGCGTGGATTCACTTCCATTCAGTCAGAAGAGCATTAGTGAGGATGGGCTCGCAGCTGGCTTTCCAATTGATCCCAAAGGTGTTCTATGGGATTGAGGTCAGGGCTCTGTGCAGGGCAGTCAAACAAATCATTTCTGTATGGACCACAATTTGTGCACGAGGGCATTGCTATGCTGAAACAGGAAAGGGCCTTCCCCCAAACTATTGCCACAAAGTTGGTAGCCCAGAACAGTCTAGAATGTCATTGTATGCTGTAGCATTAAGACTTGTCTTCACTGGAACTAAGGGGCTAAGCCCGAACCATGAAAAGCAGCCCTAGGCCAAGGGGTGTCCGAATACTTTTGGCCATGTAGTGTATAAGTGAGTGTCACTGAATGTTCTATGAGTGAGTGTCATGGTGCTCCTGTGTGCATGTAACATAATTATAAATATAGAAAAAACTCCCTTGTGTTTCAAACTGTTTATTGAACCAAAATGCACTGCAGCATTTGTTAACAAAACCATTTTAGTATGTACCCATGTTCCAAGGATCTTAAACCCCTTTTTGCTCAGCTATAAATATGATTTGCTGTTTAGGCACAGCCACAATGTTAGTTTATTCTTACTAATTACAGGTAAAAAAGTATACTTCTGAACTGCAGTGTGCAGAACGCTGACTCTTCTGTAAGGCCTGGATATTGCCGGACCCAACACCTGTTTCTGGTCTCCCGTTTCCCTGTAGAGCTTTTTCATCTCTAATGAATAAGTTCCCAGCCCAGTACTTTCATCAAACTACAAACTGAATAGCCCATATCCCCTGTGGACACATTCTTGTTAGTGCAATGCAATGACCACATCAGCAATGATGTCTGGAAACACACATTGAAATAATATATTTTTAACAGATTGCCCCGAATGGTATTCATGAGTAGGGTTGTGTTTCAGATGTCACACGTATTTGGTTTCCAGCAGGTTATTTACCAGCCGATTGGATGTGATTTCAAAAAAAGGTGCATACTAAATAAAGCCGTGGAAAAGCCATGAACATCTTTAAAGATGTTTTTTTGCTATAATTTATTAATTTAGAAGATTTACTTATACAGAGCGACTCACGTGGTAATCAAGGCTTGACAAACAAAGTACATATCATAAGAGCTGGGGCATGTAAAAGATGTCTTCCATAATCATTCAAATTGAGTACTTTATGCTGTCTCCATCACAGCTTTAAACATAATAGTCGGATGGACAATCCACACAAACATAAGTAAGTAAGCATTCAGGAAGAGCCAGACACATGCTAATTTGTGTAAAATAATCCTGCACATCTATTCATTAAACAATATTTAGCTGATGTGGAATACTGCGGGATGTTTTCTCCTGTTAGTCTCTGATAAATACTGTTATGTTCTTGGTGCATTAATGCTGTAAAATGTAACTTTCTTATTATGACAGCATCTCAACAATCAAAGGCAAAACTAAAAAACAGTGTACAGAATGCAATGTGTGTGAAAGTAAGGCGCCCTTTTCGACAATTATACCTGCTGCTCGTTTACACAAACAGTGCAAACACTTTGCATGACTCGGCACAAGAGGGATGTTACTTAATGTTATGAAGTTATGAATTGATAAGTGTGCGTATGAAGATGGAAAGACCTCGCTCTGTGTTTTAAAGAGTTATGTTCTGTTTATGGCCTGCTGTAAAATGCACAACTGATTTATAATACAGCCTGCCCGTCGCATTGAAAATCTCATTTCAATCACAAATGGCAGAACTTGATTTAAGAATTCGTTCTTTAATGGGCTTGCTGTGTTCAAATTTAAACTCATTCAATTCATCAGCCAAATACTCAATACGGCCTGTCTGGAACTCGGTTAAGCAAACAGAGGCTTTTTAATATAAATTTTCCAAGAGATTTCTTTATTGATTTGGTGGTTTAGTGCAAAATGATTTGTGTGATACATTCCCCTGGATCAATGAAGGCCAAGTCAATAGCTAATATAAAACAATCATCGCACCAAAGATGAAAAAAAGTGTCAATGAACTTTGGCTTAACATTGAACTACACTGTATAAGGGGATATGTAGTCATAAAAATCTATTTTGGCCATAATAGGTTTTTTAAATGACCAGCTTCCTGGAAAAAACTCTCATTTTTTTGATTGTACTACAGCAACATGTTTAATGGTTAACTGATAACACCCTCAGCCTTGTTTCATACCCATATTTAAAAGCAGTGTAACCTCAGAACCATTTATGTTCTTCTACAGCAATGCAGAACAACATAAATGGTGTTTTCCTTGTATTGTTATACTTACACTAAAATATGCCATATATGGCTGTGATGCCTCTGAATCGTTATGTTAAAAAGGACAGCCTTTTTGAAAGAAACAAATAAAAATATAGTATAGCCCACTGCTTCAGCTGGTTACAGCTGGAAACAGCCGGGGATGGATATGGGAGGGAAAGGGTGGGATCAGTGAACTAAGAGACAAAATACAGAGGGATCACTGTTCCCATTGAACTCCAAGTACAATTTGTTTTTCTCCATCACATTTTGCGGTTGTTACAGTTTCACAAAAGGAACCAATCACAAACTCTAGTGATCCAAAGGATAGGGCTGAATTCTGAATGATCAGTGAAAGTGATCATTTATTAGTCCATGGCTTGTCATTTAAAATGTATGACCCGCCTCCACTTGATATCAAAGTTCCTCATGCCTGATGGAGCTTGGTGAGTAAAAAACGAAGCTAGGAGTGTCGCTATCTTTCCAACCATTTAAGTTACTGCTCTCATAAAATTTTAGTAATTGGATTCGAGATGTAAAACAATGTGTGTCAATGCAAGCATTCATGGTAAATAACATAGCATGCTCTGTCCGTGCAATATATTAAACCATTTTAAAGTAGTCACTCTGTAAAAGTACATCTAACCAAAGAAAGCACCGAATGACAAGAGATTCAAGTCCTCTGGAATGAAAGCACAGCGTTCTATATTAACTAGAGACTGGGGGTGTGTCCCAATAGTCGAAAAATGCAACCTTTCCTCCTCCACTACCACTCCTCTACTCCGTGCCCCAGAAACAGATCTTTGTGTTTTAATCTAATGTCGCTGATTACATCTTAATTATGCATTAATGGTTACATATTAATAAATGTCTTGACGCAAACCACAATGTCAGGTACATTGTATATTGTACATGCAAATACTTGTACTCGAAACTTTCACAGTTTTGCATACTTCCGGGTAAGAGAGGAGTGGTAGTGGGGGAGTGTAGGTGGGGAGGTGGGGAGTGAAGAATATTATAATTACGCACCCTGAGCTTCGTATTACTCCCTATTGGAGCGAATGCAGATGAGGACATATTTCAGATTTGTCTGGTCACATGTCAAAGTTCTAACAAATCGCAGGCATGTTCCAATACTATTGGATGGTTTTTTGCTCTCTAGTAACTCTAGTGGCAGGACACAGTACAACTTTTCCCCTACTTTTCTCCATTGAGTTTCAAGACCTAGTTATGAAATAAAATATATTTTCAGTCACTTTTTTGGCGCTCACAGGGCTCTAATTTGGCATCTACTTGGTTCATCCAAACACACTTTCTCTGGATTTCATTTTCAGATATTTATTGACATTTTCCAGAGGACATTAATCTGATTTAAAGCTCTGTACATGTCAAGTGGGCATTTTAATTCTGACCCCAGGTCAGTTTTTTTGCCCTTATAACATCTCTGAGGC
Organism: Ilyophis sp. 1 JC-2022; assembly: GCA_022702515.1. Lineage (NCBI taxonomy): Eukaryota > Metazoa > Chordata > Actinopteri > Anguilliformes > Synaphobranchidae > Ilyophis > Ilyophis sp. 1 JC-2022. The sequence goes on along the minus strand of CM040404.1, from coordinate 112,109,753 downwards.
ATTATTTTTCCGTTTTGGCAACCTCTCACAGATTCAATGTGTGATATTTCACTGAATGGAGGTCACATCTTCCTTTTTCTGATCTTGACCAGTGCAACCAAAACCTGGGTCAGAGTCAACATCCAGTGCAACCTAAACCTGGGTCAGAGTCAACATCCAGTGCAACCTAAACCTGGGTCAGAATCAATGTCCAGTGCAACCTAACCTTGGGTCAGAGTCAACATCCAGTGCAACCAAAACCTGGGTCAGAGTCAACATCCAGTGCAACCTAAACCTGGGTCAGAATCAATGTCCAGTGCAACCTAACCTTGGGTCAGAGTCAACATCCAGTGCAACCAAAACTTGGGTCAGAGTCAACATCCAGTGCAACCTAAACCTGGGTCAGAGTCAACATCCAGTGCAACCTAAACCTGGGTCAGAGTCAACATCCAGTGCAACCTAAACCTGGGTCAGAATCAACATCCAGTGCAACCAAAAGTGGGTCAGAGTCAACATCCAGTGCAACCTAAACATTTAATTGACGTTTATGTGACCAATTAATTTCCCCCTCTGAAAATAATTATAGTTAATGTTTACAATCATACTTGCTATATACATTTTTTAATACAAAGTCATAGGCTTAATTATTAATGGATGAATAAACTAACTTGTAAATAAAGCAGTGAATGAAAGCTTCCTTCACCCACATCATCAATTATTCCAGTTTTGTAAGGAAAAATCTAACTTTACTTAATTGCATTTTCTAATTATGTTCTGCACAGCATGTTTTCTTGTCTCAGAGGCTCAGGAAAGTTAGCAAATGGTGTTTCAGTTTCTCAGTCAATGGTGAGGACAACGCAAATAAGAGGATTTATTTAAACTGTCCAAAATATATAAAATTGCTTCAGAGTTGAAATGATTCGTTGGACTCGTCAGTTTTTTTTTTGGTATTCCCAAGATAATATTTCCAATATAATGTGCATATATATATATATCATTCAACCCAGCTCTATTAATCAGTATTGTAATTGTCAGATGCTAACAATTCCAATATCAAATTTGTTAGTAATATGTATGCTAATAATGCAACTCAATTGTTTAAATAATTGTATATATTTGCTTATGTTCTTATCTTTATATAACTAGAATATCAGTTGAGGGTAAAAGCTTATATGCAGAAGGTCATGTTTTAATAAACCAGGCTGAATTACTGGCTGGATATACATGTAGCTGTAATGACAGGCTTGCTGTTGCCTTTCTATCATGAACAATCCCACATTTAAAAATAATATGAAAAAATGACTCATGAGCTAGTATTTGGGTAACATTAGCAACTACTCACTATGACAGACTCTTTAGAAAAGCCATTTCAGCTTCATTGCTTCATCAAGAAAGCTATCAGCAACAAATGTTCTTTATTTTAAATGTTTAGCAAATGCATTTCAGCTGTGAATAGGGAGGCAGAACAGAGTAGAGAGGGTATGGTGGCTCTGAATGTGCACTCTCTCGTTCACACATTTAACATAGCGGTAGCCTTCCTGGCCCTGAGCGTTCCCTCAGAGTTCAACTGAATTAGTTAAGTGCGGAAAGCCAGCTCCCTTGGTGAGAACTGGGGGTTCTGAGCGGGAGGGGGTGGGGGTGGCGGAGGGACTGGGTCAAAGCGGCGAACTGGCCGGCTGAACAACACTCACACGGACGACTGCTGCGCGGTCGTCCAGCACCCGGGGGGTGGGGTGAGCGCGTGTGTTCGGGTGGGGTGGGGGGCAGTGTGATGTGTGTGCTGAGAGGGTGATGAATTGCGTTTGTTTAAGTCGTCATTACATTGTACTTTTTATGGAGGTCAGTATTTATAACGCTCACAGTTGAGTGAGGCACATGGGGCGTCCCAGCTGGTCAGCAAGGGTGGCAGGCCATGACTGCAAACATGGAGATATTGCTGCGGCAGGACTGGCCCAGGATGTCGGCGTAATCTCCCACAATCTGCTGCCTGCTCTTGTGTGTAATGTCCTGCTGAAAACTTTCACCGAGGGAGTGCAGGGAGGAGGGGAGGGGAGAAAGGCACAAATCCGAGGGCTCGTTGTTTTAAATTACAGCCGACCGTGGCTGTAAGTGAATAACCCCTCACCCTGGCACTTTATAAAGTTGTCAGGAATATTCACTCTCTGCACAAATGAATGCGGCCATCACCTCCCTCCCCCCAATCACTTGGGGATGCCATAAAGGTTGCTGAAAAGAAAGGGATTCAATTTCTCCACCGAGCATGACATTTCTTGTGTTTAAAAAAAAAGAAAAAGAATCTAATACAACAGTAATATTTAGAATTTGAATGGTCTTTATTTCTGTCCTTAGAAGCTGGGCTGTTAATCCAATGCTTGGCTGGCTGAGACTGCACAGAGAAAGAACATTTTGCCATTGTTGTGCACTGCCCAACCTTTTCCTCATTTTACACCTGCATTTCCTAACCATTCACACCAGACTTATAGTCACATGAATAACCTCTTTATATTGTTCCATATCAATGAATATTGAATTGTTTATTTGTTGTTTCTAATATTCTTCATATACTGTTAGCCTTTTGAATATTTTTACCATTAACATTTGACTTTAAAAGGGCACAACTAAGCCTTGTGAATATGGTTGACGACAAAGTATGCAGCACCTCTCCAAAAATGTTATGTCAAGGAAATGAGACAGCCTAACTGGTCCAACAATAATGGTGGACTCCAAACAGGATTTTAGGATCAATTTCCTAGATGTGCCCTGTTTAATACATTTGTATTCATTTAATTGATAATTAGTTTTTTTTTTTATACAACTAATCTTTACTGTGATTGAAACTAACCACTTGTGTCTTTGTAGTGAGTCCCATCACCTGGCTGTAGCCCAGTTAAATTATACATGCCTCTTTCCAACTGCATTCGTCCAAAAGTGTTCCTGCTACAGTGTGGTGTAGTGGTTAAGAAATCAGGCTTGTAACTGTGGTTGCAGGTTCAAATCCCAAGGGAGTGCTGGTGTTGTATCCCTGAGCAAATTCCTCAACAATGAAATATAAAAGTGTCCTTGAAATTACGTTTACCGTCAGCTATTTTGTTTCTGTCAGGTAATTGTTGCGTGAAAACGACGTTCACTGATGTTTTCATATCAGTTTCCTGTCAGACCAAATATGAGAGTAGGAACAGACTGTGTGAACAGTAAATGACCTACATCTTGTGTTATTTGCAATTAGACAAATGCTTCCATTGCACTGTGACCCACCAGTACTAGAGCAGCCTACCCTTCCTTTCCCAAAGAGCCCTGCAACCTCCTCCCTTTTCCACACGCTCTCGGAACGAGTTCCGTGAGATGGAAGTATAAATGAGTCATCGACCTTTCTCGAATGACATGTAACCTAAGAGGCATCCTGGCAGTATCTCTCAACAAAGCCCCTCTCTGAAGTGTCACCTGCCACCAGCAAAATAAACAAAAAGATATCAAACAGTGTTAGGAGAAGAATTGACTGGGTTTTTACACCAGGAAAAGTGATTCCTCCCCCCTCCAACCCCCATAACAGTCAGACCACATCAATTCATTTCCAGTCATCTCCAGTGCCCTGAGTAAAAGAACAAATGTGTCAGACTTTAATATTATTTATTGGATGAGAAAATGGCATTTACGGCAAAGCAGACTTTGGTTAAACAATTTCCTCTGGTAATGACAAGGACAGCAAACACAGGAAAACTAGAAAATATGATCTCTGGTTGTGGTTGTGGTTTTGGTTAAAGTAAGTCTAAATAGGTCATGCTCATTGGATAGTGCCTCCCTGTGTTCATATGAGTTTTAAACAGTCATCAACCAGTTTTTATCATTTCAAATAAAGACCACATTCAACACGGAAATTCTATGTTTAAGAAATATAAAAATGTAATTTATTTTAGAAAGCAAATATGAGTGGCCCAGGAATGAAAAGATTAAGAAAAAAACAATACCCTTTTGGACCGATTGTTTTTTATTTATTTAAAAATAACAAGCCAAACAAAGTGAATACTTCATTAATGTCTAAATGAACTGTATGTGAAATATATGCATTATTACTCATTTATGTAAATAACAACTTTAAAATATTTATAATATGAACACATATTTACAAATATAAAATACATTTTACCATGCTGAGTATGTATAAATTACATATGAAAAAGAAAAGTCTATATGCATCATATAATTTTTATGTAATAATTTAGCTGGCTTGAGAGTATGTAGCATTGAGTCATGACTGGTCTTGAACCATCTGACCTGAAAAGCTGCTCCAGTCATTGACAACTCTGTGTGGAGAAATGCCTCCTTACATCAGTACAGCATTTACCTGTAATTAGGTTCCACCGACACTCCCTTGTTCTGCTGGCAGAACTCAACCTGAAATTGCTTTCGGAGACCAATTTGTTCATCTTTTTTTTTTTAAAATGCAAGGCTCTATCAAATCACCTCTTAGTTTCCTTTTGCTGAGCTTGAAGAGGTTTCATTTATTTTAAAATTATTTTGCATGTAATATCTTTAACCAAGTCAGTTGCCCTTCTTTGACCTTTTTCAAAAGCTTCTATGTCGCACTTATAGTGAGGTCCCCATACAAAGACATTGGCATACTTTTTTTATTTATTAATAATTAACTACTTGTTGCAATATAACCCAAAATTGTGTTGCCATTCTTAACTGCTATTGCAGAATACTTATTTGATAGACTTGGGTCAACTGTTATATCCACACTAATTTGGCCTCTCTCATAAAATAATCCTGTTTTAAATAGATATTTCCCACTTGCAAAATGACCCCTGCTTGATTGCTGAAGATATGCAGGATTAATTTTGGTTAATATTTGCATGGGCAAAATTAAGAAAACATTTTTGATTGACTAGTAGGTAGTCTTCTTTTGTTGTTTACGCAGTAAAGTCAATTACTCTTTTGGATTAGATGTTAAATAAAGGTCCATCATTGTGATAATAAGATCCCATGGCACTTATCATTAAGCGAAGGGGTGTCCTGCTCAAATTCCCAACCTGGCTCTCAACCTGGTTCCCTCCTTGTTAAATTTAGCTAAGGTGTGGTAAACATTCTACCACAAAATGGCTGCCATTCATCACCCATGTGGGTGCTACTTGGATGAAGTGAGCTTCTTCCTTTCATCGTGAGCACTTTGATATTGTGTACAATCATTATGTAGAAATGTACATTCAGATATTTCATCTGCAAGAACCATTTTTTCACTGTGCAGTCCAGAGGCCGAGCTGTGCCGTGACTGTAAAAAATAAGATATACTCACTAAAAGCATTGATTGAACTAGAAACAGGTCTCCACAGATGTTGCTCTCCTGATAAAAATACTTAATGTGAAATATTTCAGTAAAGTGCCCAGGTGAATATTAGAACCAAGTCAGATTGAAGAGAAAACTCAGCGGCGCCTCCTCTGGTGAATCTGGGTGAGACTCACAATTAAAGAAAAACAAGCATGCTATTAGAAATCCTTTTCACCTTCACACCACTTTGTTTCAAGTTCTGTGGTGATCGAACGTGATGGTGTGGCTCAGAAGCTGTGAAGTTAAAAATGCAAAGGGTAAAATTGATGCCGAATAAAAATCTCTCATACTTTGAGAAAAGGTTTGAAGTTCTGAGTGATTCTTGAGTATAATACACGTGCTGTCATTAAATCTACGCTGAGAAAAAAGGCCATCCGACCACAGCGTACAAATTCTGTTCACCTGGGGGAGAGCGTTTCAGTTTCTGCGGCTTGGTGTTCATCATCTTTTCCAATTCCACAGAGTCTTTATCTGTGAGATATCTGTGGATCTCAGAGGGTGCTGGTGGGCATTACTACATTTATCTTGTGTGCAGAGCAGAAAAAGGGAGTGAATATACAGAGGAGCGGCGCTGGGCACCTCCTGCCAATGCCATTTTCAGGGGCTCCAGGCTTTCTCCTGTCAGTATTGACATCCATTCACCAAACTGCCATCACTGCATCAAACCAGAATTGCTTAACAAGGCTACAATCATTAAAACCACGCTAGTATCAGCCCGTCAACCTACTTGCTTGGTTTACAATAAGTGGAACTTTTATAGGTCCTGTTAATCTTATAAGTCAATAGCCAATAAACAGTAAATAATACATACTTCCCAAAAATTCCTTAACATTAATAAGACAAATACCCTAATAAAATGATCCCAGTGTGTAATACATATAATTTTTAGGTACAATTTAATAATACAATCTTCTACCACAAGAACACAGCATTGACTCATTTAATTGCAACCATAATATAAATTCCTCCAAATGTTAGTATTCCATCCTATTTTACTAACTTAATCATTACGATTGTCATAGTCATTATCTACTGTTATTAAAACTATTATCAGTATAAGCCTTCTATTACCTCCTTAGGTAACACCATTTTAAGTGTAGTTGAAGGCAAACATGATAGTCCACATTATTTACAAAATGCCTCCTCATCTGGCAGCACTCCTTAGATTCAGGGGTAGATTTTTACACAAACACAATGTAAGTCTGGGCTTTGATTTAGACGTCACCTCTTATCTACTTCCAGACATCAGCTAATTTACACATGTTACTGCGCTCTCCATAAAGGAGCCCTCGGGCGCCCCGGAATCTTTGTGGAATCTTCCGGAACAAAATAATAAAACATGGGTACCTTGTAGCGCCGCTGACTTACCTGAATAAGTCATATGAAAGCCTAACCTGAGATAATGAATGGGCAGTATTTTAAAGCATATTAACCCAATTACAACTATATTTTTTACAATCTCCAGCTGTGCATTTATCATGGTGCGTTTATTGCACTTGTGAGCGAGGTTATGTCAGACACGAGGCAGCGAAACTATGGCAGTTCATTAAACCACTCCCAAAGCAGGGTGCTCAATCCCAATACACAGGAGGGTGCGCGATTTTATCAAAAGCTCTGGAAATTGAAGCCATCACTAAAAGGTGTCGGGGAATTAAAATGTGCTGTCCAGACGCGGGAGATAGACCTCCTGCAGCGTATATCTGAGATTTTTAAAAGACGTATTAAGCAGGGAAGAAGGAGCACCCAATCTCAGCGGGAACGACCGAGCTTAGAAAAATCAGCTCTGAGAAATGTTTGGCTCGGGGATGTAGAGAAAAAAAAAACAGTATGGAGGGATGAAATGTTCATGCATTTCTGCGTCATCTCCTGGGGGAGGGGGGCATCTATAATGTGAATTATTCAGCCCCTGCCATTTTGTGCATGGGATTGCAGCTTTATTAAGAATATTCCACTGAATATGGACAACAATCAGTTCTTCTCCACACTTTATATTGAACGTAATTATGTTAACTCCTAAACCACGATGTTATCTTTGTTCAGTGCCTTCCGGCATTCTTAAAACCAAGAGTTATTGCTGTCAGATAATGCCGTAGAGAGCAGTTCCTGCTGTATATTTATGCTTAAACTGGAAGGAAGTGGCTGAAGAGCTGCATGTGCAATGAGTCAGACACCTGCAGGGTTCAGCTTAAATCCCTCATACTCTTCATTCACATTGCAATATCTCTGTTTCATATTAGCTCGAAGGCATTTAAAGGGCAGCTTTGGCTGTTCAGCGAAAAAAACAAAAAACATACCAATTTACATTACAATTCTTTACATATAAAGGAATTAAATATGTATAAATGCATGTGATACATCCAATACAACTAAACATGTTCTCTGGGTTTTTGTATAATGTGCACCTACTTGAGTCTGCATGTGTAGATGTGCTCTACAATGACTGTCCCAAAGGTATGTCCCCTATATCTGCTCAGAAAGTAAGAACATGAGTTTAACCCAATATTTATCAATTTATCAATTAATTTCTATGACCAAATTACACTAGCCAAATAAAATCTGTCCTGATTCAATACTACCGACTAGATTCATATGTAATGTGATAACTATATTGATTGACACATCACAAAAAAAATAATTTTATGGAGAGCTTCTACAGCTCTAGGATTTGACTCTACTTCAGTTGGCATTCCTCATTGATACAAAGTTTAGTTTGTCTGGCAGCAGAAATTGACATGTAGCAGGAAATGATGCTATGCTGCACTGTTTTTCCTAATATGTGTAGAGGAAGAAAGGTGAGTCCGAGACAGAGGCCTCAATTGGGACTTGTGTCCATATGTTCCCTGGTGAAAATATTTCACATCTATGTAATGTGTTTCCTCATATCACCACATGGAACTAGGGACAACCTGTGTTTGTGTGTGTGTGTGTGTGTGTGTGTGTGTGTGTGTGTTTGTGTGTGTATGTGTGCGAGAGAGAGAGCAAATTAGGCACTGATAGGCAAAACTTAGAGAAGAGATAGACCAAAAAGAGAAAGAAAGAGCAGACAATTACAGTGGTGCCCACAGAGTATGACCACGGCGCATGAAGTTGGGGGATATGAGCAAGGTCGCGACAGATCAGTGACACAAAGATCAGCGTGACGGCTCGCTCGTGCAGTCCCACACGACGACGCACTGCACTTAATTTTTCATAATGTGTCACTTGTCTCCACAAGGAAGGTTACACTGTACTCCACTGATTTAACTATCTTGGTCTGACAGAACGCAGCCATAACCTGGACGCACACGAGATGGAAATGAAGCCGGCCATGCATAAATGGCCCATGCAGATAACCAGTCCACCGGGACTGCCAGTCTGGACACAATACCTCTTTCCGGAACGTTGACAGACCGAAATTCTCAGGGATGGAAATATTATTCCCCTAACCTAAGTGAAGGATGTGAGCTTCAGGACACACACACCAAAAACTCATCAAGGCACATATAAAAACATATATTGGAACGTGCAGATTTATGGTTTGACGATTAATTGTGGAGTTTAATTTATTAATATTTTATGGGGCGTGGAAATAATAACCTAATAAGTCTGATCTGTCTGCCTGTAAGGTCAGACACAAGCATGCTTGTGTTTTTGGTTTCAGCGCGGATGAGCCAAAGAATTGGCAAAAGACATTCTGCAGCGGGATTAGCGGTGTGCAGAATTTGAATAACATGAAACAATAAGCCACGTTAAAAAAATGTACAATGTACGCAACAAACAAACACACACTGGAAACCTCCCAGCAGCACAGGTCATAAACTCAAACATACCACATTGCCCGCAATTCAAGAAAAAATAAATTATGTTTGTAACTCTGACCTTAAATCGGCCGAAAACTTCCTGTTATGTGACTAGGAATCAAGCTTGCTGTTATGAATGCACTTATCTTGCATGTAAATATTTGTTCCATATTAGTGTTAAGCATGAGTATATACATAAGCAGGAGTAACCATAACCCATAACATAACCCTTTCCCACCCAATGCCTTTCTCTCTTCAGAGAAATGTTCAGTGAAGGAGAAAGCAATTATGTGTGATCCTAATATCAACAATTAGTATATTAGGATTATTAAATTGCATATAACTTTATGTATAAACAGTACATGCACCTTACAGCATATAACTTTAACACACAGGCAAATAGACATCACTATAAAAACTAGCCATGATTAGTATAATGGTACAACAGTTCCTAGACAATTACTTTATTGTGTAATAGCAGAAAAAAGCCTAGCCTTTATTTTTTTATGACTGCTAAGGCCTCCCTGACCCCAACCCTCTTCACGATCGACTCCCACGGGCAGATTTGGGTTCGGGTTCCAGTAGGCTGATGCCAAGATGGTTTTGGCTCGTGAGGGCAAGTGTTATCCAGCAGCCCCCTTTTGTCTCAAGAATTTAATTGTTCAACACCTCTCCTCCCCATCTCCCAGGAACCCCCCCTCCCCCCGAAACTCCTGCCCCTGCACCTCTTAAAAGGATCGGTAAAAACTGTTAATTTGATCAATACTTAATTTTTTTCACCTGCCTCTTTTTTTCCCTGCTGAGCGGTGATAAGCAGTTGCAGGGGCAACGGGGAGGAGTGAATTGTCAGAAATTTTTTGCTCTCCTCGACCCTCTCTGCCACTTGGAGTGATGTAATTTATACCACGGTAGTGGCTCTGCAATTACCCTGTCTATTGCTGTCGACAGTATCTCACTATCTTTTAAATGGATCCGGCCTGACTCGTCCAGCCAGGCAAACACTACAAATGACGCCATTCCTCATGCTGCGAGTCCTAAGGAGATAAGTCCTTTAAGGAGCAGCCCATTTATCAGCTGATACAAGCAGGATACTTACAAGCCTAGTCTATTGTTTAGGCCTTTTGACAGACCCCCCCCCCACCCCCCACCCCCTCCCCCCGCCTCCTGTTTTTTTTATCACCCCTTTGGGGGTGTCAATAATGTGGCTGATTTGTTTGGGTGGGTGTTGGGGGGGCAGGGGCCTCTCACCCCCATGGCAGGGCCCTGTGGCCCTTACGTTGTACCGAAGCTACGTGCGAGAGGCCAATTTTTACATGCCAGCTTTCTTACATCTATTTCTATGCATGGGGGGATGACGATTGTGTGCTCATATCAAATTGACAATTGCTTATACTTACTGTCTATGAGAAGTAATTATATGTATATAATAACTTATGTATAACTTATGCCAATAGAAATCAGTGAGGACTGACTGACACACCAGGACACATCGCTCAAACGGCCTCTGTGCGAACCAAAGCGGGCAAATTCTTTCCCCCCCAGTTTCATTTTCCCAAGGGCAATAAATGGCATGGCTTCTGTGCTGCGCTTTATTATTTTTCTGCCAGCACAAACCTACTTCTTTGAAAAGCCACCTCAGTGCTTAAGAAGCGTTGGCCTGGATCCAACATGACTGCCATTGGCAGAACCCCTGGGGTTGATTTCATTTAGCACAGCACTCAGAATCCCGTTAAGACAATGCAGCCTTCAAAAGTGACTTCCTTGGTGCCAGAGCACCTTATTTAAGCATTTAAAAATAGAGGTATTAAGCAGAGCCAAGTTGCCATTTACAACTCCTCATTAACTTGGCTATTATACAAATTAATTAATGTGAGAAATTATACAAGCAGTTAACTGCCAGATGGCTTACCTCAGAGAGAGTGCTGTAGTTTCTGCACTAAGCAGAAGCCTGGCTGATGGGACTCTAGCATGGAACAGCTGAATACCTGCATATTAAGTGTCTTTAATATTTTCGCTGATGATAAAGTGTCCAAGTATATATTTAATTTACATGTTCCCTGGGTTTTATTTCCTCATAGTACCATTTTTTAGGTGATAATTGACAGATTGGATACCAATATTTTATGTTTGCAGGACTTGTGGTTTTAGTGTTTGTCTTACAATGTCACAAATGTTATAACACAGATTTTAATTTAGCGAATGAAGAGGACTTCTTTAAAGTTTATAGTAGCACAGTCACTTTTCTTCCTGGAAGCCATGAAGATTTTCGAACTTGTTAGTCATCAACCTCAGCTGAACTCGACTTTTCAGACAGTTATGAGTCATTCGGCTTTCAAGGTTCCAGGGAAAGAGATATACTTAAACATCTCTCCATGCCAGCATTATGAAACCCCAGTGGCTTTCCAGACTGCTGGAGGACTCCTTTAGTAGAACAGATGAACATGACTGTGCATTCAGATTCATGTCTTCATTACCTGCATTAAGAAGCATTCCCAGAATGCCAGCAGTCTTTTGGAACCAAGAAGGACCAAAGAGATGACAAAATGTTACCAGATCTACCTTTCTGAAGTGTGTCTCTCGACAAATTCACAAATGTGTTTCATAAATTGTATCAGGGGGTCTTACTGACTCCAAGAGGGCATATATATTTGAATGGAGGTTGGTATCTGCTGAGGCCTGCATAATGAATTCCCTTCTACAACTGTCTTGCTACAGAAACTTACAATGCAAACTGCCGCTGGCTGGCGGTATGGTAATGACAACATTAGCGGATTCCTACCTCTCCGCAGCATAAAACAGCCCTGGTGACTGCGCACCACAATAAATAGAATTACTGTATAATGAAAGCATTATTTCTTATTATGTTTGTAATTAAATCACAGAAAAAGCCAACACATTTTCTGTGAATTTGAGAGACAGAGAGAGAGAGAGAGAGAGAGAAGGAGAGAAAGAGAGAGAGAGACCGATCAGGCGGCAGTAAAATAAAGGTGCAAGTTAAAATGTTCCCGCCTGCATCTCACATTTGTTGATAGATTTTTAAATTAAACTTGCAGTGTAATCTAAATTACCTCCAACACCTCAGAGTGCCTGTAATGGACTCCCCCCCCACCTCTGTCACAGTGTGTGATGGACTGTGCACACCCATCGACCAGGCCTGCCTCCGGAGCGCTACCTCCACTCTACGGCGCTCAAATTTAACATGCTGGGAGCACAAAGGGAACCAATCGCAGCGCAAACACCATTTATTTAGCATGTACGACTAGATTGAAGCCAAACTTTGACGCATTTGCACACCCGTTGTAGGCTGTTTTTGAAGTACCATGTTGCCGGTTTTATCCGAAACGTGGGACATCTGTGCACGAGTCAGAAGTTTCAATTTAGGTTTTTAACACAAAACACTGCACTCACCAAAAAGAACAATAAAGCTCTCAAAAACACATTTTGAAAGTAATTTTATGTGTTCAGGAACACATGTACTATAGGCCAGGGGTTGAGGATCTCTGAACCTGGTGACTTTTTCATTGTTTTCAAGGATGTTGGTCTTCAGGATATGTTGTTCTGTAAGTTTAAAAGTCTGATATTGACATCATGTCACCTGTGAGTAACATTTAAGAAATCAAAGAGGCTGGACAAAGAGAGAAGTCTGTGCACAAGAATGCAGGGGCAGTAGAAACACTGATTCAGCGAGATTTAAGCAAACTGCTGCTCCCAAAGTAAAATACAGAGGCTACGAAGCACAGAGAGGGTCAAAGTAAAACTACATGTACCAGTGTACCATGTGACCTGTGAAGAATGGCTAGACTACAAAGTTGGGTGTCAGTCCTCTTACAGTTGTCAGAATGTAATACTTTTGCTGAGAACTCACAGGTTTTTCCCACAATGAGGATTTTACACTTACACACAAGTTAGAGAAGCTAAAACTCAGGTAAATCAAAGTGTTTGGATGAAAAACATCCATCATGCAAATGTACTTTCAGTCTGTTACACAAGTACAACATGAACTTTCTGTCTGTTACACAAGTCCAACATGAACTTTCTGTCTGTTACACAAGTCCAACATAAACTTTCTGTCTGATACACAAGTCCAACATTAACTTTCTGTCTGATACACAAGTCCAACATTAACTTTCTGTCTGTTACACAAGTCCAACATTAACTTTCTGTCTGTTACACAAGTCCAACATTAACTTTATGTCTGTTTGAAGCTAGCCACCAGACACAAAAGCTAACACAAGAGCATTCATTTGAAGATTTAAAATCTTTAACTTCTGGGGCCTTGGCATGTATTGACAGAGAGGAACACAAAGATAGGCTGCAGACCAGAGGCAGACCTTAGAAACAGACAGCCCACTAAGCAGCACAGACTACAGGGAAAGGAGATTGATGGACAAATCAGGACCTAATTTGGAGGGAGACCAAACTGAGAAACCATAGTGACCATAGACAGACCACATATTGGACATAAGAACAGACCACAGTAACCAGAAAGACACTATACTGTCAGGCCACAGTGGCTGTCTGGGACAGAGCAATGACCAAAAACTGACCAGAGACTGACCACATAGGCAGACCACAGTGACCAGAGAAGCCACACGTGCAGACAGCAGTAGGGGGAGGGAGCTGTGCTGTAGGTGAGGGATGCCCAGACCATGTTTCATTACGAGTTAATTAGGCAGCTTGGCCTGCTTCATTTACCTCTAATTAGCAGGACTGAAAAGGAGAGTTTAACGATTTAAACAGACAAGATACAATTCAAAACATTAAGTTACAGCATAAAGTTTAAATAGCGCATTTTGCTTTTATTGCAGTAATGCAGGTGCACAGAAATACAATAGTTTTTTGTACTGCGTGAAATATTTATCAGAGTTATCGATTACACATGATGCTATTTCAATGACTTGTTAGTTATTATGCAAGTTTAAAAAATGTAATAATAAAAAAGTGTTATCTGTTTTGTTAAATTGTAGAAAGGTAATAAAGGTAATAGGAGTGTTTACATATATGTAAAGCTGATACGTGTGTGTGTGTGTGTTCATAAAACAAGAACCAAGACAAAACATCTGATTTTATTAAATCAAATGTTTCTAAGAAAATTACAGCACTATAAATAATGTAATATAAATAAAAATGTAATAATAAATGATTTTTTTTTTCAAACAAAGAGTGGGGCAGTTAATTTCCTGTATTCAACAAAGGTGGAATTTTAATCCTGTGACATTTATGATGCTGTAGATTTAATGGGTACAGGCCGTCCTCAAGGGACATCCTGTTATTTAGAAGATGGGGTTTAGTCCCGCCGAGCTTGCCTTCTCCCAAGCTACGCTGGGACACCCCCCCAACCCAAGCTACCCAGGAAACAACACCCCCCGCCATAGAGCTGTGCGCTGGGACTGCTGTCTTGAAGAGGGTTCGTATTCCATTTCAAATTAAACTGTGCCCAACCGCCACTTAATCCACAGATTACGATATCACTCATTGATGGCCTTTGATTCAGCTTGTCGACAAGGCGGTTGCTGTTGTTTCCCTCGTCCCTTCCCAGCTCTGTTTTAATATCTCTTCCCGCGCGAGAAAACTAAATTTTATACGCGTCCATCAGTGGTGCGCCGAATGGCCCTTCTCCATTATAGTTAATTGAGTTTGTCCTTCCATGTCATCGAGCGGGTCCCCTTATCTGGGTCGACGGGACATGGGGAGCGGGAAGCCTCCGCCACATTCCCATGGCGTTAATCTCACGTGTCAGTCTCCTCCTGCCGTCGCCGCAGTAACTGGCCCAATCAGGCAGCCCCTGCCCTGGCCTCTCCGCCTTACACCAGTCTCCTTCGCCAAATATTCAGAAGTGTTCGGCTTCACGAAAACAAGTGTTTAGTGTATATATACAGTATACTGTATATACAGTTTATATATATATATATATATAATATTGGATGTACATTTTCTAAAGGCACATGTATTTATGTACACATTTATTTAAGAACGTAATACAAGATTACATGGATGATATGTCCTATAATTCATGTATAACACTGAAAATATGAATCTTGAAATGATTGATATAATTTAGAATATATTATAGCATCTGTTGACTTTTCCGACATGGTGATCCAGACCCCCCTGTATTTATTGCTTGTTCAAGGGTGCAGTGTTGTGGGGATTCAACATCATTACTCTAATTAATCAAAACACTTAATTACTCACTTTATTTGAAGCTATTATGCCTCCTGAAACATATGTAACAACCAACTGTTTTTTCAACATGTCAACATCTATAAATGCAATAATAAACAACCGGCAAAATAATTTTGTTCAGCAAGCTGATGTGCCATTCATGTACTTTACATGTAAAAGTTAAAGACCCTGAAAGTCAAAGAAACCGAAATTCTAGCATCATGAAAACAGCTGATGAATGCTGTCTCTAATTGTGTTTCAGAGTTAAAAAAATTGCTTATGAAACACTTAACCAAAATTGTAGCTGCATGTAGGCATTCACTTTAATATGTCCAAAATATTAATATCCTAATGTGGAACCACTGATCTGTCGGTTACCACTGCTAGTCTACACTGCTTTGTGATTAGAATGTTTCAAATCAAATCCTGAATGTTAATCCAATCTTTTTTTTTGTAAATAGTATTTTTTAAGCCCACCACTTCAAAGTATGTGGAAAGGGCCACATTTGTATTTGCACCTCAGAAATAACACTGAAATACTGGATATTAAAGAACATTCCCAACTTACACCCAGAACAACAGAGAAAGGTCATCAGAGTTTTTGGAAAGATTGCATGCTGGGAAATATGTTCATGAAAAAGTTAGTTCAGTTAAGCACTTGCATTTATATTAATCATGTATGAATAAGCAGATTATGATTGTAACCATAACTATAACCATTTATGACAGGGCAAGATATCATTGCTGTTTCAAAATTACAATGAGAATTCAATAAATCAAAAAATCTAGATTGGTGCATCAAAACTACTTTTAACTTAGTTTTGAATCCCATAAATAAGTGGCGGCTCAGTTGCAACCAGTTTAAGGTTTTGAAAGTAACTGCGTTATACCATTTTATAAAATACCCAGAGAGTTTTTCATGTGAAATATCAAACTATTTAATATACTTTACTTGAATGAGTTCACTATTGTTGTTTTTGGTCATTAAACATAAAATAATTTTGCTAAAATGAGCTCACATGAATGCAGAGCTCAAGTGCATCAGTGTGTGTGTGTGTCCGTGTGCTAACTGTACAGCCAATTGCTGATATTTCCTTTTGAGAACTGTACCTAGGTGCCATCTGGGATTAGATTTTTTAATTGTTGAGACTCTTAATGAGAATGTTGAGAATTGTTGAATTTATAATGGTTCCTTATTCAAGTAGGAGGGCGTTAATTGAAATAGTGATCTTAACTGGCATGTAGAAACAGCTTTACTGCACAGAAACAAGAGACACCTTGATAAACCCATTCTCTATATCCATGAGGCACAGTACTAGTACTACTGTTTGTGTGACCTGTATGTGTGTTTGTGCGACAGAATGTGAGAGAAAGAGAGAATGAGCTAGAGAGAGAGTGAGAGAGAGAGAGAGAGAGAGAGAGAGAGAGAGAGAGAGAGAATGTAAAGGGTTCTGGTCACATTGTTCGACAGCTCCTTAGTGCCGGCCCCCTGGAGGATCTGGCAGTGCCGCCTTGCTGCTTCACCCGTCTGCGATGCCCTCCATCTTGGCAGCCCCCCGAACATAACGGCCCACGATTTGCACGCTGTGTTTGTCTTTGCTAATCACGCCGCGCTCCTCCGACAAGGCCCGCGACATGAGGACACGGCTGTTCCTCTAATTAAGGTGCTAATTGAATTAAATGGCAGCGGTAATGAGCAGACGAGCTGCATAAAAAGCTCCGAGTCAGATAGGCTAATTAACAGAAGAGCTCAGCTTAATTATAACACTTAAAATACATGCAGCGCTGCACTCTAATATTGTTAATTGTTACGAGGGGAATTTATGATAATTGGCTCAATAACAGTTGTGGAAGGGGACTAACCCAGGGCTGAACGAGTAATTTAAAAAAATCAAACAGTAGACAATTGCGCAGCTGGGGTTAATTAATGCATGATTTACATACAGAAATTTTTTTCCCTTGCTGAGGCCATTGTTTTTATTATGGATCCATTTCTCCTTTTCAGTTTTCCAAAAGCAGCTCTGTGGCAATCTCCAAATGCTAGGTTCATGTTGGCTCTCTTTCCGCCGACTGCTTTCCACGGACTACTTATCAGAGTGACAAGAGGCCCTAAATATTTTGCCAGGAGTAAGAGGCGTGTGCAATTCAGTTCCCCACAGCGGCTTTTACACGAGACAAACGCCTGCTATTTTCCTCGTGTATTGGTTTCACGCGATAAGGTTTACTCGGGTACAATTATGGATTTGTATTTCCCGAGAAGGCTTTTGTCAGAGTCCACCTGCTCAGTTCTGTTTTGTTGTCATCGTTGTATTAGATTTTTTTCTGTCTCCTTTTTTCAAAGTCAGACGCTTTTTCTCCAGTGTTATATTGAATTTACACTTGTGTGGTGCTTATGTCGCTTATGTTTCTTTGGCGGGTGGTGTGTGTGTGTGCTGGGGGGGGGGGGGGGCTTTCTGAAATGGCTATAGAATCCATATACACACTCCCTCCTATCTAATATGGACTGGGTCTCTCAACCTTGTACTCGCAAGTCATTCTGCCTGGATTGTCTTCCATTGTCTGAGCCACAGAGAGCTGGAGTTATGTCTTTCTGCATTGCGTGCCCACAAGACAGATTTACTAATGCTCCCTGAATAAAGAACTATGGCTCATTTACAAATGTAATTTGAATTGAGGATAGTATTCCAATCTTCTTTCATTTGGATCTCGATTGAGGCTCTTTCTCTTCCTTTCTTCCACTATTCCTCCCTTTCCAACCCCCCTCCTCATCTTTTCTCTCTGCTGATGGCGTGATTAGAGGTGCTGAGAGCTGCCGGCGATTAGTCAAGCACGGAGAGCGTAAATTGGCAAGGATGTTATATCAGCGCATGTCACAATATATGAAGGCCGATGTGCATGCTTGGAGCTGTTCACCCACATTACTGTTATGGAATAATTGAGATCTTTTTGATTCTCGCAGATTACCACTTTCACTGATCACGCTGTCAAATCAAAGTGAGCACTTCATTCGCCTTGTATGCACGCCAGATCTGTTTTGCTTTGGTAATGGGCTGATATTACGGCTGCACAAAGAGGATAAAGACATCGGTGTGATAGATAGGCACAAGATTAAATGGGATCTTTATGAGTACTTTGACCATCAGTTTTGACTGCATGATAAGATGAGTGGAGTCGGGTGCTGATTTGTTCTTTATTGGTTGAAAACATTAGTGCATCGGAGCCTGGTCTTGCAGCTGCTCGTTTAAGGTGGAACCAGGCAGACCCAAATCTCTGGCGTTCTTCACACTATCCCATCCAGTCACCACTCCAGAAAATGCTAGAATCTGACAACTTCTTGTTTGTGTCATCCTGCCATTAGGTTGTGTGGTATTAATCTACTGTTTTTTTTATTTTTGGAACATAAAATGGTAATAGAATAACTCTTCCTTACCCTAGGCTGATTCCTGTAAATGTCTGTTGTATTTTAGTTCTCTTTCTCATATGGTTCATATCAATCTGTTTATTGCGTATCCTCTCATTATCTCTCAGTATCTCTCAGTATCTCTCATTATCTCTCATTATCTCTCAGTATCTCTCATTTTTGTCCTATGGTGCATTTTATTTATTACAGGTTTTAATATGTTGCTGCTCTGTATTTCCTATTTATGCTACTGTGTTAGCTGCTAGTAGGCTAACTCTGAATCGTCCTTTATAGAAACATTTATTTTGCATATTAGTTTGATTTGCATTAGAATTAATTAGTCATTCACACATATTGGTTTATTTACACATCTATTGGTTTGTCATTGATGTTTCTACTGATTTGCCATTGACACATCTGTTGGTTTCATGTGTCTACGTGCATTGATTTGACAGCATGAAATATAAACCAAAACATAAGCATGTCAAACCAAACTATATTTCAATGACAAACCAAAACCAACACACACACATCAAACTAATACAGGTATATGTAATCAAATGAATTGGCATGTAAATGATAAACTGATGAATATTGCAATAACAAAAAAATACAAAAATGAAAAACCAATACTCAGACACACCAATCTAATACAGCCTATACCAATACATATGACAATAATACCAATATATTGCATATGTCAGTGATAGACATTTATATATATAACAAACCTATATAATGTGTAAATTACAAACCAATAGGTGTGAACCAAACCAAATGTGTAAAATTAACGACAAACAACAAACTAGCAGACACATCAATGACAAACCAATACAAGCTTATTCAAAATTAAACCAAACTGCAATACTATTTCAACAAATAGCCAGAATATGTTGTTTTCAGTTCATATTCTTAAATGAACTAAACCAATTGCATGAATGAATGAATGACTTCATCTGCAGAGAGCAGCTCTTCCTCTTCTTGTACGCTTGAAGAAAAAGGCATGTTCTATGTGTAAGCATTTCTGTCCTTAATCAGGAAAGTCTACTGAGGGCTAATGTAACAGTTACCTTTCTGGGTTTTAAAAAATATATTATTTCAGTTTTACTGTATATTTTTGATTGCTCAAGACAGTTTTTATCAATAGCAGGTATGGGGCATTCAGGCTCTAAAATGAGCAATACAGTATATTTGAACTAATTCCAAAAAGTAGGTTGTACGTATGAACAGATTAATTGTATAGCAGTTATTTAAATTATAAACATAAATCAGTTTTTATATTGTGCCAATACTCCTTTCCTTCTCAGTGCTCAAGCAGCTCTAGCTCTTCAAGGATCTGTTTAGTAATGCTGATATAGGAAGTCTTGCCACAATTTCCTGGAGTGCAGCAGTCTCAGGTTGCATGCACCATAAGTAATAGTTCCAACTAAAAATTAGATTAAATTTTTTTTCTTTTTCTAAAAAGGAGAACGGATAGTCCACAGTTCTTTTGTATTTCGTTGCTTTATTCAGGCAGGTAGAAAGCACAGAGGATTGAACCCCTGCACGTGTGTGGGGACTTGTATATGGCTTAAGAATCAGCCGTCCTACAGACAGCACCACACATCTCACCATTTATTTTTGAGGAATAATCCAGTAATATACGGACACACAACCCCTGGAACCATAATGTCACTGTGCAAGCTGCTTTGGAGTTTCCTGAAGTCTATTTCCTTGCTTTAGATCACGAACCCTGAATGCCCCCAATATCAGCCATTGTAAAGGCAGGTCATCCGTATCTTATCTAAAATATGCTTCATTGCACAGAAAAAACTGTCTGGGCCAATTGAAAACATACACTGAAGGAAAGATAATTTTAAAAATCCCAGAAAGTCAATTATCATGTTAAGTTGATGACCTGCACAAACAAAAGTGGATGATGGTGTAACAGACTGCACAGCTTTTATAAATAATACAAAAGCCTGACACCTACAGCATGGCATGCCCATTACACCACTGCCAGCAGCATGGCTTACCTAAAAGGTCACATTACAAATAATTAGCAAGGCCTAAGAACTGGTTAGCTCCAGCTCTATCTGTCAAATAGAGAGTGTTCACTTTCACAACTTTCAGAGAGGTCCAACACTAACCAGACTGTCATGCTGCTAAACACAGAGGTGGCATCACAGCAGAAGGGCTCCCAAACCAGTATATTCTTTCTCAGCCGGCTCTGGACTGTTACCTTAATGTTTTGAGATGTTTCTTCACCTCATTTTAATTTCTGTTTTGCACATCATGCTCATTTACTCATAGAAGACTGTTGACTGTTTCTGCTCTAGATATCGTCTGTTCAGTGTTGTTTCTGCCCTAGATATCGTCTGTTCAGTGTTGATTCTGCCCTAGATATCGTCTGTTCAGTGTTGATTCTGCCCTAGATATCGTCTGTTCAGTGTTGTTTCTGCTCTAGATATCGTCTGTTCAGTGTTGATTCTGCCCTAGATATCGTCTGTTCAGTGTTGATTCTGCCCTAGATATCGTCTGTTCAGTGTTGATTCTGCCCTAGATATCGTCTGTTCAGTGTTGATTCTGCCCTAGATATCGTCTGTTCAGTGTTGATTCTGCCCTAGATATCGTCTGTTCAGTGTTGATTCTGCCCTAGATATCGTCTGTTCAGTGTTGATTCTGCCCTAGATATCGTCTGTTCAGTGTTGTTTCTGCTCTAGATATCGTCTGTTCAGTGTTGTTTCTGCTCTAGATATCGTGTGTTCAGTGTTGATTCTGCCCTAGATATCGTCTGTTCAGTGTTGTTTCTGCTCTAGATATCGTCTGTTCAGTGTTGATTCTGCCCTAGATATCGTCTGTTCAGTGTTGATTCTGCCCTAGATATTGTCTGTTCAGTGTTGATTCTGCCCTAGATATCGTCTGTTCAGTGTTGATTCTGCCCTAGATATTGTCTGTTCAGTGTTGATTCTGCCCTAGATATCGTCTGTTCAGTGTTGTTTCTGCCCTAGATATCGTCTGTTCAGTGTTGTTTCTGCCCTAGATATCGTCTGTTCAGTGTTGATTCTGCCCTAGATATCGTCTGTTCAGTGTTGATTCTGCCCTAGATATCGTCTGTTCAGTGTTGATTCTGCCCTAGATATCGTCTGTTCAGTGTTGTTTCTGCCCTAGATATCGTCTGTTCAGTGTTGATTCTGCCCTAGATATCGTCTGTTCAGTGTTGTTTCTGCCCTAGATATCGTCTGTTCAGTGTTGATTCTGCCTTAGATATCGTCTGTTCAGTGTTGATTCTGCCCTAGATATCGTCTGTTCAGTGTTGATTCTGCCCTAGATATCGTCTGTTCAGTGTTGATTATGCCCTAGATATCGTCTGTTCAGTGTTGATTCTGCCCTAGATATCGTCTGTTCAGTGTTGATTCTGCCCTAGATATCGTCTGTTCAGTGTTGATTCTGCCCTAGATATCGTCTGTTCAGTGTTGTTTCTGCTCTAGATATCGTCTGTTCAGTGTTGTTTCTGCTCTAGATATCGTCTGTTCAGTGTTGATTCTGCCCTAGATATCGTCTGTTCAGTGTTGTTTCTGCTCTAGATATCGTCGGTTCAGTGTTGATTCTGCCCTAGATATCGTCGGTTCAGTGTTGTTTCTGCCCTAGATATCGTCTGTTCAGTGTTGTTTCTGCCCTAGATATCGTCTGTTCAGTGTTGATTCTGCCCTAGATATCGTCTGTTCAGTGTTGATTCTGCCCTAGATATCGTCTGTTCAGTGTTGATTCTGCCCTAGATATCGTCCGTTCAGTGTTGATTCTGCCCTAGATATCGTCTGTTCAGTGTTGATTCTGCCCTAGATATCGTCTGTTCAGTGTTGATTCTGCCCTAGATATCGTCTGTTCAGTGTTGTTTCTGCTCTAGATATCGTCTGTTCAGTGTTGTTTCTGCTCTAGATAGCATCTGTTCAGTGTTGATTCTGCCCTAGATATCGTCTGTTCAGTGTTGTTTCTGCTCTAGATATCGTCGGTTCAGTGTTGATTCTGCCCTAGATATCGTCGGTTCAGTGTTGTTTCTGCCCTAGATATCGTCTGTTCAGTGTTGTTTCTGCCCTAGATATCGTCTGTTCAGTGTTGATTCTGCCCTAGATATCATCTGTTCAGTGTTGATTCTGCCCTAGATATCGTCTGTTCAGTGTTGTTTCTGCCCTAGATATCGTCTGTTCAGTGTTGATTCTGCCCTAGATATCGTCTGTTCAGCGTTGATTCTGCCCTAGATATCGTCTGTTCAGTGTTGATTCTGCCCTAGATATCGTCTGTTCAGTGTTGTTTCTGCTCTAGATATCGTCTGTTCAGTGTTGTTTCTGCTCTAGATATCGTCTGTTCAGTGTTGATTCTGCCCTAGATATCGTCTGTTCAGTGTTGTTTCTGCTCTAGATATCGTCGGTTCAGTGTTGATTCTGCCCTAGATATCGTCGGTTCAGTGTTGTTTCTGCCCTAGATATCGTCTGTTCAGTGTTGTTTCTGCCCTAGATATCGTCTGTTCAGTGTTGTTTCTGATCAGAAAAACTAATATACCATGAACTAGATTGGAGACATTAACATTTTGGTACCTATTGAAAGGGAGATTTTCAAAAAACATATATTGTTGAAGTAAATTTTACAAACATTATATTTGATTTAAAAATATTCGCCATACTATTTTCATACTGTGGATATGTGGTAAGACATCCCACCCTTGCGCGACCATGTCATGTGTTGTTTTTGTTGTTATTGAAAGAAAACATCAGTGAAGCTGTGCCTCATTTTTTAAAACGAAGCTTCACGTCATATTTATGTGTACTTCTTGAAAAGTGTGCTCCCGAATATACTCAGCAAAACCCTGGAAGTAAGTGTATGATACGAGGGTTTAAGGTATACTATATTTAGAAAAAATGATGCCTACTTAACAACTTTTTCATTCTGTCTACTCAATAAGCCTACCTAATAGTATGGAAGGGTGCTGATTTGAACACAGCCTTGCAGTCAAACATCCACTTCCTTTCCTTGTGCAGTCTGGCAGCAGAGTTGCAGAAACTACCAAGGTGAATCAATAGGCTCCTAATTGGTGAAAGTGTGGACACATGGCCATGAAAACAAACCATTTGGTAGATAGAAGATTCAAAAACGAATCCAGTAACAACGAGCCAAACCTGCACAGTGTTAAAAAAGTTTAAGGAAAAAATGCTTTCAACAACCTATTTAGGAGCCTATTGAGTTATCGCAGTCTTTAATTTGATAAAAAAATGTATTATACATTTTTTTATAGGACATTTTCAGCTTTATTTGACAGTACAGTGTAGAGAGACAGGAATGTGGAGCAAGAGAGAGAGAAAGAGACATGCAACAAAAGTTGCACGGTTGGATATGGACCGCCCACATCGCGGCTTGCAATGAAGATGTGGAAAAAATTTTGGTTACCCCTTTTTATTTAATTGTTTGCAATATAGCACAATAAATACGACATGAACATGGGACTTTTATTCTTCATGGCATGCATAGCTATTTCTGACATAATGTAGCTTATGTAGAAAAATGAAACTCTCGGATTGGAATTGTGGTTGGAACAAAAACCAGCATACACAGGGGTCCCTCAGGACTGAGTTTGGGAGCCACTGGACTAGAGTAATAGAACAGAAAATGCTGCCTGTCAGCTTTATGTCAGTGAAGATACATTTGGCACATACGTAACTGTGGATTGCTTGTGCGGGAACTGTATTATATATTACACACACCTTATTCACAGTTGCATATTAAGTCTGCCAGTGATCACCACTATTGGACTAATATGTTCACTGGATACATAATTAGTTGCGTTTTCAGGTGTTTTTCAAACCAGAATACTGTTTGATTGCATTCAACCAAAACAAAAATTTTAATGTTTTTATATAGATCCAAACAGAGTGAAAGTTGTGTACCTCGAATATAGACAGACTGGCTCCTTAATATCAATAGGTCTCTGTTTGTCATTTGGAGAGATGTGTATTGGAAGGTTCATGTAGTATTGGAAAAAAAAAAATTTTCAGGAATTGAATTCCAATCCCAGATGTACATTTACTGTATGTATGTTGTTTCTCCAGGTGAAAGTGCGGCCAAGTGCGTTCTTTAAAAAAAGAGTTACATTTTTTTGTATGTTGTGAAAGCTGGAAAGAGCTAATTGGAGAGAACTTTGTGCAAGCAGCACACAGCTTGAGCCTCACGCTTATGCCATATGCCCTGCATGACACAATGCACACCTGTGCCGTCGGACAGCTCAAGACAACACACCACAACTTGTTATTTGGAAAATAATAAATCTGACAGTGTGTAGCACTAGCACAGTTCTGCTTCCATGGGAGTTAGGGCAAGATTCCACCTCACTGCAACACACTGTACGTTCTTAATTTTCCCTACTACTTATTCAAAAGTTTTTCAACAGTGATGCTCGTAACATTGTTTTCAAATGAAGAAAGATGAACTTTCTGTTCACACTTCTGTCTGAGAGTTTTCTCTAATGCACTCTGGGTTAAGCAATTCTTGGGATAAGTGTTTCCAGATTTACTGTAATTTCCTTCATTCTTTATAGCCTAAACATAGCAAGACATACTCCATGCTGATTATAATGTACAATTTGTTTATCAGGTTTCAGAAGC
Organism: Ilyophis sp. 1 JC-2022; assembly: GCA_022702515.1. Lineage (NCBI taxonomy): Eukaryota > Metazoa > Chordata > Actinopteri > Anguilliformes > Synaphobranchidae > Ilyophis > Ilyophis sp. 1 JC-2022. The sequence continues at coordinate 112,084,472 of CM040404.1, read as the reverse complement.
CAAAAACTTCTCATAGGTTACACTTGAAAACACAGGAGGTGAAAGTAAGACCTTTAGTCGCTGTCATGTATAAACACATGCACATCCAAATACAGACACACAGACATACGAATAATACACACCCAAAGATTCCACCTTAAGAAGGGAGATTAAAAAAGAAATTACCCCTATGCAGATCAAGGCTTGGGCACTAGCGCTGACAGATACTAATGTACAAATCAGCGGTCCGGACCACGCAGGGCCACAGCCCGTGTTCACTGCAGAAATGTCACCTGTTCCCATCCAACGATTTGCATAATGCAAAGCTTCTCACTCGTAAAATACAGATTAAGAGGGGAAGCTGGGAGCCATTCGAAAAGCACAGAGCCATTTCAGACCTGCAGCCTTCGCGATTAACTCGCTCATTGCCACAGCCGTGGTCGCTGGAATGTATTACGATATTAATTATGCATCGGTGAGCTGCTTGGTGCGGATATGCCTGCCTGGAAAATGCTTGGGACACAGCACACTGCTCAGTATGCAACGTAGCATTCGGTACTTAACGCAGTGTTCATTATGCCCTCAGTTAAATCAAGCTTCTAGAAAAAAACCTCACTAATGTGGTGGATTTGCCTGAGAAACACTTGTTAATAACTCTAAATGAAATCAAAGAAACTCTTTTTGCCTTAAAATGAGTAGAAGCTTAATTTGATATGATCTCTCAGTGCAACAACCATCCTTGTCTTTAACAGTTTACCTTCAATAATTTTCTGAAAGCATTGGATGTCAGGGGTACCGTATGTAACGAAGGACTAAGTGCGACAATAGGGATTCTTTAAGTGTTCTTAACGAACACCACAAAGCGGGGGGGGAAACCTGCAAACAGGGAATTAAGTACAATAAGAAAATAATAAACTCTCTTTACCACGAGAGATTCCGCTACCAAACTCAAAGCGACCCGTATTGGGCGAAAGACTCTAAGAGCTACAGGACTTTCTTTGTTTGTTATTGTCTTAATCTCTAGGTTTAGACTCTAAACCTAGAGATTAAGACAATAACAAACAAAGAAAGCCCTGTAGCTCACAATGAGGGAGCCGAAAAACAAAACAAGAAGAAAAGAAGACGGCGAAGACAATCTGTCTAGGACAGGGAAACAGAGGTTACGCAAAAGGACAGACAAGGGTAGAAAATAACCTATGCTAAGTTTCTAATAAACTCTCAGACACCCGAAACGTCCAAATTCCCGAGTAACGACAATATGTTCACGTGATACGGTCGTAACAAACTGTCAGTCCTATACCGTGAATTACCGGCTTTCTTTGTCAAATCAATGGCAATATGCCGAACAGGTGAACACACTGAGTAGAAATAAAAACCAAAACACGAAACGGACAATGAAAACAAAATGAAGAGACGCTACAAGAGCGTTCCCCAGGGAAGTGGCCAACAAGAGAAGAGCAGGCTGAGAAACCATGACAGGAACCCCCTCTAAGGGACGGCCCCAGACGATCCCTCAAGCCTGCGACCCCGGAAATCTCTGATAAGTTGAGGGTCCAGGATGTTTCTGGAGTGAACCCAACAATGCTCCTCCGGACCATAACCCTCCCAATCTACAAAAAATTGGGAACCTCTCCCAACCTGTCTCTCAGCTAAAATGCGACGAACGGTGTAAACTGGACCTCCCTCCATCATCCGAGGAGGAGGCGGTGGCTTGTCTGCAGAGGCCAGAGGGCTAACAAGAACTGGCTTTAGCTGAGAGACATGAAAGGTGGGATGGATGCGCATAGCACGGGGGAGCTGCAATCTCACCGTAACCGGATTTATACGCTGTATTATCTTAAACGGCCCACTAAACCAGAGAGCGAGTTTTTGAGACTCCACCCTTAGAGGCAGATCACGCGTGGCGAGCCACGTGCGTTGCCCCACCCTGAATGAGGGGGCAGGACGGCGTCGCCTGTCAGCCACAACCTTGTGTCTAGCCACAGCGCGCTGAAGTGCAGTGCGCACCCGCCTCCAAACAGAGCGACACTTCCGAATAAAAGATGCCGCGGAGGGAACCTCTACGTTCCTCTCAAGTTCAGGGAATAATGGGGGCTGATACCCCAGTTGAGCCTCGAACGGCGAGAGCCCTGTGGACACGTTGCGCAAAGTATTATGGGCATACTCAGCCCAGGCCCGGTGTACACTCCAGGATGTAGGATTGGAGGCAGCCAGGCAACGCAGCGTGTTCTCAAGCATCTGATTAGTGTGCTCAGTCTGTCCATTAGTCTCAGGATGGAAACCAGAAGACAAACTGACCGAGGCACCAAGCAAAGAACAGAATGCTTGCCAGAACTTGGCCGCGAACTGAGGACCGTGATCCGAAACCACATCCAAAGGCAAACCGTGCAGCCGGAAAATGTGGTCTACCATTAATTGCGCAGTCTCAGAAGCTGAAGAAAGTTTAGACAAAGCGATAAAATGGGCCGCCTTGGAGAAGCAGTCCATCACGACTACAAATGCCGATGTCACTGGGCAAATCGGTGATGAAGTCAAGGGCGATGTGACTCCAAGGATGGCTGGGAATGGGAAGAGGGCGCAAAAACCCAGAGGGTGGGAGACGTGAACCCTTGCTGCGGGCACTAACCGGACCAGCCGCAACAAAACTCTGAACATCCCTCTTCAGACTGGGCCACCAAAACCGCAGAAAAAGAAACTCCTTTGTGTGGTGAATGCCCGGATGAGCAACTAATTGAGAGGTGTGTCCCCATTGCAATACTCGGGACCTAAGCCTCAGTGGGACAAACAAACAGTGAGGTGGGCCTTCCCTGGCCCTGGGTCGGAGCACAGCGCCTTTTGCACTGCAGCTTCATGGCCCATATAACCGGAGCCATTATGTGGTCGGCAGAGATAATAGGTTCGGGAACAGGATCCCTGTCAAAGACGCAAGAAAGCGCGTCTGGCTTCAGGTTCTTAGAGCCGGGGCGATACGTGAGCAAGACATTGAAGCGCAAGAAGAATAACGCCCACCGGACTTGGCGAGAATTATGCCTCGTGGCTAGCTGCACATAGTTTTTATAGTCCGTCCACACCATGAACAGATGCTCCGCCCCCTCAAGCCAGTGACGCCACTCCTCAAGAGCCAATTTCACTGCCCCCGCATATTAAGTCTACCAGTGATTCCCTCCACATCATAATTTCTCTTGGCAGGTGTTAATGCACAAGAAAAATAAGCGCAGGGATGCATCTTGTAGTCAATCGGAGATAGCTGGGAGAGAATGGCTCCCACCCCCAACTCAGAAGCGTCTACCTCCACCACGAAGGAGAGGGAAGGGTTGGGCTTGACAAGAATAGGCTCGGACGTGAAACGCTTTTTAAGCTCAGAAAACGCAGCTTTGGCCCTCGAGTTCCATAGGAACCGGGAGGAGGAGGTATTTTTAGTGAGCGCAGTAATAGGAGCGGCTACCGCGCTAAAATTAAGAATAAACATATACAAATTTGCAAAGCCTAAAACGCATTGTACCTGCTTAAGAGAAGATGGCGTGGGCCAGTTAACGGCCAAGACTTTCTCCGGATCCATTTGAACTTTGCCATCTGCCACAATGAACCCCAGGAAAAAAACTGATTTAGTGTGAAAAACACACTTCTCTGCCTTTACAAAAAGCTGAGCTTTGAGCAGAGCGTTAAGAACCTGCCTGATGTGGAGAATGTGAGTGGGAAGATTTAAAAAAATTTAATGTCATCAATATAGACAAAAACTTGATTGTTAGCTCACAATGAGGGAGCTGAAAAACACAAACAAGAAGAAAAGAAGACGGCGAAGACAATCTGTCTAGGACAGAGAGACAGAGGTTACGCAAAGAGACAGACAAGGGTGGAGAATAACCTATGCTAAGTTTCTAATAAACTCTTAGGCACCCGAAACAAGTCCCGTGTAACGACAATATGTTGACGTGATACGGTCGTAACAAACTGTCAGTCCTATACCGTGAATTACCAGCTTTCCTTGTCAAATTAATGGCAATATGAAAGCATCAAACAAAGGCAAAGTTTAAATAATGAAAGAAAATTCCGAACAGGTGAACACACTGAGCAGAAAGAAAAACCAAAACATGAAATGAGCAATAAAAACAAAAGGAAGAGAAGCTACAAGAGCGCTCCCCAGGAAAGTGGCCAACAAGAGAAGAGCAGTCTGAGAAACCATGACATTGGAGTTTGGACTGGATACACTGAATGCCATTTTCAAATCAGAAAGTCACCTCACTGACCAACCCATAAGCCACAAAATTGTACTGTACACACAGTATAATGTTTATGCTTCGCCGACTGTTCCTGGTCCTAGCCCAGGAGGTTTTACAGATGTCTGTCATCGCACATTTAAAGTTCCCATCCAATCAATGGTATGAACAAAATGATTATTACATGTCCAAACATGACTCCTGAGTGGCTCAGTAATGTTGCTCACCTTACCATGAGGTTGGGTCATATCGTCACACGTTTATACTTAGCCTTGCCTGCATATCATCAGGCAACAATGACTGGGAGTCTGCAGCAACTTAAACACAAATGACCTCATCCCACCTGTTGTAGGATGGGTTTAAGTTGGCCAGAGTTCCTGGGGTTACTGCTATATTAGTTCTTCAAAATGACACACCAGGTTCCCACACTGGTTTTTTTATACCAGTTGTTTAGTGAGAGATATACGCCTCTTCCCAAACCAGTGCTAGCTTTCTCCTGTGCTTCTGTTTAGATTTTAAGGTGAAAAATAAACACTAGATCGCAAAAGAATATATTTCAGTGCTTGCACTTCAGCTGCAGTGCTCTTTACATTCAAGCGCACAATTAGTAATTCCAAATTGAGGAGAATAAAAGAAAAAATAGAAAGGAATGATACTAAAGGAAAGGTCCAGACAGCAGTGTTTTTTTTATTTTTTTTTTAAACTTTTAAACTGGTAACAAATAAGATATATTTACATTTCTACTGGCAACTACAATTTTGGTACGACATAGGTTATTCATACAGTAATTTTTATGAGTATATTTTTATGATATCATATTATACTAATTTAGCATTGTCTGTTGTAGTAGTGCTGTGTACAGCAGTTGGACTTGAGTAGTAGCAGCGTTTTGATTTTGGTAGCAGTGTATTTGACTTTCTGATACACTGGTCTAGTTTTAGGCTGTTTTGGTTCGGAATTCGGATGCTTCAGTCACAAAGACCTGGCTACCTGTCTACAGTTTGAAATGTGATCAATATCCACACATCATTTCTCCTGCTGGTGGTACAATGCCACATCTTGATGTCACGTTTATCACAGCGACAATATGTCAGCAATATCAGTGTGGACATCTTCAACTGACACGTCTATCCAGTTGGGCAGACAGGTTATTTCTCTTTTGTTTAGTCTGGTAAACATCAAGTGTAATGGTACAGTATTCTGATACAAACTATATGGGCATCCATTATCCATGTTGATCATGAAAAACATTTATGAATTGACAGACTATAATGATATGGATCCGCTCTGCTAATCTTGCATATTGTTCATTGCAGCCTACTTCCGGCATGATGGGAGATATGGAGTATACAACTGAAAGGAAATTAAAAGAATCAAAACGTTGTTCAAATTAATACCATGACTTGAACAGATTAAACATTCTGATTAAATGAGGGTCATTCTATTGGGCATTCTATTTGATATTGGTCACATGTTTTACCTGAAAATGATATCACAGGTGTAAAAACTTATTTATATGTTTAAATACTGACAGCATTTTCATTACCAACAGATAAAAGACTGAAATATACATTTTCTCTGATGGGCACCACAGCAGTCATCTTTCTGAAATGCCAGGCTCAAAGTGAGACAAAGAGAAGTCAGGTGTTGTAGGAAAATACAGTTCACTGATGAATCATTTAAAAAGCTAGTAAATAACTAAATGAAATATAAGAGTCAAGCAGGATTTCTGTGCTTTCAAGAGACTTCCAGGTGCTAAACATTGTGGATGCTTGAAATGACCAGAGTGTGTGTTTTTTTTATTGGAATAAAATGCCCAGTCATGTTGGATTGGTGTAACTGGCCCAGGTGGCTGGGTTGGCTAATTGTCTGTAAGTTTATATAGAAATATATGACCAGCAGGATGTCATATCAAACAGAAAATATTACAATCTGATCAGAATTTTCATAAATTTGAAAGTGAAGTCAAACTACACCAATTTAAAGAATCTGAATAATTCATTTATTTTAATGTATTCATAGCTGTAGCCTGTAGCATGTGAGTATAGACAGGCTATACTCACATTTTGTTGTTGTAATGCTAAATTTAAAAGTAGTAAATTGGATCACAGATCTATCTTTGGCCTCTTTTGCATACGGTTTGATTTTGTTCTTATAATTTAGTCATCTAGCAGATATTTTCTATCAGCGACTTACTAAATTACATTTCACATGGTAAGCAAAAAAAGTTATTTCCCCTCTTTTTTAAAATATAGATTTTTCTTACAAGGTCCTTGGTATGGTCCTTTTAAGAAGGATTCCACAAAACCAAGACAAGTAGTCATCAAGCATTTACGCTTCAAGGACAAACAGCTCATCTTGAGCAGGGCAAGGTCGCACTTAAAGAATACCCAAATATATATTAATGAAGACTACTCTGAGACTGTACGCAAGAGAAGAGCCAAACTACGACCACAAATGAAGGCAGCTAGACAACATGGGGATTACGCTATTATCAATTTTGACCGTCAAGAAGAAACAGGACTCACAAACTGGTGCTCAGTCACTGGAATAAAAAGTCATGATTTAGTTGAACTTTTGAAGTTGTGTGTAAGGTCTCTCTTACCCCTTTATGGCTTGTTGTGATTACAAAAACCCTACTTATAGTGATGATGATTCCCAATGTACAGGTGCAGCTAAAAAAATTAGAATATCGTGAAAAAGTTCAATATTTTTTGTCACTCATTTCAGAAAGTGAAACTCATATATTATATAGATTCATTAAACATAGAGTGAAATATTTCAAGCCTTTATTTCTTGTAATTTTGATGATTATGGCTTACATTAGAGTGATTCTTAATATGAGCATTGCAACTTATTTTACTTTGCTAGGTATTCTGGACATTTACAAGATAAACTTGTTCCAGACCTGCATTTTTTAAAACAAATATATTAACAATGCCCTTCCTATCGAGTAGATGTGGATGGATCACTTTAAGGGGTTCTTCTCCTGACTTTTCCCGCCATAGAGTTCTATAGGAAAATGAGTCAGGAGAAATAACCCTTGCAGTGATCCATCCACATCTACTCCATATCTGGCAACAGAGTGATGGTTTGGGGCTCGTTTGATAGCTCAGACCCTTGATAACTTACAGCCATTTAGCCAGCCATGTGTTCCATACTGTACCAGTGTCATTTACAGCTGAATCTAGTCCCACCCCCCAATTCCCATAGAGAATCCATTCAAATGCAGAGAGGTTATCGTATCGCTTGTAACAGTACCTGAAAATAAGATATTGAGAGTCTTTTCATGTTGATGGGTCACAGACTTCAGGAAGTAACAGCATGCAAAGGCCAAATATGAAATATGATACTTGAAAAATACGTTAAAGCAAAGGGTATGAATACTTATGCACATGGGAGATTTCAGTTTTTGATTTTTAATACATTTGCAAAAATGTTTTAAAATATGTTTTCACTTTGTCATTATGGGTTATTGAGTGTAGATTGATGGCCAAAATGGCAATTTTATCCATTTAAAATTAAATCTACAACACAATAAAGTGTTCAAAAAGTGAAGGGGTATGAATACTTTTGAGAACCACTGTATATTTAACTGAAAACAGTCCAAAGAAAAGTTCTTTAATGTTTTACCTTATCAACTTTATTTATTTTTGTAAATATACGCTAATTCAGAATCTGATTTCTGCAACACGTTTCAAAAAAAGTTGGGACAGGGGCAAAAAAAGACTGGGGAGGTTGTGGAATCTTCAAAAAACACCTGTTTGGAACATTCTGCAGGTAAACAGATAGGAAACAGGTGATGCCATCATGACTGGGTATAAATGGAGCATCCACGAAGGCTCGGGCGTTTACGAGCAATTCACCAATTTGCAAAAAACTGCGTGAGCTAATAGTCCAACAGTTAAGAACAACGTTTCTCAATGCACAATTGCAAGAAATGTATGGATTTCACCATCTACAGTCCATAATATTATTAAAAGATTAAGAGAATCTGGTGAAATCTCTGTGCATAAAAGGCAAGGCCAAAAACCAATATTGAATGTCCATGACCTTCAATCCCTCAAGACGGCACTGCAATAAAACCGACATACTTCTGTAATGAATATAACAACATGGGCTTGGAATACTTCAGAAAACTGTTGTCAGTAAACACAGTTCATCGCTGCATCTACAAATGCAAGTTAAGACTTTACTACGCAAAGCGTAAGCCATATATCAACAACATCCAGAAACGCCGCCGACTTCTCTGGGCTCGAGCTCATCTGAGATGGACTGACGCAAAGTGGAAATACAATATGTGCTGTGGTCTGACGAGTCCACCTTTCAAATAGTTTTTGTAAATAATGGACATTGTGTTCTCCGGGCCAAAGAGGACAAGGACCATGCCGATTGTTACCAATGCAAGGTTCAAAAGCCAGCATCTGTCATGGTATGGGGGTGTCTTAGTGCCCATAGCAACTTGCACTGTCTATGAAGGTACCATTAACGCTGAAGGGTACACATGCATTTTGGAGCAACATATGCTGCCATCTATACTACGTCTTTTTCAGGGACGTCCCTGCTTATTTCAGCAAGACAATGTCTAGTCACATTCTGCACGTGTTACAGGGGGGCTTCGTAGTCAGAGAGTGCGGGTGCTAGACTAGCCTGCCTGCAGTCCAGACCTGTCTCCAATTGAAAACGTGTGGCACATTATGAAGCTCAAAATCTGACAATGGAGACCCCAGACTGTTTAGCAGCTGAAGCCTTATATCAAGCAAGAATGGAGAAAAAATCTGCTTTCAAAACTACAACAATTAGTGTCCTCAGTTTCCAAAAGATTAGGAAAGGTGATGTAACACAGTGGTAAAAAATGCCCCTGTCCCAACTTTTTTGGGACGCGTTGCAGGCATCAAATTTAGAATGAGCATATATTAAAAAAACATTTAAAAACATTAAATATCTTGTCTTTGTTCTGTTTTCATTTGAATACAGGTCAAAAAGGACTTGCAAATCATTGCTTTCTGTTTTTACATTTTATACACTGTCCCAACTTTTTTGGAATTTGGGTTTGTATATATATATATATATATACATACACACACACACACACACATGTATATATGTGTTTTATATATACATACATACAGAGAGCGAGAGAGAGAGAAAGAGAGAGAGGCAGAGGGAGAGGGGTAGCCTACCTACAGAAATAATGTTTGAAATTAAATCTTGTATCAAGGGTTTTAATAAAATATTTCAGCTATTATGTCCATTTTAAATGTCTTTTGCACCTGTTTTGTAGTGTCCTAATTCTGAGTGTTTGGGTTTACCTGCAAGGAGTCTTTCTGACAGCTCCACAATATCGCCACGCTGGACTCGCCAACCAGCCTGCAGGGAAGAAGTAGAAAAGAGGCGCATTAGGATTAGTGCTCGCGGTAACGACTCTTGGCACGAGTTAACGGGGGTCCTACTCGACCAACTCGTGACACCTGACCGTGGAGTTCTGAAGTAGTTCACTTATTAAAGTCGTGGTCCCCTCCCTTCCTCACAGCTCCACGCTAGGCTTGCTGGCCGCACCTTGATAACTCACGGCGCCTGATAAAGTCTACTGGTAATGGCTTTTTGCTAATGAGAAAAGTGCCGCTGATTATGACGAATAGCCTTGGACCAACAGGCTAAGCTGCTACACAAGCTTCCAATTGTTAGTCTGGGTGATTTTTGCATTTCATTATGGCCCCACTGATGTACGGCCCGCTTCTGCTTCACGCCGTTCACATGAAAGTGCTCCCCATGTCACAATTTTAATAACATTTCTTTATCTCCATTTTTGTTACATATCCTTATACGCTGGATGCTCAAAAGGCTATTACAGAGACGATATGTTTAATACCCCTGACGCCTGTGGGAAGACTGAAAGACTAGAAATGCACTACCTTCCAACATTTTGTTTTAATATTCTAAATAAAGTAGGCTAACAATATCTTGGTGTGAAATCAAAAAAATTACTAACGGGTCTAAAAGTTTATGTATAAAGAACTAAACAGCACGGCGAAAACTGAGGTAGCCTATTTTATATATCTATGAAAGGCAGCGTAGGCTTGATGGTTTAGAAAATTAAGATTACGTTGGCCTTGTTTTAGCCCAATGTTATTTTTACGATAGCAAAAACACGTTAACCAGATCTTGGTAAATTGCGAGTAGTTAAAAGAAAATAGCTTTCTCACTATAATAATCAAATATGAATTTGGGGTTTTAGCGCACTACAAAGTGTAGGCTGTTAATTGATTTCTGTAGTTGCTTTAAAATAATTTAATTGCTTTATTTAAATTGCATAATTTGGCTAATGTGATGGTTAATCTCACAGCGCTGCGAACAGTATTGGGGCGTTTGTGGTGGTATATGGGAGTCTTATACTATCATTTTAGCATTTAAGCGTTTCCATTTAAGGGTAGGACTGCGATTAAACCTCTAAGAACCTTGCATTTTCCATTTATCCATCAGGACTTTACATTGTGCAACCGTAACATAATATAATAAATGAGACCTATGAAAAATGTGATTAATCAATTAATCAATAGCAGCCATGTACTAATTAATCACTTAAGAGTGTCACAATTAATTCTGGCAATATAAATCATAAGAATGCAAGTGCATATGAATAATGTGACTGATAAATAGATGATATATTTTAGTATGTAGATTTTATGTCCCTGTATTTATTGACATGCAACATGGCAAGCGCAATAGGCCTACTTTTATGTTGCGTTTTCTCGCTTTTCTTTTAATTGCATAACTACGAAAATGGATACGCAAACTCTAGAAAATATAGGCTAATTTGATTTTTTTAAATATATGTCAATATTTGTAACGTTTGTAATTATTTCTGTATAGGCCTACGTTGGACGTATACACTTTTGACATAACTTTTTATAAAGAGTAGGCCTATGCTACATGTAGCTAAATACGCTACTTTCTTAAACCTAAAATCTCTAAAGTCACGTGCTTCAGTCGCGAAATATGAATTTATTTTGGTCTCAGATGTCAAACGCGGTCATTCATAAATTTATATTTTGAATTGAGCGCAGGGTTCTAACGCTATGCATTTAGAAAAGGTATATGGAAATTAGCATGAACTGTTTGTCAAATGTACATTCATTCCAGTTCTGTCGTCGGTTATGTTTTGTTCACCTTCAGGGTTGCGCATGATAGCCTCCAGTCGCCTAATAACTACAGGGTATGCCGGTGTCATTTTCATTTTCGTTTGGTTTTGCCCTTTTTTGTGGATGATAAAGACGCACTGTGTTACCTGCCCTGCCGCATTCCCCCCAGCGAGGAGCTAATAGATTTCATGGGGATGTGGGCGCCCTACAGCCAAGATTGGATCACTTGTAACGGGATGTTTGATTGTCCTGTGACCAGCGCTACGAAGTCCTGTCACAGTCCGCATGTCTCCCTGATCCCTTGGTGTGCTTGAACAGACCCATGAAACCATGTTTTGAAATGTATCTTGAAAAAGTAAAAGGTGAGTTTAAACTGAATAGCTACTCTTTGTGCTGAACCGGCAAGCACGTTATAGTGGCAAGCTTAAAGCATCAGTCTGCAGTCGTCAGAGCGAGGACGTGCTTGGATGAGAGTGGGGGGAGAGGGGGTGAAGAGGCGAGGGCCAACCTCATAAATGCCCAAGAACGAAAGCTAATAATGAGATCGCCGATGTGGAACAGACTTTGAAAAGCTTACTTATGTAAATAAGGCTGAAATGTTGAAATCCATTACATCTAATTAGCATACGCACTTCAGATAGTGTCTGGTACCACCCACCCACACACGCACACACACACTCCTCTCTTTCCTCGTGTCCAAATTCCAGCAAAGAAGGGTAGGCTATAATAATTGTCATTGTCCCCTTTCAACGGATTTTCAAGGTGCTGACTTTCCCGCCAGGCCCTGCGATCTCCCTATCACCCGCCAGCAGAAGCTAAACAATATTAGCCAATCATTTTTGATAGATGAAGCATGTAAATGAGTGGTAGAGTTGAAGTGATAACTGAAACCGCAGAGTAACGTTCCATTATGGCAGGCCTAATTGATAGGCTCATTAAGATCATTATTAGAGAAATTGATTTCAAATAGGCACTTAAAACTGGCTGGCAAAAAGGTGCAGAGACACTCAACAATGCAACGCAAAGGACTTAAAATACATAATGAAGCAAGTAATTTTATAGGTTTGTTTAATGAAAGCTTGGAGATCATATTAGTTGCCGCGTGGAGTTTTAACATTCATTTTATGTAGCTAAACCCCTCCCTGCAGATTAGTTACGTTAATGGCTGCTCATTTTGTGTCCTAACACACATTTCGCCCTGTAATTAATTAATTAACCCCAGCGTAGACAATCAATTAGTTAGTCATGTGGAATGGACAATTTAAAGCTCTACAAAGTATTCCTTGATTGCTGCTGTAAAGGAGTGCTTATTTTGTGTTCGCTTTAAACTGATGCAGTGCTGGTTTACGGCTCCTGTGGTTCTGAAAGAATGAAATATGTGTATAATAGAATGTATTAACATTACTCCCTGCATTTAAACGGGAGAGAATGCTACGGCGTATGGATATTTTAAAATCTTCCACCTCTCCAGCCTGTACCCCCTTCTACATTGCATCTACGTTCCTTGAAATTATCATACAGCCTCCCTATTACAATCTCCTTAAAGTTTTATTACTCTGTTAAGACCTGGACACTGTCCATAAACTCTGTTATTGAAGCAATTACAGGGCAGGGGTCTCTTTTCCGATTCCTCTTTATCGTCCTCGCGGCCCAAATTTGTGCGCCTTTCTCAAGTTCACAGCAATGTTATACTATCCTGCTGATGCCGCAACATAAGAGATGAGAGACAGTCTATTACATAGTAAGGTAAACATATTATTAAACAATATCACAATGTTAATTTAAAACACAATCCATAATTTAGTGAAAAAATAATATTAGTGCACATATTAATGAAAACAAAAGTGATATATGAAATTCAACTATGCCTAAATATGCCTGCTGCTGAGTTTTATATTTATTTTAAAGAACGAGCTTCTTAACATAACGTTTTTTGACGACAGTAAATGAAGCAAACTTAATATAGTGATCCTGTGTGTTCCTCAACCATTATTGTACCTAGACGAACCCATCTTTCTGAAAGGTGTTTAGAGGTCGTCTGCAGGTATTTTTGCAGGCTTCAACTCAATTACTTTCAGTATACACCCAACCATAAAAACTTACCGCGGTACATTCACTCTACTCCTGGCATTGTGATTGGTTTCCAGTGATTACAGTAAAGCAGGTACTTAAATTCTCACTGCGGTGAAGAACGAAAGCTCTGACACCACAACAAAACGACAGTTCTGTGTCTGATTCCTGTGGGGGCAGAAGCCATTGTCAGGTCCTCGCCATTCTTTTCATAGAGGGACTTTAAGTCTGGGGTGGCCCCCTTCTAAGCCATAGGGAGTCCATCTTCAACTCCCACCTCCCAGTTGATTTGGTGTCTTTAAATTGGTTCCGCGACACATTGATATTTGGGCTCTACATACTGTGCTTTGAGCAGGGATTACGCGTTTAGAAGGAGCAGACATTTCCCCCGAATAAAGGCGGCTCGTGCGTTCTGTAGCCCTTATCAGGAAAGAAGAGACTTCTGGCGCATTCAGCCCACTAAAATCCCACTTAATTGAATTTCTTTTGAGACGTGCAAGCTTACTGGCTTTTTGGCATTCGATTTAACTCGGTCTTTCTGGGCGTTTAAATTCCCCTTTCCATAAAAGGCCCCTCCATAAAGGCACTTGCAAATACTGTATTTATCAAGTTCTCTTTTGCACACTGTCTCCCACCTCTCCTCTCTGTCAGTTATTATATCATTTCAATGAATGCTTGCCTGAAATGGGGTTATCTTCCAATATATATATATTGCTTTCAAGTTCTGATTTACTGCGTAAAATCTGACTGGTTGGAGCCCATTCAAGGCTCAGACTGTGCACCGCGGCTTTGGGCAACGTGATCGAGCCCAGCGTGCGATGCTATCTTTCTGCCCACTGATATATTTAATGCATTAGCGGCAGGCCTTTCTGAAAGTGGAGAGCTTTCACGAATGTGTGGCTTTTACAGATGTAGAGAGGAGCACAACAAGGCTCCCATCATGTCCGTACAGGGAGTTTATTCATCCCTGAAATGCTATTCATAATCTGTATCTCCCATCCGCGTGCTCTGGGTGGAATATCATTTTTCCCCCAGATAAAGAAACACGCAAAGCTGTATAGACAAGCTGCATCGCTACATTCGAATTAGGGGGCGGAAACGACTGTCTTCAATAATGCTTTACGTTGTTTTCTAGTGCGAACTGTTTAGTTACCCGGAGAAAAAAATGGTGCAATTATATGTCTTCTATTGATGAAACAACAGGTGCCAATTTCATTAAGCGGTTTCAAGCCGCAGTAATTATGGTGCGGTCGTTGCTTGAACACAGTTTAATGCTGTTGTTGGTCCTATTTTCACTCTAATCGAACCCTGCACTTGATGACGTATCTGTCCTTTTACAGAAGCAAGGGATGATCATGAAAGGTTCCAAATTGTTGATCTAAGTCAATCTACTGCTCAGTAAATAGGTAGGCCTACACAGGGGCACTGATGTATCTTATTGATAATGAGACGTCTACAGGTGACTGCCTAAATAAAGGAAACACTTGAATATATGAGAGATACACAATATAGGCCCTATTGAAAGCAGCTGCTTCCACACAGATGTGGTTCCTGAGTTAAATAAACAATTAACATCCAAGAGCTCAGTGACTTTGAAGGGTTGTTTGGGCATGTTTGACAGGAGCTTCAATGACAAACAGACTGCTGAACTTGCTCTCGTTTCACAAGGAATAGTGACTAAGTTGATATTGGCATGGAAGTCTGAGTGGGAGACATCCGCTAGGGACAACAGGGTATACAAACTTCTTGACCATGATGTCCATGCATTGGTTTGAGATTTAACAGCTACTTGGCCAAAAGGTGTAATCACAAATTCTAATGTGTTTATGGGCGACTGTTATTTTCAGTATAGATACAAGGAAGTTAACAAAATCTTTCTTCAAGAGCACTGTCAAGGGCAACCAAATGTCACTGGTCAGCTTGTTTCTTTCCACAGTGAGAGTAACACTGTTTTTAAAGGCACTATTCTTACAACCAGAAAGGTACTTCATTGAGAGATTGGTGGTACATAGCTACAAAACGTAATACTAACTAGCTATAGATAGTTATTTTATGAAGCTATGTTCAGAGCATGAAGCACATTAGTAATATATGTTTTGTTGATGCAATGGTTCAAAGTAACATTTATATAACAAAACAAATATGAAAGCATTAATGTGTCTATATCCAGCTAACTAGCTAACAGTACTGTTGCATACAGATTTACAGCTAGCACAGGCTGACTTGATGTTAAGTATTGGTTTGGAAGCTTGGTAACACTAGTTAGAAATAGTTCAAGCTACCTGTATGTAGGCTACTGACATTTGCCACTGATACAAGAAGTAACCTGACACAATCAGTGTCTATAACTTACTAGTGAAAAAATCCCATAGGCTGCCAGTCCTGCTTGTGTACATTTAGTCATGATTAAACCACTGACCACTGCCAGCTTTTGTAAATGGTCGAGGAACTGGTCATAGTCCTCCTGCTTTATTTTACTTATCCCACATGTAAATATGACTGTCAAAACAACAAAAATAAATTAATAAATAAAAACACCACGTGATTGTGGCTAGCTAGATAGCTAATGTAAGCTGCAGGACAGAGAAACGACCTTGAAGCTAGCAGGCCAGGAGTTGGGGGTTTCCATTTTTTTAAACCTTCAGTTTCAGTTTCTGTCAAGCAATGGTAAACCCTCATCCTAACATGAAACCACAATGGATAGACTCTGGATAGGCCTGCAAGAGCTCTCATGGTACAGATAATACCTTTCAGAGTACCACAAGGGTCTTTTGCTCGTTTCTATGTACAGTGCCCTCCACTATTATTGGCGCCCCTGGTAAAGATGAGTAAAAAGGGTTATAAAAAATTCACTGTTTAGCTTAATCTTACACTGAAAAAATTTGAAAAATCCGACCTTTAATTTAAGTAAATTTATTATGAGAAAAAAAAAATCCCTCATCAAGAAATACATTTTTAACAAAATCACATGTGCCGCAATTATTGGCACCCCTGCATTTATATATAGAATAAAGTAATAATTTTAAATATTAGGTCACATATCCTTTTGCATGCCATGACTTCCTGATGTCTGTGACCCAACAATATCAAAATACTCTTGATATCTTATTTTATGGTATTCTTACAAGCGATACTATAACGTCTCTGCATTTGAATGGATATCTATGAGAATTGGGGGGTGGGACTATATTTAGCTGTAAATTATGCTGGACCAGTATGGAATACATGGTTGGTAAAATGGCTGTAAGTCATCAAGGGTCTGAGGTATCAAACGAGTCTCAAACCATCACTGTGCTGCCAGATATCCAGTAGATATGGATGGATCACTTTAAGGGTTGTTTCTCTTGACAAATTTTCTTAATGAACTCTCCTTTACCAGGGGTGCCAATAATAGTGGAGGGCACTGTATATGCTTCCCCTTGGAAAGTTATTTGCAAACATGGTATTAACTTGCATTGCTATGCAGATGACACTCAATTCTATTTATCAGTCCAGCCAGAAGAAGTTGTTGAATTGTCAAAGATGGAAGCCTGTCTCATAGACTTAAAGGAATGGATAACCCACAACTTTCTCTTGTTGAATTCTGACAAAACAGAGATGATGGTCGTTCGGCCCAAATTCCTGAGATACAAACACTCTCCCTATAAACCTAGATGAAAACTCTGTTGCTTCAAGTGCTATCATCAAATATCTTGGTGTTACGATTGATACATATAAAGAACACATCTAGGATTGCTTTTTAGCATTTGAGGAATATTTCTAAAATTCGAAAAATTCTGCCACTATATGATGTAGAAAAACTAGTCCATGCTTTTGTTACTTAAAGATTCGACTACTGTAATGCTCTTTAGTCTGGATGTGCAAATGTCTCTCTGAAAGGTCTCCAATTTAAAAATGCTGCTGCTCATATTTGTACCAGAACAAGGAGATTTGACCACATCAGCCGATTGGAAGCTTCTCTCTACTGGCTACCAGTTAAATTTAGGTTAGAATATAAGATATTTTTGCTTTTAAAGCTTTATACAGGCTTGCCCCTGTGTATCTGAACAATCTCCTTTTCTCCCTACAATCCCTCATAAACGCTCTTCTCATAGGGTGCAGGTCTCCTTGTTATTTCTAGAGTAGCTAAAAGTACCATCGGTTGTAGAGCCTTTTCGTATCATGCTCCTTTCTTATGGAACAATCTGCCTGCTCATGTTCATGGTGCAGACACTCTATATTTAAATCTAGGCTCAAGACATGCTTTTTTAGCCAGTCTTATAGTTGAAGGACAGGGCTGAGTGGCTGATGTAAGCCATAGAGTCTCTGGTAGACAGATGTCAGTGCTGTCGCTAGCTCATGCACGGCATCTCTGTGTTAAGCTGAGCCAGTCATGGTCTGGTGGTGACTGTCTCAGGGCTGCCCTCATGACTCTGTTGGCCCTCTGCCTTTTGTTCCTCTAGTTATGCTTTGGGAATCTGAGCAGAGCTGCAACCACAAGAGCAACTGACCCTCCTCCAGATACCAGCTCCAGCTCCACTCCTGTGTAATGGATTTTTGGGACGGATAATCAAACGCGCAGGTAGGGGGATCAGAACAAGTCACTCACGCAGTGAGGACCAATAAAGGGAGTAACACAATAATAAGCAAAGAAAGAAAAGACAGAAAACAAATTCCTTATGGCTAATCAGCCAAACAAAAATCAACACACTAAAATAGGGCAAACTCGAATAACGAGTGAAACACAAACTAAATCTCCCAAGCTCAATACTGGAGCCAAAACGAGAAACTTAGCAAATAAAAAAACACCCTCGGCACATAAGTTTGGACGGCCGAAAAGATGTAAAACCAAAACAAAACCAAGAAAGAAAAACTGTTTCCAAGAGAACAGCAAGGAACAAAATAAATAGCACATAATGCTAATCAGGAGGAATAAAACCTATACCTAAAAATAAGCTAATAGCAAGTACCCCGTGAACATAAACAGCGTTTAATATTACAAGGTACTAGTACCTGGCTATACCTGACTCAATGCAACGTCGAATGACAAAGAAGCACTGTGGAAGTGGAAGTGAAGAACTTCAATACCCCGCAGGTAGCAGCACAGGTGAAAGAAATAATGAGTGAGGGAAAGCAAACCACGGAACGGAACGTGAAAAAAATTCGATAGATTATCAATCGGGAAACCAGGACGAGAACCGCAACAGAAAAGAAAACAAAAACCCACGAACCATGACATCCTGTCCCAGTGACTGACAGTGCCATTGGCCTTCCAGCTCGTCTCCAATAATGACCGGAGTCATTCTCGCCCGGCTTCAGTTACATATTGTCATTGACATTATGTACTGTAATTTTATCATGTAATCATGATAAAATCATGTAGCCTGTTTATCATGCAATCAGCCCTTTTCAATTAACTGGTGCTAGCCAGCGGCAGATGGGCTCCCGCCCCGAGTCAGGTTCTGCTCCAGGTTTTGTCCGATTACCAGCCAGATCATTTTTTCCTTGCCACTGTCCTCCTCGGAGTCTCTTGGGGGGGGGGGTTTCTGGTTCAGGCCCAGAACTCGAAAGCAGCTTTATGACAATGCTCTTTGTAAAAGGTGCTATTCAAATAAAATGTAATTGACTTGAATAGTAACTCGCGTACACAGGGAAAGAGGGATATGTAGCTCAGTCTTGCCTATGCTTTACAATGTGTACAATTGTGACACAAGCCAATACATTATGAGTGTGTGTGTGCATAAATATAAGTTAGATTTACACAATTATTATATGCACATTTTTAAATTACAAAGTTTTATTCTAATTTGTATTATAATTCCAAGCCTAGCAGATCCCATTTCCAAAATCCATCCAAAGAGACATCCCAAGCGATAATAAGGCTCCCTAGTGGTGTATCCAGCTGGGGGTGGTGCCACATGAAATGCCAAAATGGCTGCTACATCACACCAGTGGAAACAGAAATTGTGATGGATGAGGATGGTGACTTCTATAAAGAGGGTTGTCAGCAATGGTGGGCCTAATAGTTAGTTTTTCAGTATGAACAAATCTACTGAAGAAGAAATAAATAATACAAGTGGACTCATAAACCCAATTTAGCACTGAACATTTTTCAGACTAAAGTTTTCATGCATGCTAGCCTGCATTCTTCCTAACTGGTGGATGATAATGTAGCAATGTGAGCACACAATTTTGACTGGACGTTCCAAATTGTGGCAGGGAGGATGGTGCATGTTCAACAGACAGCAAGGGTGTATAGCTTATTTATTTACTTATTTATTTATTGCTCTTTTTGATTATCAAAACCCATTTTATGTCACTGTAATTCCCTCCAGACCTCAGTTTTTTTTTGTCATAGATTAGCTTACATCTGATTACATGTTGGTGTGGAGGGTTCAGACAGTTTTCACCTGTAGGATGCAGGGGCGCCCGCAAGGTTTCTTCCAAAGATATGCATAATAAATATAGTAGCGGCAATGGTACCATAGATACCACCTTGCCCCTTCAGTAGATTTAATTCTTCGACATTGATACACAGCATGCGCATTCTGCATACAAACAGGGGTGCCACTGGTGGGCACTGATTATACATTTGAATCGCTTAAAAACAGATTGAGTTGCAAAGGTAAGACCTCCCTGAACATTTAATTTGAGCTGAGGAGTTTGTAATCATAAACAGATAACAAGTGACAAACACAAAATAAATCAGAAATAAATTAGATGAGAATAGCGACACTGAAACGGAAGACCATTTAACAGAAAAGAAAAAATATATTTTCATAGTAACATGACTGAGGAGGCATTTTCAGTGTTGCAAGTGCAATACCACAGTTACCCAAGAGAGCGGCACCATTGCATCCTTCAGAGTGGCACACTAACCTCTATGATGGTAATATAGCCTTGTGATTATGGGTAAAAATTAAGTGCAGCCTTCTACAGAACGATGCCCTAAATTACACTGAAAAGACGTTTTGCATAATGGTGTGGCTGTTTTTGGAGCAGGCAGCACGCTGCAGTCATTTAGTTTTTGTTATTATTATGGTAATATTTATTATAACATTACACTTGTGTTATTGTAATGTTAGGGATTTTTGCAGAGGTGTTTTTTCAGTCGCTCTACATCTGGTAAGAAGAAGACCAGATGGACACAAGTTTATTCCCCTGTGTGAGTGTGTCAGGGGGAGCGGGGCTAAAAAGTCACAACCAGCATGTTTGTTGTCTGTTTCTTCCCGGTTTTCCAAGCGTTTGCCTGGTGAAGCGCCTTTCTCTTTAATGAAACACTTGACTGGTTTAGTGGTGGATGTGATTTAAGTGCAGTTCAGACAGCGATGATTCACAGACTCAGTTCTGCTCCAGTACTGACCGTTATCTGAAGCCCCCTCACGCACAGTTGCCCAAATGACAGTTTAATGGCCCACCGTAAAGGCTACTTATTTTGTATCTCTATCCACTAGAAAATGGCTAATGATGATAAGGTGGGGGGGGGGGGAGGGTGGAGGGGTACAGACAAAGCCAGTATGGGGTTTAGAAGCTAGTTTGAACTCACAGGGACTTTAATGAGTATGTTCCATCAGCACAGCATTAGTCTATAGAACTATGTGCAAATAAGCATGAACACGGTGCCCTCAGTATTAATATCTGTGGAATGGTTGTCAAGCAAGTAAGACCTAATATGGCAACAGGATGAGAATGGGGATGATTCTTATAATTATGAAAATTGTTATTATGATAATATACAATGATATAATAATAATAATAATAATAATAATAATAATAATAATAATAATCAATGTATTTATTTAGCAGATTTTATCCAACATATTTATAAGTGAAAGAGCACAGTGGACTCTATACATCTGCACTAATATGTACACTTTATTATTCTGAAAGTAAGGTTGACTATGAAGAACTACTGTGTTTTAAAACAATAACTGAACAGTCATTGTTTATATTGGCTGCTGATACTTTTCTGGCCTACTTATCCTCCCTTACTAATATTATTGCCCCCATAATGTTTCTCCCTCACATCCTGAACAAAAGACCTCTTTACAATCCAAGCCATACATTTTGAAACAAGAGGGGACAAAACATTTTTGGCGAGGGCTTCAATTTTATAGAATAAATTGCCAGATTATATCAGGGCCGTTGTGTCTTCTTTTTTAAATCTTACTCTCAACCTTACGTAACTATTTTCAATATTACTATCTATTCAATGTTCATAGTATTTTTTCTTTGTTTTTTCTTTATTGTATCTATATTTTTGTGTAAATTACTTAAAAGGTATTAATATCCTTCACATTGCTTCTCAAATTGACATGCTGTTTCTGCAAGAGCTGCTCAGTGTATCGGGGTCAGTTAGTTCAGTCTGTCAGTTATTCAGGGAGTTGGACAGTCAGTCATTCAGTTAGTCAGGGAGTCAGTCAATGAATCAGGAGTCAGTGAACAATATTACTTCCTGAAAAGCTGCTTTAATCACTTTCAGCTGGACAGCTTACTTGGTCATTTTCAGGGCTTTATTCATATTAATTTATTAGAACCCACAGAGCCAGTGATATATGGCTAAAACACAGCGGAGCACTACCCTACTATACCTTTTCAAAAATAATCCCCACCCCCCCCTTAGCACTTTCACCTTTTGTACTAATTCAGGTCATGGTATTTTCATGGGTTTAGGTGATGATATTTTTATTGTTTTATATTTTTAGTTTTTGGACTTTTGTCTCTGTGCATACAGAATGAGCAGTTTGGTTCTTGGTTAGCATAGTTAACTTTCATGTGTCGTTTAGTGATTTTGCATCAATACCTGCTATG
The DNA here is from genome assembly GCA_022702515.1 of Ilyophis sp. 1 JC-2022. Lineage (NCBI taxonomy): Eukaryota > Metazoa > Chordata > Actinopteri > Anguilliformes > Synaphobranchidae > Ilyophis > Ilyophis sp. 1 JC-2022. The sequence goes on along the minus strand of CM040404.1, from coordinate 112,062,274 downwards.
CTGAGAATGCTGTTAGCCAGGTCTGGCACTATTGCTCATATAAATCAAGTGAAAGTACTCATGTTCTACTACATTTAAATCACTCTGAAAAAGAGCACCTGCTAAACGAATATAATCTTTGTAAAATATCACCATGCTCCACATTTCCTAGAGTGCCACTCGGCTACACATTTTCAAAAAGTGTATAACCTTATAACATTTTTTTTTCTTTTTCTTTTTTACAAAAGCATACTACCCCACTACATCTTTTACCACTGTCCTGCTACCCATTTTCCAAAGAGCCCCACCCCACTAAACCTTTTCAACGAGAGGATGTTTCAAAATACAACAAAGGGGAAAAAGACATCTCCCCCAATTCCAGAGGCAGTTGACTGTTCCCATAGCCTTCCCATCAAATCTAATTTAGGAGCAGTAATATTGATTAGCACAAGCGGTCTCTGCCTGCTGATGAGATCTCTCAGTATAACCAAACTGTCCCCCTTCAGAGGCTTGGAGAGCGTCTGAGTTAGTCTATATAGGCTGCCACAGGGGATCAATAACTCCTGTTCTTTGATATACGCCACAATGGTTCTGACGCCTGCGTGGCACCAGCGACCTTGGGTTAATGAGGATTTCAAACAGAGCGCACATTAACTCAGATCCTCCGCACTTCCAGCCAGAGCCCATTAAGCGGTTTGCATCTTAACCGTTCAAAAGGTGATAAACTGATTATTCAAATAAATAAATAATACAAAAATGCAAGCGAACCCGTGTTTCAGAAATATAAGAAAACAGCAGCGACCCTTTGTTAAGATTTGATTCTTTCATTAACACAATGTTTCCAAAACATTAAAACGGACATGGTTATAGCACTTTAATTGCATTACAGCATTTTATTGTTCCAAATGGTGAAAAATCACAGGTAAGAAATTGAGTATTGGCAGCACTGGCAACATTTCAAAACAATAGTTTTGCAAAATGCATACTTAACACCATTTGTTGAGTGTACATAAACAATTAGTGGCTGCCAAAAACTGTGCAGCAACTCTAAAGCTGATAGTGCAGACTTTAATTGATCCTAGGCTCAGGTTCTTCCAGGATTGAATCCTGGATTAAGCCAATTCTTGTTTGCGTATCCTCCAATTTTCGATTAATCCTCAATTCGCACCTAGTCCCAGGGTCAGGAAGGATGTATTGCTTATTCTCACAAGATTTAAGACAAATCTAATGTAATTTTATCCTTTATCCCATATAAATCAAGAACCACAGCTGCATCATTCAATTAGTGACAAGCTGCCTTTCTACATAAAACTGGGGGAAGACTTGATGAAGTCATTGTTTGCTGATGCTTGATATTCAAAATGCCTCTGTATCAAAAAATAAAATGTCCACAATCGTTAGGAGTGTTCACTAGTTCATGCGAAACCACGTGGTATAAACAAATCATTTTGGTGCATCCTGCATCTTGGTTTATTTATTTATTTCTGCATAATTGTTGCGGAGTGCATAAAGACATGAATACACAATTAGATTGTTCATATCATCATGCTCTGTGGATTGTGCATTGTGCAACAGCATCCTTTGGCATACTCACTTTTAAGGGCTTTGAAAGCAGTAGGAAGTAAAAAATCTGAAAGCTCACATTTGTTGGCCTATTTTTTCAGACAAAATTAAGTGACAATTAAATGTGCAAACAATGCCAAAAAAGCTGTACAATTCTAATAAGCACACCATACTACTCTTTTGTGACCAATGTTATGGCAGTGCTTCCTTACACACCGCTTTTCACAATTCAAATCTTTTACTTTCCCTCTGTACAAACATACAGGTTATCCTTCCCTGAGGGATAATTATGGGACGCGCCAAAAGCATTGAATTTAATGCGCTTTTCTGATGTCATGCGGGACTACTCCTCCCGACCCAACTCTTGCGTCCCGCAGCGAGAAAACCCAACACCACACTCATGGTTGCAGGGTCCACACCATGGGGGGGCTTCACTTGAGCACCAGGTCCTGCTACATCGTACCTCTCTCCTAATGGACAGGGCAGCCGGTGGCGGGGCAGGGGACACTGAGATAGCACTGACCATCTGCAGACAATGAGAAGGGCCAGCTTTGGTCTGCCGCTGCGGCCATCTCATCAGAGAGTAATGCGATTCCTCACCTCGGGAGAGTGAAGCCGAAAGTCTATGAATTATTACAAACCCACTCAATCTCTGGGGGCTGGCAGTGAGCTCTGGGGTGTGAAGGCTTTTGTCTGGTGTTTAAGTTACCATGGAAGATGAAATAGTCACAGCGCCTCTGTGGCCCCTGCCCAAGTCCTGTTATCGCCAGGCTTGTATCTTCTATCTTCAAATAATGTTTTGTCTTTTTATTTGCTATCACGGGTGTATAAATGGAAAAAAAGGGAATCTCATTTCTCTCTTTTTTTAGCCCTTTCTCTCTCTTTTCGGGAGAGATAAAACCGTAGCATCAGTGGGTGGCACTGAGCCACAGTTTGGGCCTTGGAATAGTTCTTTTTTTTTCTTTTACTAAATCTTTGTACAAAAACACCCTATGATGGTAGGTGGATCATTTCATTGTTATTTTTGGGGCCATATGGCTTTGAGGATACTTACTGACAAGAAGCAAACAAAGACGCTCGTCCTGACAAGAATATTTCAAGTATATTTCATTGTGCTTTCTCAAATATTTATTTTAATGTTGTTACACATTAGTAGATATTTCTGGTGCAGCCAGTCATATTTTTTATGTATGGTTTGTGGTTTCAACGCTTTCAACAATAATTTGGGCAAAACAGTCCACTAGTCCAGATGCATAGCCTGTGGTTTTCTCATGTTCCAAACAGAGTTGGTTGTGCACTGTGAATGTTCGTAAAGAGAGTCTGCTTTGCTAACAGAAAGTGAACAGAAACAAGAAGGGCAATAATTTTAACCGCCATCACAGCAACAATGCAAACTAAGATTTGATGACAATAGCAGTTGTAAATATGTGGCAGAACCAACATCAGTCAGAGGTGCTGGGCTGGTGCTGGATGCTGCAGGTCTTGTGGACTGACAGCTCTGGCCCTTGGTTCTGAGATGGGAAGTTCTCCTAAAACACTCTCATTGTGCGTCAGACAGTCTCCCACAGGACAGGCTAGGCTTGGGGGTGGCGCAGGCCATCTGTTCAGAAAACGCATGACCCCTAATGAGGGGGTGGGACCCCTGGGGAGGGGTAGCGGGGTTGTTGGGGTTGATGTGTTGATTATTGTTGTTCAGTCTTAATGTGTCTCTTCTGCAGTCACCAGCACTCCACTGTTTATGTATTTTTTTCTGAAATATAATATATTGAAAATAGGGGACACTAGTCCCTGCTTATTTTATCTTGCACTCACTTAGAATCAGCCACACAACTACACAACCACATACTCACAACCAAAAACGAGTGCATACATGCATACATATGCACATACACAAACATTTATAACCACAAATACACTTGCAACCACACACACACACACATTCACTTACTCGTACCCCTGTCACACATACATATACTTCATACAGAGTATATCCCATTGGATTTGGTCTGTGAATTTTTTTAATTATCTGAAGATCACAGTCATTTTGAACAAAATAACTCTGGAGTTATGAAGCAGAAATAATTGCCTTTGAGGCAGAGGATATCTCTCTCTCCGTCTTTAACTTAATTCCTCTTCATAAGTGATCAGGGCATTGTCATATCCAGTCATAACCATGAAGGAAAATTACAACTAGTAGAGGAGTAGGTTGAAGGCAGGTTAGCCAATGTAAAGACAAATGTTTGCTCTTAACATTGACTTACCAATAAATGCAAGCACTCATTTAGTCCTTTACATTGACAGTTGGCAAGTTAATTTGATAATTGGTAACATATTTAACAAACACATAAATATAAGACATATAACACAAGTAACTAACACATGCCTTTAAGTGAGAGCCAAAGTTAGGATAAATGTTGCTTGAGCCCTACCCCATACGTCAAATGTTTTTAAGAATATAAAAAAATGCATTTATAATGAAAGTGACATTGATGGACATACTTCCATTCTTGTTTGGGATATTTCCGCATATTGAGAGTATATAAAAAAAGGATATTTTGCATGTTTCTGATTTCCAAATATACCATGTATCAACATTAGCCTTTTGCATATTAAATATCAATAAAGATGTTTGTACTGGGATGGATGTATACTGGGAATATCTAGGCCTCTTTGTCTTTATTTTAGGGTGCCAGCGCATTAAAGTAAGTTTTATTTCATTACTGCATGGGCATTGAAGCTACTGTCCCCATAATCATTCACAACCTAAATTAATATGAGCACAAAGTGCAGGATTACATTTGGTTTATTGCTTATCAAATTTGAACTTCTATGCTCAGAAAAATGTGAAGATTATATGGTTTAATTGTGATACCATTGATCAGAGGAAACAAAATCTGTAATGCAAAATCTAAATCTAATCTAATTTAATGCATTTTTATTTTGAAAAGATGTGTGTCACAATTATTGACATCCCTGTATACTTTGTGCACCCTCCCTTTGCCAAGATAACAGCACGGACCCTTATGTAATGTTTGATGAGGTTGGAGAACACATAGCAAGGGATTTGAGACTATTACACCTTACAGAATCTCTCCAGAGATCCTTGGTCCTCCCCTGTGGACTCTCCTCTTCCGCTCACCCCACATGTTTTCAATGGGGTTTAGGTCAGGGGACTGGGATGGCCATTGAAAAAGATTGATTATGTGATTAGTGAACCATTTTTGTGTAGATTTTGAGGTATGCTTTGGATTCTCGTCCTGCTGGAAGATCCAACCACGACTAGGTACTTTTAGCTTTCTGGCAGTGGCAGTCAGATTTAGGTCTAAATAGATTAATCACAGCTTCAGTTGCTTAAAGGGATAAGCGACATCATATACTGTAATTTGAGTGAAAATATCATCCTTGTGCACTTGGTAATCATGTGTGCATTTTCACGTGTACTTAAAAAAGTCAAATATGAATGGTTATATACTTTTTATACTATATACTAGATTTTGTTTGGAACTATTTCTAGCGTTTTTTGAAAAAAAAAAATTTTCTTCATGAATTTATTTTTCTTTGAATTATTTTACCTACCAACATTTTGAGTGTAAGGTCATAGTGACAGACCTTTTTCATATCCAAAACAACTGATGCACTTGGGCTTGTAGTTTGTGGTCAGGCTATCACATGCCTATATGGATAAGTTGAACACACTGTCTGTGATGGATTGGCGACCTGCCCATGGGGTATTCCTCTCATGCATGCTGGGATAGGTCCAACACCCCGCGACCTTGACCAGAAATAAGTGGGCTAGATAATGGATAGATGAATATACTGCAAAACGGGCTCGTTTCACGAAAGCGATTTGCGAGGATTTTCACTCGCAGATCGCAATTTCTTGTCAAAACGCGTTTCACGAAAATGCTTCACATGCGCATCCCTCGCAAATCGCAAATTAAAACTACAGGCTGCTCGCAAAACATTTTTACTCGCAAGTATGCCGTTTCCTTTGATTGTGCGGAGACGGAGGCAGAATCTTCTTTGTGATCGCTTCCACCATTTAGATAACTATAGAGATTAATTGTTAGAAAGATATCACTTACAAAAACATAGTAGCCTACATAAAAGTAAATGTATACTTAAGTACATCAAGTTTATTTTAAAGTAGACTATATTTTACGCAGACAACTTCATAAAACTAAATAGGCCTATGTCATATTTATGTATTTCTATGTAGTATTGGGGCGGCACGGTGGTTCAGTGGTTAGCACTGTCGCCTCACAGCAAGAAGGTACCGAGTTCGAATCCTGGCCGAGGGCCTTTCTGTGTGGAGTTTGTATGTTCTCCCCGTGTCAGCGTGGGTTTCCTCCGAGTACTCCGGTTTCCTCCCACAGTCCAAAAACATGCAGGTTAGGCTAATTGGAGACTCTAAATTGCCCATAGGTATGAATGAGTGAGTGAATGGTGTGAGTGCTCTGTGATGGATTGGCGGCCTGTCCAGGGTGTATTCCTGCCTCTCGCCCAATGCATGCTGGGATAGGCTCCAGCACCCCCCGTGACCCTGAACAGGAAAAAGCGGGTTGAATGATGATGATGATGATGTAGTATTAAGTATTGGCTACTACTTCTAAACCACTTCTAAACTTGTAGGCTACTTGAAACTGCTTCTGCAAATTAAAATGAAAGTTCACTTTAAATAGCCTACACTGGGATTTAGTTCAGAAAAAGTGTAAAGACATAAGCCTTCTTTTATAAACTTATTTTTTGTAAGGGATGGAATATTAGCCTATGCTTATGCGACATTCTTAGGCCATACATAACATGTAACAGAGCATGGCCCTACCTGTCTCTGTTATGTTCTGAGATTCTGTCTGTCTGTTTTGTATTTTTTACTTGTTTATTTATTCTGATTATGTATTTATGTTTCTGATTATTTGTGGTTTCACTGTTCTGTGTTTTACATTACTGTATATTACACTTTTCGGGAGTCTGTGGGGATTTCGGTTTTCTTTGTATTTCTTCTGTCATGCACTTCCTTCATTACTAATTACTTCATTGTAAATAATACTAATTAACTAACAACCACTAACATCTTAGAATTAGGGTCTACTAATCTACTAATGACTAACCTGTATATAATACTAATCTACTAACGCCATAGAATCAGGGTTTTCTACTAATCGACTAACTTACTAACGTCATCTTCTTTCCTCACTGCAGTTGTCTCTCTTTCTGCCTGTTCTATCACTAATTATCTTTCTTTGGTTCCTCTATTAACTACAGCTGACTCTCGTTTCCGCGTTCCATTCTCTAATTGTATGCACTTGCCTAACTAACCAGTTCATGTGCAAGTCTATGTGTTATGTGTGAATCCGGTCCGCGTATTACGTGTTCCCTTGTTATTTTTTTATCTGTTCTCCTCATTGTTTTATTACGTGCATCTGTCTGTCATTTGCCCTGCCTGGTTTCTCACACCTGATCCTCATTGTTTCTTGTCTCTCTCAGTGTATTTATACTCTATGATTTCTGTCCTTTGTTGCGAGTTCCTCACCGTTTTGTTGATTATAGCTTTTTTGAGAAATCTTCCGAGTTGTCCGTTAGCGGTATTCTGTATCTGTTCCTGAGTTTTTGTTATCCCTCGTCCTTTTCCCTGTTGGTTTTTTTTGTTGCCGTCTTCTTTTTGTTTTCCCGTTACGCCTCCCTGGTCTTGACTCCTGCCTGTGTTCTCACGACCCTGATTTTGGACTCCGTTTTTGCATCTCTGCTGTGCCTTCCCGGTTCCGACCTCTGCCTGTTCTCTGGCCACTCTTTGGACTTTTTTTGTACCGTTGCCCTGTCACTCATTAAACTTTGGTTTTTGTACTCCCTGCCTGCAACTGGGTCCCTGTTTCCACCACACCTAACAGTCTCGCTTCAAATAGAGACAGCTCTGCGCTTTCTCTAGGTTGTCCGGACATCGGACAATGTTATGGAATAAGCAACAAAACGTCCAATTCGTCCGTAAAGTGATGACAGCACTACGCTTTCTAAATGGCCTACTGATTTAATTCAGCCCGCAACACAGACGTCAAGTGAAAAGAGACGTTTATGCACCGAGTGGTTTCCCAAAACTCCTTGGTGCAATTGATGGGTCGAAAATTCACTCAGAACGAACTGAGAACGAACACACTTCTGTGTGTAGAAAAGTAGCCTAACACTTGTTAAACACTGCCTACAAGTTTTATGTGATGCCCTGGAACTAAATGTGAGCACACACGAGAGCTACATTTGGAGAAACTGTGTGAGCAATTTGTATTACTGATGGATGGCTTCTAGGTGACAATGGGTAGGTTTAATTTGAATATAACAAATAGCAATACACATAACGGTACTATAAAGTGTAGGCTATATTAGGCCTACTGCGGATACCTAATAGTTAAAATAAAATTTATATTTCAAATTACATTTTGATATTAGCCTACAACGCGTAATTCCAATTTAATCTGACTGCAAGGTGAATTTTTCAACCCACTCCATCGTCCTCCCCAAGATACCACTTGCAACCTTGGCTACACCCGTGGCCAGCCCACACAGAACGAAGGGCGATACAATCTTGCTCTGTATCCTTAATGTTCAGCATTCAGCAGATGATGCTGATTAAAGTTTTTCCTGAAGGGCAAATGTGAATTGTGCTTTGGCCATTAACATAGTTTTAATATATTTTTATATTATAACGTTGGATTAAAGTCAGACACGATACATTTTAACATAATTTTGGTTATTAAAAGTATTTTGAATATTTTACAGACAGTAAAATAGGCTACCCTGTAATGCATAGCACCACTTTTGTGAAACACTCCAAAAAGTGCAAGAGAAATTGATCGCATCTCGCAGATCGCACGTCGTGAATTTCGTGAAACGAGCCCCAGGTCTCTTCTAATGAGATTTACAATCTTATTCTTCTCAAGTACAAAATATTAGTTTGCTTTAAATAACTTTTTACTTGACAAGTGAAATTGTTTACCCCATTGGCAAATCTTGAAATTAGTCAAACTGTCTCTCCTCATTGGCTTTTTTGTGTTATTCAGAAAAATTTTACGTCTAAATATAAGACTAAAATACACTGCTCAAAGAAATTAAGGGAACACTTAATATTAATGAAGTCAGTCCAATTACTAGGCAAAGCTGCGCTTAAGTAGACTGAGGCAACAGCATAAAGTTGTCTGTAAATGTGTCCATTGAATCATTGACTCATAACGAACGCGGACATCAACGCGAACGCATCAACAGTCCATACCTTCTGCTCATATGCTCAAAGCAAAAAATATATATTTTATTGTTGTCAAATCATAGATTATTGTATGTGCAAACAGTTATGACCCATTCTATCAATCTACAATATTATGTCAGCCTTTGACTGGTGTCATTCATGCAAACAAATTTAGGAAAATGACTGAATAAACACACTTGTATTACTCATTTTAAATTCAGACTGTCCTGCCCCTTGTTGCATTGTATGATTGATGCATGACCTCACTATTAGAAGTGTCAACATACACGGAAAGGAATTTCTTATCCACTGCAATAGACGTGGGCAGGAGTTCCGGAAGAGTTTTCAATGCAGATTCTCCAGATTGTAGATTTTAATCTAAGCAATAACCACAATGTTACACAACAGAGAATCCTGGGAGTCTCCTGGATTACAAAATGTTACAATGGATTTGTGTAATGACCCTCGTCATGTTTTTTTATTTTAGTTGGGTTTTTCAACTAAGCCTCAGCACCTTTTACTATGGTGATAGCATTGACCTGAGCCTATAGAGTGGAATACGGGGCTAAGGGATGACCATGGGGGAACAACTTGATAGCTGGACTAACCATAGACCTTCTAAATTCACCTCAACAAAATGGTGGACCTACAGAAAATTGAGCTCTGTGATTGGATAATTCCTAATGCAATGTCTTTGGGACTGATAGTTTAAGTATCTTCGAAAATTGTTATGTACACAGTCTTGTACCATTGCCTTTTTTTAATTAACTGAAATTTTTTCAATGCTATTGATAATTTTTTGGGGTAATGATTCAATGGGGTTTTTAGCATTTGAATAATATTTTAAAAGGGCCTAGATTTAAAAAGTATTTGATTCAGTCTATTACAATCTCTCTCGTGAATTATGCGAAGCTAGTTCGGCCAGACAACTCGAGAAGCGCCAAATCGCGTCAGCTCACATGATGCTACGTCTGAAATGGGAGGACTATCACCAATCTTACCTGTTCACATACTTGCTGTTGTACTGCTGCTGCCTGCTATGCTCTCTTGTGCTATGCTGCTAACATGCTTGGTTTTCCCTGCTTATGCCTTTCAGGGAAGTTTTTTTGTGCTCCCACCAACACCCCAGCATCCCCCTGCGGGCTCTGCTTCTCTTATGATCCCTATGGGGCAGATCTTATACTAAAAATGTTACGCAAACAGGGAATGATAAAAGGCAGAGCCTGATGCCAAATAATTGCATTCACTTTATATCTCAATAAAATATTGCTTAATTCAATCGTGAGTTGTCTGACTGAAAATCTGGCAAATGGTAAGCAAGGAAGGTCCTTACCTTACACTACCATTATCATGGCGCCTCCACTGGCTTTTTCGACATTGGGATTGCCACTAGCAGGTCACAAAGTAGACATCTGAACTATCTAAACAGTACCTAAATAGGTCTTACAAGGAAACAAACTCCAGGAAAAGCATTTGATTGGATGTTCTTCTTCAACATTTCAAATAATCCTGTAAGAGAACAGCTTGTTGTGTGTACCATCTTGAAATCCACATATGGCTTTCATGGAATTGCTAACAGTTTATGGATTTATCCTCTTGGTGAGATGCCATAGCACCTTTAAATAGCTACTTCTGACATGAAATGCAGTTAATTTCCCCATGTACCTTTACTGTCTCAGTACATATCTAGAGCCTCACTGAAATCTTCAAAGCTTGAACAACATTATATTTAACCAGTTACATATGATTTGTGGATGAGTCACGTAGATTGCATGCCACCTGAAAACATGATTTAACATTCTGTAAAATGCACTACCCTTTCACTGTTCTGAACCTCACGTGAAATGTATCAGGGCTTGACTGTGATTGATAAATCCTAGAAATACGTAAATCTTCCAAATACTCAATAAACAGAGACGGTGTATTTTATCACTGGAAGCTAAATCTGACAGCCCCAGTGGCCTCTCCGGCAGGTGAAAGAAGCACCCTTGTTATCCACTATTGATGAATCATTAGTCTACCAATTGCTTAAAGATTAATTAAATACTTGCAGCATTCCTCGGTTTAGCATAATTTATATAATTACAACCATTAGTTCCTAATGAGAATATTTCATATCAACACAAAATTAGATAAAGACAATGTCCAGGTGATGCAGTATTGTTAGATGATATGCAGTATAGAATTGCATACAGAATAAAATTACTTCCATTTGAATTGCATGAGTGAAATAGTGAGGAGGCAGTCTGGCTCTGACTCACTCGTGCACAAGCATATACAGTACATGCTTCAAATAATCCCAGACACAATGTTTTCGCACATATGAGTCTATATCATATAATGGATATTTGTGTAGTCTGAGAGTGTGTAATATACAGTATATGCAAGTGCTATACGGTGTGTACTGTATGTTTTTGTGTTAGTTTGTGTCTGTATTTGTGCGTGGAATGTTACTGTGTCTACATGAGTTTGTATGGATGTTCTTGTGCTTTTCACATGGGAAAGTTCATGCATCTGTATGTCTTGTTTATGAGCATGTGGAGCAAGAGTTAAGATTAATTCAAGTTTATCCCTCCCTGAATTGGCGAAATAGGTTTCAAAATCATTTACCGTTATGGCCACTGTGTGTCAGAGAGCGTGTCATTTTTCAATATTAAAAAAGATATGTTAAAAAGAAATTAAACGCAATCGGATGAGATGTTATCATCTTAGGCCAAAGGGACAATCATAATAAAGAGACCATTTATTCAGAAATCGTCCTACCAGTAATTTATTATTATTATCATTATTATTGTGTCTTTTTATTTTCTGCTCCTTCCTCCCATCTCTCATCCCTGCGTGTCATTGATATTGCAGTATTTTGGCGGCAGATGAATGATATGACAATAATGTCTAAGTGCATAAGAGCTAGGAGGCACATGTATTGGATGAGATGTAAAACCTTTGCTTTCTGCTTGCAATAGAATATTCACATAACATTAAGCAAGTATAGATTTGTCCTGAGGCCACCATTCACAGGCTTTGGCTCCGACCGGCGCAGCAACGGCAACAAAAGCCATTTCATAAAGAGGTGTAAAGGTTAAAAATTGATTAATTGATTTAGTGTTTTAAAAAAGATGGCCAGCAATCAAATAACACTTAAATAAAATAAAAACACACACACATAGTCAGATGAGTACAGCCAGGACCAGCTTCATGCACACTGAGGTTAAACGTTTGAGTGGAGGCATATGGCTAAGTTTAAAAGTAGATATGTAAAGATGGGTTCACTTCATAAGGCCCTCATAAACAGTACATAACACCTTCATGACATGACAATTCTACTTTATAAAGACTTCATACACAACTTCACAGCTTTATGGTGGCTGATATAAAGTAATACCACATAATTGAAATGGTACGGTTTCATTTTCTGAATAATGTGATATAGCACTTTATGTCAGCTCTCATAAAGCACTGCAGTTTTATGCATGCTTTTTAATGTGATTGTGACATGCTCAATAAGTATTATATTTAATTAATTAATTACTTCATTAATTAATTAACTAATATTTTTAATAACAGCTCACCCATGTTTAAAACCTTGTTAAAAGCCTTCAGGGCAGTTATGGGAATAGCCCCATCACACCTCAAATCAATCTTCCAACTTTACTCACACCAGCCGGATCTTTCCATTTCGCAACCTTGGGATGACTGGCTATTCCTGCATGATCACATCTCCCAGTCACAATGCCTGTCTGTACTGCCCTGCCAGTGGTGAAAGGACCTTCTCACAGTGCTCAGGTTAGGACAATGGAATCATTGGCCATCTTCCAATACAGACTGAGGACCCATCTCTTCAATCTGCATCTTGGCTCCCTTCCCATCCCCACCTCCTATCTTTTACATTAATTCAGGTTAATTCAGGCTATTATGGTTTTTTCCCATGCTGAGTGACACCCCTGGGAGGGACGGAATAGCTGGACACAGGGAGATGTGGTAATTCCAGTTTTCACCAGCATTTTTATTGAGAGAGGGAATGTGCTGCTTAAACGAAACAAGCATAAAACAAATATACAGTCCATTTACCCTCAGAGGATCAGAGAAAAAATAATTCACTAAAATAATAAAGTGAAAATTAACCAAAACACAAAAAAAGCTTTTCAGCTTGGTTTCTTTCAGTTTATTTGCCAAAATAATTTTTCCATATAATTACATTTTTTATCCCAATATTTGACCCCAAATTGTCAACTTCCAGTTGTAGACTTATATCACCATTGTAGCATCGTCCATGCTACGCCATTGTAGCATGAGTGAAGGCACACAGGTCATTCCATATCAAATCACCCAGAGGATCGCAGGTCCCCCTCTCAGATTCTCCTGAAAAAATTCACAGGTGCTCCTATACCAAACTTTTGGAGAAATCCCAAATATTAGGCCTGTATCTCTAATAGTTTTGAAACTACAGCCCTTTCAAATTTCTATACATTTTATGCATTTTGCCGAACGAGCCTTTCGGTCCAACTTCCGACATTCATAGCTCCTTTGATATGGCATGTACAGCTTTGAAACTTTGTGACTAGGGCTAACATCTTCTGTAGAATTCAAAAATTTAATCAGTATCTTATGTAATTTTCCTCCTACAAGGCTCTGAAAATGGCCGAAAATTCAAAACGTAAAAAAACAACACTTCTCCCTCCAACAGTATGCTAGATAAAGCATTCCGTTTCTTCCTGTCATGTATGACATATTAGGCCTTGTGTATGCAGTAACCATATTTATTAATGTTATAGGAGTGTCAGGAGAATTATTTTTTTTTTTTTTAATTTCCTCAAAATTGCCTATTTTCATGTGCTCATTTGACCATGTGGGCAGTTAACCATCATGTACATATTTTTACCATGTATTATTATATATCTGAAGAAGATCTGACAAAAAATTGGTGTTGTTGCTGAGCTTCCTTCTGGAATTATACATTTCTTAATGCATATTAAATACTCAATATTGTATCAGTGTCGCAAAGTGACTTATACAGTGAGCAAAAATTATTTGTTTGCTGAAATATTTACAAAATATTGTTTTTGTCAAATATGCAACTATGCAACATTCAGATGGTTCACATTTACATATGAAAACATTAATTATTGTTTAAAATGTTTTTGATAAAAGCATGAATCAGATTTATGCATTGAAAGGACAAAATTCATTTTATTTTATCAATCATCTGATCTGATTACATTTTTGAATTCTATAGACAAAGTTATCCCTAGTCACAAAGTTTCAAAGCTGTACGTGTCATATCAAAGGAGCTATGAATGTCGGAAGTTGGACCAAAAGGCTCGTTCGTCAAAATGCATAAAATGAATAAAAATTTCAAAGAGCTGTAGTTTCTAAACGATTAGAGATACAGACCTAATATTTGGGATTTTGGTATAGGAGCACCTGTGAATTTATTCTGGGGAATCTGAGAGGGTGACCTGGGAAATTTTTCTCAAACTGGGTGATTTGATATGAAATGACTCACATACTTGCTGAATTGTGCATTGCTTCTTTTCACTATGTAGTCTACCTGATAAGCTGTGCAGTCAGTCAGCATCACCATGGGAGAGATTAGCAACCCATCTGGTGAATCAGATTCCTGTCATCTGCCTGTGTCGGCTGCACAATAACACAGCAGAGCTGGACAACTGCATAGTGAAATGTACAGGTGGCTAGCCACACACCCTTTAGAAGATGCACATGCAAGTCTGTACTCTACTGAACTGACAGAGTGACCGGTATCGCACAGAAAGGTGTATGTGGCGGAACGAGCGTGCGCTGACAGGTGTGCATGCGAATGGGGGAGAGGGGATGAGGGGGGGGCCGAGATCATCTTTTTTTATTGCGTGACTGCAGTCACGTCTTTCAAACAAAAGTCAATGTTTATGACTGGGATAATTACATGCTCCTACTACGTAAGTATCCATAAAATTTTCATTTAACATGAGATAGACAATTAGTCCCATGTTTACTCATTAACAAAGGGTTCGAATCAGAGTATAAATGGACCTCTGTCATTTCTGTGTGCTCTAAATGGGCAAATATAATGCAGGCACAGAAAATTAACTGTAGTTATGCTATACTGTTTACATGACAAATTTTCAGACATTTCTTCTGTAATTAGTCCATACATTTCAATCAGCCTGAGAAATGAGCATATCAAAATCTATAACACTATTAATTTATGTGCACGATGAGGCAAAATATTCTGCTGTCATATCAATGCAAGTTGCTGCATCTTGATCTTGGTAATCATTCACATAGCAAGAAAAACAATGAACATAATAAAAAGGATTAAACATAGGCCATAACTAAAATACACATATGATCCAATTTATGAACAAAATCATTAATACTACATATCACCTTAAACAAACATTAAAAATAAACACGCTACATATATTCTGTATTCTGCACAAACCAATGTCAAATTTTACAATGGGGAAGTAGGAATGCTAACAAAACTTGACTGGTGTAACACACATACAGTATAAGGCACTTATAATGAGAGCCATTGGTTCCATATATTATATGGTATAAATATGCATTGTTAAATCTGTTTCTCCTAAACTTATTCCAATAATTAACCCGATACTAATGCTTACTCTGCATTTAAACTCAGCCTAAACCCTAATCCTGCACTTAAAGCCATAACCCTAAAAAATAGACCAAATCCCTAGCACTACACTTCACTCCCAGTCTAAGCCTAATGCATGAACACACAGACACACATACGCACAAACATACACACAAATACACTGGCTGTTCTGTAGAAGATTAAAAAGAGAGATTATAGATTAAACTTCATTGTCAGGGTCATTGCGTCTCTTTTTCTCTTCCAACTGCAGATAGTTCCAGGGCATGAAATTTACTTTTTCACCCACTGGCCAGAATGGCTTGTGGATTCTAAAAATCACCAGCCTTTTTCAACATTTTACCAGCCACATTACCATTTACAATAAAACACAACCTGATTGGTTACTGGCCAAAGTGGCTGCTATAGTAAAAATCTTACCAGCCACAATCAAAATTTTACCAGCATTTTGCTAGTGACTGGTGTTAATTTCACACCCTGGGTAGTTCCCTGTGCTCTCATACCTCTTTCACACACAAAACCTGGGAATGACATTGATATATTGAACAAGGGTTCGACCCGCGTTTGACCCGTTACCTCTCTCTCTCTCACACAAACCCGGCACAGCAGGTCTCTCTCACACACAAACCCAGCACAGCAGGTCTCTTTCTCTCACACAAACCCGGCACAGCAGGTCTCTCTCACACACAAACCCAGCACAGTAGGTATCTTTCTCTCACACAAACCCAGCACAGCAGGTCTCTCTCTCTCACACAAACCCGATGTAGCATGTATCTATCTCTTTCTCACCCGAACCCAGCACGGCAGGTTTCTTTCTCTCTCACACAAACCCGATGTAGCATGTATCTATCTCTCTCTCACCCAAACCCAGCACGGCAGGTCTCTCTCTCTCACACAAACCCGATGTAGCATGTATCTATCTCTCTCTCACCCAAACCCAGCACGGCAGGTCTCTCTCTCTCACACAAACCCAGCACAGCAGGTCTCTCTCTCTCACACAAACCCAGCACAGCAGGTCTCTCTCTCACACAAACCCGATGTAGCATGTATCTATCTCTCTCTCACCCAAACCCAGCACGGCAGGTCTCTTTCTCTCACACACAAACCCGGCACAGCAGGTCTCTCTCTCACACAAACCCGATGTAGCATGTATCTATCTCTCTCTCACCCAAACCCAGCACGGCAGGTCTCTTTCTCTCACACACAAACCCGGCACAGCAGGTCTCTCTCTCACACAAACCCGATGTAGCATGTATCTATCTCTCTCTCACCCAAACCCAGCATGGCAGGTCTCTTTCTCTCACACACAAACCCGGCACAGCAGGTCTCTCTCTCACACAAACCCGATGTAGCATGTATCTATCTCTCTCTCACCCAAACCCAGCACGGCAGGTCTCTTTCTCTCACACACAAACCCGGCACAGCAGGTCTCTCTCTCACACAAACCCGATGTAGCATGTATCTATCTCTCTCTCACCCAAACCCAGCACGGCAGGTCTCTTTCTCTCACACACAAACCCGGCACAGCAGGTCTCTCTCTCACACAAACCCGATGTAGCATGTATCTATCTCTCTCTCACCCAAACCCAGCACGGCAGGTCTCTTTCTCTCACACACAAACCCGGCACAGCAGGTCTCTCTCTCACACAAACCCGATGTAGCATGTATCTATCTCTCTCTCACCCAAACCCAGCACGGCAGGTCTCTTTCTCTCACACACAAACCCGGCACAGCAGGTCTCTCTCTCACACAAACCCGATGTAGCATGTATCTATCTCTCTCTCACCCAAACCCAGCACGGCAGGTCTCTCTCCTGGCCTGCTGCCGCCCACCTGATTTCCCTGCTGCTCGCCACAGTCACAGCCTGGGCCTCCCAGCGCCATAATGGCACTGTGACAGGGAGGGAATAACTCACAAGGGGAACTAATCAAAGGTGAAAAGGGAGAATCAGTAAACGTCGTATCCTTTTGCCACTTTCATCAATCCAGCTAACTGAATTTGAGCTAAAGCTGGGCAAATTTTCTGGGGAAGGAAATTAATATGTAACACATCTGAGGTCTGGCGAGAGCCGCTGGAATTGGAAAAGTCTGCATTATATCAGAGGGAGATTATTGCGAAGACAATGGGGCCCGTCTGTACAATCAGGGAACAGTGAGGTGTGTCTGTCTTATGAAGGCGCTGTGACCTCGCGGGCCTGCGCCGAGGAAATTTCTCTCTCCGTTCCAATTCAATCTCCCGGGCTCTCCGACCGGGCGGCCCCCGAATCTGTTCGCCCCACGCATGACAGTATCAATTCAATTACTCCGGAAAGTGGATACATATTCAGGGTATAAGGGGGACCGTGCGCAACGCAGTAAGGGAAGAGGAGGCCAAGAGGGGAGGGGGTGGGGGGTGAGGAATCCACATTTACCCTATAATAAGTTTCATTTGGAGTCGGTTTGAAAACAATTCGGCCTGGCGTCTGTCCCTGTCAGATCACATTATCCGCAAATGAAGTTTACAAAATATCAATTCAATTTCAATAACTGTGGACCCGCGGCAGAACACACAGGGGGTGGAATTGACCATATCATAACATCTGAGGGGCCCCTTGTGGATTTGAAATATTTCCCAGTCAGAGGTAATCAAAAGCAGAGCGCCTCATGCTAATCCCTTCAATTTCACCCTTTTTACCGCCGTCTTTCCCCCCATAACGCTATTCTCTACAGTTCCACGTCTTTCCAAACGGCAGAGCCAATGGAGGCGTTGCCTCTTCCAGGGAGTCTGCTTCCATTCTCTCGTGAAATGCTTTTGCAGAAACTTCTTTTTGCACATTTTCCACGTGATCCATGATCGTGCAGTCGCCGTATGCGTGCCCTGCTGTGATTGTGTGCTCACCCTAAAAGATTAGGTCTTACATTAATGTAACCTGAAAAACATGAGCCTTTTAAATTAGCATAGCCATAAAAGATTAAGCCATAAGTTAACCTAAATTTAAAAGACATACAATACATACATACAAATGAAATACAAAGTACATGTTATTGAGTGCTCTTATTAAGGTCTTTCTCATCAAGGGGAGGGATATCTACATGTCTCTGGTAGCTGCCAACCTGGACGGCACTCCTCTACCTGTTTTCTTGGGTTTTAGGGACTTCTTCCATACGACGATGCCTATTTCTAGTTTTTGTAATGCTATTTTATTGTGGGTATTGATTTTATCCTTTAAGTCCCCTTGCTGTTATTTTTCCTTCAAAGAAACACATGGGTTTTTTATTCCATTTGTTAGTCAGAATTGCTGTCACTGAAAATACAATATTATTTTGCTAGTTGCCCTTTTTTTTTTTTTTTGATATCAGCTATCCAGAAGATTTCACCGACGCAATAATGATTACCGTGGGATAATTTTCCAATCAGGCCTGTGATCAAAGAGCCACGACCCGGCTCTGTAGAAAGTGATAAGCACATTTGTCTCACACCGGTGTCAAAATGGCTTTGCAGAGTTTGCACCCCAGGAAATTACGCACGGGTGCCCAAGCTAAAGAGCTCTGCCTAATTAGCACTGTCACAGTTGCGTTCCAAGGAGATGAAAATGCCCTCACAAAATGCCTTCAAAAACGGTGTTTAACCAATCCATTTATGAATGCTGCCTTGTAAAACACAGCAATTGTTCCAGTCAGTTCTGTTCAGACCCCATACAGTGTTACACTATTAAATCCTTTAACAAACAGATTTACAGAACAGCAGTGTGGAAATATGTAATTGAAAAAAATAACAAGGAGAGGCTCCCCGCTAGCATGTTTTAGGCCTGACATGGATGTGGCCTTCTGTATTGATTCAGGGCTCCTCCTCCTCCTCTACGAACCAACCCCCCCCCCCAAAAGCATTCTCACTGTCCTTTCAAATTTTCCTTTTTTCATAATATGCAATTGCACACTAGCCCCATACAGGCAGGATAATGCTGAAACAGCCTCTATGTTCACAGCACTATGCTGCAAGCTTATTTTGAATTATCATAAAAGGGTATATTGGACAGTTTTTTGGAGGCAACACTCAACCTGGATTTCTTAACATAGTATGCCGAACCACTTGCATAAAAAATAGCAGAAACCAATAAGATGTGAATGTCCATTTGTGATTTTTACTGCATCGGATTCTGATTCACAAAAATACATATACAATATATAACTATGAGCAGGATTTTCACTGATTAATTTTGATCACTGGAGACTAGATAAGAATCAGAATAAGAAAGACTATTGCCAACGTTCATACAAAGAATGTGTGTTAGCACAAGATGCAGTAACACGCCAAAAAACGGACTTTTGCAGGACTACTGACAAATATAGCACAGGAACATACAGGCTTCACAATAGTGCAAGTAGTGCAAAATATATTGCAGTACATGTGCTCAGACATTCATATTTGGGCTATACATTAGACAATAGACAGTACACATCATCAAAGAAGTTTCGAGGTAGCAGTTGACAGCTACATGGATGGATGTTGTACACAATCTAGAGGTTGTGAGTAACCAAGTGCAGGAGTTCAGTGAACCTGAGGTCGAGGTCATAGAGGTACTGACAGATGTGTGCAAACATGCATGATAGGACAATAGCAAGTAAACAGCAAATATACAGGGAATATACAGATATGTGCAAACATGGCATGGTAATAAATAACCGGACTACAGTAGCAAGTAAAATCAAATTGCAGCAGTGTAAGTGTGCAAAATGGCAGGTTAATAATACTGTGCAAAGTAGAATGGATTGGGTAGAGTGAGATGTGGGTAATGTGGTCGGAGTTGGGAGAGGGGGGGGCTAGGGGTGCTCATTGAGGAGGCGGATGGCTTTGGAAAAGAAGCTGTTAAGGTGGCAAGTGCTGGCAGCAATGGATTTGTAGTGTCTTCCTGATGGCAGTTTGAGAAAAAGGTGGTTGCCCGGGTGTTTGGGGTCAGCGACGATCTTCCCACCACACCATAAATAAGAGTGGTGTCTGTATCTACGGCATCCTGTCTCCTGTGTAGGCTACAGTGCACTGGAAAATGTGTGCTGTTTAATGTGCACTGTTTAGTACTCGCAGTATAATCCATACTATTTTCCAACCGTACTGTGGAAGTGTCGTAAGACGTCCCACCCTTTCGCGGCCATGTCACGTATTGTTTTTGTTTTATTTGAAGGAAAACATCAGCAAAGCTGCGCCTCATTTTAAAAAATGAAGCTTCACATCATATTGGGTGGGCGGCTGTGGCTCAGGAGGTACAGCGGGTAGTCTGCTGATCGCAGGGTTGGCAGTTCGATCCCCAGCTCCTCCTGTCCACATGTCAAAGTGTCCTTGGGCAAGACACTGAACCCCAAATTGCTCCCAATGAGCAGGCTAGCACCTTGCATGGCAGCTGCCGCCATTGGTGTGTGAATGTGTGTGAACGGATGAGTGAGAGGCCATTGTAAAGCGCTTTGGAGAAAGGCGCTATATATGTTCAGTCCATTTACTATTTACCATTATTGAAGGGTGCTGATTTGGACACAGCCATGGTTTTTATAGATAATTGGCAATATTTCTGGGGAAGGGCTGGTCTTTTGAAAAGGGTGTTCACCCATCCCAGAAGGGCACCACTCTATAAACATAGCCTATAGTCTTGAATCTTGGAAATGACCACTGGAGGCCAGGCTGCAGACATTTTGCCCTGCACAGTTGTCTACTAGCTTCTCAAAACCACTGACTAGTGTTGTCCATATTTAAACTGTGTCTATCCCCTGATTTCCAAACTATTTAAAATCTAAAACCATGTAGTTTGTTATAAAAATGTGATTAATATCAAAACAAAACATAATGCTATTAATTCCAGTGATAATACTATTTTGAAATGTGGCTTACTGATTATAAGATCAACAAGAATGCTAACAATTGGGTAGCATTGCTTTGGAATAGAGCTAGTTTAATTTGTGTGAGCTACAATAGACAATATTGTTTGTTGTCCCAGGTGAAAAAGTAGTATACTTTAGTATTATAAAAATATAAATTTAAGTATACAAAAGGTATACAAGTATATTTTTTCTTTCATTTTAAGTATGTTCAAGGTGTACTTTAAAAAGTGCACTTCAAAATAGTTGTCATTAAGTGGAACTTTAATGTACTAAAAATAAGTGTACTAATTCTGCAACACATACATAGTGGTATGTAGGTATACTTGTAAAAAATATACTTTATTATAAGTTTTGTTGTAAGTATTATAAGCTGTATTTTAGTGTACTGTATTTTCAAGTCATAAATAGCACACTATTAGTAAGCTTTATAAAAGTGTACTTTATGGTCACTTCATTAGAAGTGTATATCAGTACACTCTAAAAAAAAAGTACACTTTATTGCAAGTATATTTCAAGTTGTACTATAGTGTACTTCAAAAAAGTATACTAAATCTGAAAGACTTGGGAGTTATTTTGTGTCCTTTAATATAGGCCTACTGATAAAAAGTGCACTTTATTTCAATTCTGGTAAGCTATAATAATAGCATACTCATTGAAACTATATTTTAATATAATGTTTTATAGGTGTACTTCAGCATGCTTTGAATGTACAATACTTGTAGTGGCCTTTTATTATACTTATAGAAATTGTGCTTTATTTGCATCCCTGGAAAGCATGTTATTAGTATACTTCCTGAAAGTCTACTGTAAGTTCACTTAACTGAAAGTGTATTTACAAAAATCACACTTCATTCTAAATATATTGGAATTTGTACTTTCGTGTAAGTAAATAAGTATACTAAATCTGAAGTATTTATAGTGGTATTTTAGTATACTTTTAAAAAGTGTTCGTTATTTTAATCCCCAGATAGTCTACTATTAGCACACATTATGAAAGTCTATTTTAACGTCACTTAACTAAAATTGTATTTTTAAAAAATTGTACAGTAATAAAAAGTGCATTTTATTTCAAACCTGGTAAGTTATACTAATATGAAGCTTGAGTTCTTTGTTTCTTGTCAACTCAAGGATCCAAGTCTCCAAGACCCTGTTCAACAGGATTGGTAGCAAGAGTCAATCAGGACTGTTACTCAGGACCTTGCTACCCTTGTGTTTGGAAAAGACATGTTCAACCGTCACTGGAAAGAGAAAGAGCAGCGAGGTCAAAGACTAACTGGACCCAGAGATGGTAGGCGCCATAATAGGTACAGATATGCCATATTGATCTCATCATTATGAATGGATTTAATTGTACTATTTTTAAACGTTTTAAGTCTCACGCTTCATTTTTGTTTTCACAGATGCGGTAAAAGACAAATTCCCTGACCTGAGGTCAGTGAGATCCAGAACCTTCTACGCTGCAAATGTAACAACGAAGGCTTCTCTCTGAATGTTGCAGGAAGCCAAAACTAGCACCCCTGTTTGTGCAATTGTATTGTTTGGAAGGACTGTAACCGTATATTCTTTCTAAGATTTTATTATCATTATTATTTGTCTTTTCCATTTGATGCTACTAAAATGCTAGAAATGCAGTTCTTGGATGATTGGGCAGTATTTGGTCCTAATAAAGTTGCGTTTTCTTTCTCCTACTTAAAGTGTATTTGTCATGGAACAGAATAGTACTAGAAAATGGTTTAAAAATGCACGTGAAATGTGATGGTGACATATTGGAGGCACACTTCTATAATGCATAATACTGTACTTAGTTTAATAGCATTCAACTTAAAGTAAATTTTCTCGATATAGTATAAATAGAACTCATATGCACTTACAGTGCCATCCACTATTATTGGCACTGCTGGTAAAGATGAGTAAAAAGGGTTATAAAAAGTTCACCATTTGGTTAATTGGCTTAATCTCACACTGAAAAAGTGAGAAAAATCCAACCTTTAATTGAAGTGAATTATGAGAAAAAAAATCCCTCATCAAGAAATTATTATTTTTAACAAAACCATGTGTGCCACAATTATTGGCACCCCTGCATTTATATATAGTATAAAATAATAATTTTTCATATTTGGTCGCATATCCTTTGCATGCCATGTCTGTCTGATGTCTGTGACCCAATAACATCAAAAGTCTCTTGATATTTTATTTTATGGTACTCTTACAAGCAATACTATAACGTCTCTGCATTTGAATGGATCTCTATGGGAATTGGGGGGTGGGACTAGATTTATCTGTAAATTATGCTGGAACAGTATGAAATACATGGTTGGTAAAATGACTGTAAGTCATCAAGTGTCTGAGGTATCAGACGAGCCTCAAACCATCACTCTGCTGCCGGATATCCAGTTGTCAAAAAAGTCCTCTGTGTTTTCTAGGGTAAACTTTGGAGTACACAAGGATCCGTTTTGGGTCCTTATCTCTGCACATGCTCCCTCTTGGGGACATTATAAGCAGACATGGTGTTAACTACCACTGCTGGGCAGATGGCACGCAACTTTATATATCAGTTAAACCAGATGAATAGGGCGGCGAATAGTGGGCGGCCCACCCACTTATGTCTATAGTAGGGAAAACAATGGTCTGGTTGCACTAACTCAGTCCTGAAACATCTCCAACTTGTACAGAATGTAGCTGCTAGGTTACTTACTAGAACTAAGAAATGTGAGCATATCAGCCCGGTGCTCAACTCTTCATTGGTTGGCTGTCAAATTCAAAATTGACAACAAGATTTAACATTTAAAGCTTTAAATGGTTTGGCTCCAGAAAATCTTGGTCAGTTACTTATTCTTTACTGTCTTCCAAGATTCCTTCGTTCATAAGGTGCTGGCTATTTCAAATTTCCGTAATTTAGTGACACCAGGCTTTAGTGCAACTAAGAGGCTGGTACGATAGAAATAAATTAACTGTGCTTGTGTGATGGGAGTTTGGTTTCATTATCTGCAATCAGATCGCCCCATTTCTTTCCCTTTAAAAACAGTGCATTTGCGCCACAGCCAAGTGCTAATTTTGTGTTGGCCGAAGAGCAAGAGCATTATGAGAGGCTCTGTTACAAGCCTCTCCACGAACCATTACTTGTGACATCAAAACAAAGGTGACATCAAAAATCCAAATAGTTTTAACTTTAATATTTTCCCTTCTCAAACAAAGTATATTTTCCACTTATATGCCAGTGCTTGTTTCTTTGTTTCCTTGCTGTAAATGTTTGTTTAATACCACTATTTAAAATAAACACAAATAAATCACCACGAAGTAAGTTTTATAACTTTATAAGATGAAAGTACACTCACAAGAGAAACACCTTTGCAAAATCGCAACCAACCATTCCCTGCTCTCACTCTCATACATTTTTGGCATCCATTTATACAAGCTTTGGCATTTTTTTAAACATTTTTTTTTATTTTTTACATCCATTCATATAGTTGGATATATACTGAAGCAATTCAGGTTAAGTAGGCCCCCTTGCTGACAAGAACCAGTGCATCTATAAGCTTTTAACAAACGTAGATCTTATACTATTTGACGGGTGTAGAGCCAGACTCCCACATTCCTTGTGTCTCTTATTCAAGTAGCTTAATGTTGATTACCTCCATACAGGTGCAATGCATAAATAGCCAACATCAGACTGCATAACTCAACACAGCATGGAGCATGTATGTTTAGTAATGGGTGACTTTAGCAGTGAAATCCTGAAAATGAGAATATTCTGTCACTGATATAAATATAAGGTATGCATTTTTTCAACATCAACTTCTTTGTCTGGAATTGGTGGACTCTCACAACCACAGGATGTAATCACTGCTTCAGTAGGAGGCTTCAGCGGGTTTTGTTTGTGGTGGTTTTTTGTAAGAATTTAATTTTAAATTTTAGACACTGAGGTAGTTGGATGACAATCTTCTGATTCCAGCCTCCTCAAATACAAATATTGTTTCTACTCCTGTCTTCCAAGTTTGAGTTTTACCAAAAATGCTTTGCTGTCGGCGACCGATGTGGCACTATGGCTTCCAGCGCACAGGCACATTACATATTGTTTTTGTCCTGTTCTGAGTTTGTTATGTCATTCTGTCATGTTTAGTATTGTCAGTTTCTGTAGCATACACTTTTTTTTTTTTGTTTTCCAGCCTTTTCGTCTGTGCTGTGTCTCTCCTCTCTCTCTCACTCTTTTTTTTTTCGTTTTCGTTTCTGTACACTTTGTTTGTACCCTGCCTATAATATTTATATGGGATATAATTATTACTAACTGGCTAAAACACGGTTAACTTAACTACTCTACTAACGTCAGGGTTTTAATAATTAATTAACTTAACACTACTAACAATTTAGTTAGTTCACAATTTCCACATTTGTTTTTCTTTTTCCCTACGTTCCATTTTGTTGTCTTGTTAATAATTTACTAACGTTTACTATAGGATAGATAGGAAAATACTAATTTATTACTAATTTACTTGTTGTTTGTTCAGCTCTCAAAGCTGTTTTTCCTTTCTTCTTCCTCCTGCAGCTTTGTGTTTGTCCTGTGTCACCACCTGTTTATGTTATTGTGTCTTGTTCGTCGTCGCGAGTTCGTCATCAAGTTCATCTGTTCTTCTGTGTATCTCTAGTTTTCTCTTCTGTTTCTGTTTCTGTTTCCGAGTTTTTTTTTTTTTTTTTTTTTTTTTGTTTTTGTTTGTTTGTTTTTGAGTTTTTTGTTGTTTTTTTGTTTTTTTTTCTTTTGATTTTTTTTTTTTTTTGATCTTTTTCTGCTTGTCTTTCTTTCCTTGTTTCTTTCTTTTTTTCTTTTTTTTTTTTTTTTTTGTTTTCGTGTCTTCTTCCCCCCCTCTTTGCCTGTGTCTGTTTTCCCTCCCCCTGGGACTTTGATTTTTTACTTCTCTTGTTTAATATTACTATCGCACTTTGCCTTCTGCGTTTGTTCCTGTTCCTCAGTTTTGGATTTCCAAGTGAAACGATGCGGAGGCTGTAGGAATGCATAATGGACTGAACTGAGACGAATGTGTGCGGGTTGGACCCGTAATGCACGACTCAGAACACTGACATAATAATAAATGCCCGCAAGGGCTTTATTATGGGGAAATCCAAAATCGTAGTCACACAAGCAAAGTCCAAAAACCAATAAATCCAGCCAAACCAAAGATACAGTACCGAGGGAGAAGGCAGTCTCGAAATCGGTATCCGTGCACAAGTTCAGTAACCAGAGTAGCTGTCAGCGGAGCAGAAGTACAATACAGGGGTAAAGCAAAGTTCGTAGTCGTGGGGCGTAGCAGGAGTCAGACCAAAGTCCTATCCGCAGGGCAGAGGTACAGAACAGACAGCAGGCAAAACTCGTGGTCAAAAACAGGCAGTGGAAACGATAGGCAGGCAGTAACGATGGTCAGTAAACAGGCTAGATCAATAACGGTAGTCAAAACAATGGAAAACGCTCAAAAGTGACAGTAGTAAACTAAAGGCAACAACTTTGCCAAGACATGAACACTGCTCTTATATGCAGTTGTAGACAGGTGCAGACACTTAGCTTGAGAGCAGCAGGAAATGAACAACAGCTTGAGAAAGTGAGACACGTAACGAGGCAATTAGTAAATCGTTAGTAGTTATCCTATCCTAGACCTGACATTAGTAAATGAGTAAATGACATGCACAAGAAACGTACGGTAAACATGAACACATGGTTAGAGAGTTAGTATTACCCAATCCTGATCTAATGTTAGTAGATTAGTAAATAGACACGGGAGAATGAAACAATTAGGGAAGCGTGAGCGACAGCAAGAGAAACAGCATGAATGCAAGGCTGCGGAAAAACACGGAAATGTGTATGCAAACAATGAACTGCATCGTAACATAAACAGAACACAAGCATGACATGAACAGAAAATAAACTGTGACAAACACTAAACATGAAACGTGACATAAATATGACAGAAACGTAACATGAACAGCATCAAACCTGGAGCTGAAGGAGTCAAAGACACTTAAAGGTCTGCTCCGGTTAGGGGGCTTTTTCCCTGAAATTGGTACTGTTTAATGGCAATTGGGGGTATGAATAATACACTGGGGCCATAGATATATTGGCTACGTGCATCCCTCATAATGTCCTTCTAACCAAAGTAGTTAAATTGAGCCAATTTTATAGAAGGCTGATAGCTACTGTATAACATATAGCTAGCTGCTGTTTGCTAGAATATATCTATTAAATAGCTACAGTAGCAACAAACCCACATGACAGCTTGTAGCACAGTGACTAAAATATGGTTTTAGCTAATGTTAGCCAGGTAATTACTATAGCAATAGATGCAAAATCATTACCAATCGCACAAAATATGGAAAATTACAATTTTCCAACATCCAGCAAAGCCAATTCTGGGTCGTTTTGATACGGCTGGATTCCTGCCATATTTCGCCAACACAAGGGCCATGTCCGATTTAGTGCACTTGCCTACTATTGAGTGTGCTAGTTTTAAAAGCTGTTAAGTACGTAACAATTCTGAAAATTGAGTGTTCTTAATATCCGTGGATGATATACTTATTTCCCTGTTTTCGCTGGTGATAGTATGGGGGATATTTTCTTGCATACTGCATGTCACTAAACCATATGCAGTAAGCAGTATGCTAGTACACAGGATGCAGTAGATGGGGCTCGGATTTGAACACAGCCAAGCTAACAGATTTGTAAACAGAGGAGTGCTTGCACCGATGTTGATGTGATGTCACTTCGCTTGTCAATCTAATTTTGAGTGGGAGTGTCTTGGTTACTTGGGATAGTGCCCCCAGTCAAATGAGGATTTCATAGCTTCTGTGAAAAATAGACAAAGAAATACATGCTTATTTCAGTGAATTCTTACAGAAAATGATCAAAAACCGGCAAGTCGACATTAGGAAACATTCATGCATCAGTGTTTATCGTATTTTGAGCCCTCGGCGTAGACCTGTAATATAGGTAGCAAATTTCTTTGTAATGTCTGCTCTGTGAAACGAACACATCTCTGTGCCTTGTGGCTGAAGAGAGATGGACGCTGCATCCATCACAGGTGTTGATGATCGTTTTGCTATAGTCTTGGGCATTTACAACAGTGGGATGGGGGTCAAAACTCAGTTTTTGGATTTATTATAAAGAAACACTGGGTTTAAAGCCAAATTAAAATGAATTGCATGGGAGTTGTCAACCAGCACGTCTACTTCAGTTTGATTCAAGTTTAAATTGAATAAAATATTTCAGTCCTTCTGATATTCTGAAAAAAAACAAAGAATTATTTTTATAGTTTTATCCATCAAACGACAATACTGCTTCACTAATGATCTTATAAAATCTAATCTAATTTTATTCAGAGAACCACCCTTGGTGCTTTTTAAGTCAAATTATTAGATTTTATATCCCTCTGCAAAGTCATGCTGCAGCCTAAAGACTATTTTACAGTGAGGTTCTGAGAGATAGACAGATAGACTCTGTAGATAGCATGAGAGGTATTCTCATTTTTAGAAGCTGCAGTGGTTTATTGTCGATTATAAACAGACAGCTAAACAATATATATAATGAGTCACAATGGCATTGTTAAATTCCTGAGTACCTTCACACATTGAGTGTTTAAACCTACCTATTACCCTCTCTTGTCACATGGAAGAGTCCAGAATCCATTTAATGAATGTTTTGATGGCAATCCCCTGAAGATGTAATACGTTCTTTTATATGGAATCCTGTGGTGAGCATACTCAATGAAAAGCACATTCAATCCAAAAGTCATGCTCAACAGCTATGTCATACTCATTCTACATTTTAGCCACTTGAGAGAAAAAATGCTGTCTTCATATAGCTATGACAAGGGGTTTTTCAAATGCAGAAAAATATCTCAGAGTTATCAGGATTCCAATTGCTAGGAGTACATTTGAGCTTCTAGAATATGTCAGCAGTCCAAACCAACTGTCTCGCTGTCTCTCTCCCTCTCACTTGCTGTCTGTCTTTTTCGGTTGCTCTCTGTCTCTCTCGCGCACACACACACACACACACACACACACACACACACACACACCGCACATACACACAGATGAGTAATTAAAATGAATTTGCGCTGTATCAAATTTACATACATTAGTCATGCCAGAGCGCTTTCAAAATGACAGAACACCAAATCCTCTCACACTGTGTTACCCTGAGGACCAGACTGGGCTCTTTTACACAGACAGTATACCTCCCAAATAATGTAAGCTCAAACTCGATCATCATCCTATCACTTTTATAGCCTTTTAACTGTCATTTGGCACCCTGTACAGCCTGTAAAGCATTAATTCTCCAGTTATAGTAATGTCAACTTGACCTCAAAACAGTAAGCTGAACAAAGTGGCCCCGGGACAAAAGGGAAAAGATCCACTGTACGAGGGGAACAGTGGCTAATATGTATTCAAATATAAGAAATTGAACCCAAAATGAAATAAGGGCATAACATTACATACATACTAATCCCACAGATATAAACACAGCTTTTCACAAGAGCAAATCTTGCTGTTGAATGAGGGTCAGTTCAAAGGAGATGCATACACACACTCCACATTTCACGTGCATTGAGCAACACGCACACCGCTGTAGCACCATGTAGGCCAGTGAGGGAAGAGGCCACGGCGGACGGTCTGAGTTCTGGGACCACCGCCAAGAGAAGAGGAAGGCAAGTTTGACCCAAGACACATTTGCATGTTAAGTGCAGTCAATCTGAATTGATCAGGAACAAATGAAATGCAATGAGTTCCGATATTTTGCCCTGTTTACACATTAGCCTGCTACCTGCAACATAAGGGTGTATCGAATTCAGCTTAGTAACCTAAGCATGGATGCAGACTAAGAGGAACTTATCTTTAATTAAAATCATGCATTAAAGGCTGGTGGCTTCCCTCTGGGCAACTTTGGAAAGCTGTATCAATCTGTTTGGTAATACTTTTGCTTACAGTCTTATTAGTATTTTGGTTTATGATTTGAGTGCTTGTGTTTGCCTATATTTAGTTTTGAATTTGAGGAGTTTTGTCTTTCTGCTCCTACACTGTAGACGGCATCTGCAGGCGGCTCTGGAATTATGTGAAGTGTGTTTCCTTGCCTTAAATCCCTCATCCGTATACCAGTTATTGTAAAGCTGGCTGGTCATCAGGAAATCCTGTAAGTATCTAAAATATCCTTCATTAAAAATGGTTTGTGCAAACTGAAAACATACACTAAAACAGAAAATGAACTATCCCTTTAAGCAGCTAATAATGCTTATTTAGGTATTACAAATGACAACATATTATCCCCATTGACAAGTCCCAAGGTACATGCCATGTACACATCAAAGGGTTATGTATGAAATACATAGTGATTAGATTATTTTTTTCATGCTAGCATTTCTGAATACAGTTTCATGCTTGCATTGTTGGTCATCACGTTTCTGAATATGATCTTTTGATTTTTGATTTGTGGATAAAATTATGTTAGTCCTCGCTAGTGCCTTTAGATCCCAATTCTATGAACACACAGGACGTGGTACCAGGTTGTTTCATAAGGCCGGCCTTAAGAAAGATTCAACATGAAATTTCATCACAGCTCTCTCACAAAGCTAAAAATGTATTTGAAGCAGAAATTCCAAATATTACAGTGTGCTAAATGCGAAGACTGGCAGCTTGCCTGCGCAAAGAAAAAATTGTATATCATCAGTATATGAATTCACACCGAATGGCAGACAGATCTGTTCAAATTTAAATGGTTTCAAATATTCTTTTATACTCATACAGTTGCTCAGATAAAATGTTTTTTAAATTAAAAAATAAGATAGGTGTCAAAATTATTTGCACTCTTGTTTTCAGTACTTTGTGCATCGTCCCTTTATAGGATTAACTCAATACATCACAGTCTAGGGTACGTTCTAATATAGGTTAAAAGGCTGCTAGCCTTGTTATATCTACTAAAACATTTTTTAAAAATAGGCATACATAATTAAAATATTATTTTTATTTATCATTTAAACCAGACAATTGGTATAAATGACAACAGGTTTGTTGAGCTAGTTCGCTACATTAGCTGCTTTGTAAAGACATTTTGTAAAGGCAGTCAACCCAATAACATAGTTACATAACCATTGCCTCATCATGTATGCTATTTTTGTCATACAGAATTCTTAAAGGCACAATGCACTATTATTGTTTTTTCTTGATTTCCCCTTTAATTTCCCATCTTCTGCTTACCAATTGCAGGTTAGCCTAAAAAAAATCACATTCCTGCACATATGACTACTTTGGTATATCAGATCACTGGAGTCTGTCTGCACCAGCTGTGTAGAACCTTAGAGAATCACATCCCTGAACATATGACTCCTTTGGTATATCAGATCCCTGGAGTCTGTCTGCACCAGCTGTGTAGAACCTTAGAGAATCACATCCCTGAACATATGACTCCTTTGGTATATCAGATCCCTGGAGTCTGCCTGCACCAGCTGTGTAGAACCTTAGATAATCACATCCCTGAACATATGACTCCTTTGGTATATCAGATCACTGGAGTCTGTCTGCACCAGCTGTGTCGAACCTTAGAGAATCACATCCCTGAACATATGACTCCTTTGGTATATCAGAACCTCAGAAATACAAAGTTATGCCTTATTATGCTCATTATTTCATTAACAAAACCTTAAATAATACAATGTGGTAAAGTCTGTTTGATATAACAAGTGTTTTATATCAGAGACAATGTGTTTGTATCTCTGAAGTTAAAATGCTAGGAAATGTTACAGTAAATAACAAATCTTCATCCCTTTGGCCAAGTACAATCCTACATATCGCCCCATGAACATAAGAACCAATCACTGAGAGTTTTGGCCCTTTCCAGGGACGTAACAAATTATTGAAATCGCAAACACAATTCAACACTACTGTATTAAAAAAACACATAATGAAGGCTGAGGAACTGAAAATACAGCTGGTATAAAAGGTAAAGAAAGTCCCCTTTTCTGCCCCCAATTGGAATGATTCCTTATGATGGCAGTATTATATATACTTATTTTTGCTACTTTGCAAACTCGCAACCTCCTCTGATTCTCCAATCTTTTTTTAAAGGACAGAGGACAGTCTGAAGACAGTCAGTCTTTTTTTGAAAGCAGAGAGTGTAACAGATAGAAAAGGGATCAAAGCTCAGAAGGGTGGACTCATACTGCGTATGGCTTGAGGTTTTTTTTTTTTGCCCTGATTTTGTGCAATAGTCTTAGCCTGAGCAAAAGTAAAGTAGTGACTGTTCCTAGACAGAGAAGAATAAGATAAATTAAATCATTTGACTTTGCTGGTGACACTGTATAGAGAAGGCAATTTAATTAGGCAATTACGCTGCCATTAACTACTTATGTTAATGGTATGTTAATGAGATAAGAATGGTTGAGTGGTCCTTTATTGTCATTTTATATTTTTATGTTGTTATATTCTAAATAAGCACTGTGTTACGTGTGTAATTACTATAAGTACACATGGTTTTATCGCTTGTGCAATTACATAAAAGATTATGGCTATGTTTGAATTAGCTGGGGAATTCAAGATTAGCCACAAGGACAGGTTAAGCTTATGCAGGTAGCTGGTGTAAGTAAACCACAGACTTGTAATGTACATTAATTACTTGTAATTATATACATTACTGACACAGTAGCTGAAATGTAAATTTAAGATATTTTCAATAGTGTTTTTATTTTTATGTGCATGTCTGCACGCATATACATCTCAACAATTTAAAGCTAACACGCATACACAAAGTATCTGTATCAACACAATTCAGAAAAATGTGGCTCCATACCAAAGTTACAACTAAACTTTCTCCAGTATGTTTCACAGGAACTAAATAAGCCACATCCCAAAGTTGCCTGTGTTTTCCTACATCTGTTCCTTTAACCTGGGCCTGTGTAGCTGTAGAGCTAGTTGCTAGCAGTTTCAAAGTGCCAGCTCAAAGGTGTCTTTCCAGTTCACTACACAAATGTAATTTCAAATTTTGGCTCAAGAGTATGACTGATCAAAAAACAATGTCATGCAAGGTTGTGGGGAAAAAAAAAAACGTGTATTTATATATATTTTTTTAGGTGCATGTTCCATTGGCAAAATAGCATGACATTACTAGTAGTAATATCAATGACATAACCTGTGTGTTTTGCATTTGGCAACTGAAGAATGAACACATGTTATGACTGGCTTAAGTGTGGTGGTTTTGCTTGCACCAGATATAGTCCAATGAGCTACAAAGACAGCTACAAAACAAGAGTAACCTATTTAAAAGGCTATATAGTTTAAGATTCCAAGCAGAAAATTTGCAAAACATGCATTTTAATGCTGTTATTAGTATTTTATAGTTGCCTCTTATGTTCTATAATATACTGTACACTATATATGTGTTGTGTGTGTGTGTAGATATGTGTGTGAGGGTGTGTGTCAATGTGTATGTGTGCAGTATTGTTTATATATGTGAAGTGAGTGCGTCTCCATGTTGTTATATATTCTCTCTGAGAAAACAGAAGCTGCAGCATATCTTTGCGTTCTCTCCTTCCGTTGGTGTAAACAGCTGAAGGCCATTATAGGCCTCAGAGGAGAAAAACACACAGAGAGAAGTGCTAAAGCAGTATTCAGCTCTTTCAGCTGGGTTATTGGCATGCCTGTAAATAGGATCATTTCTGAAATTTAGCTCTAATGAGCTTCCATTGCTTTCCCTGATTTATTGACAAGTGAGTATCGCTTCCCTGCTCCAGATAATTGAAGCAGCCATCTAATTAGATGGAGAAAGCCTCTGATCTGGAGCAGATCTTTGTGGTGAAAAGATAATAATTAATTATGAGTGGTGGCAGTGCAGTCACATCGGAGTGCACTGGGAGGGAAAAGAGGGTGGGGGGGTGGGCATCGAAGCAAGCTTACACCCTTCCCCAGCCGTCTGTTAGGAAGCCAAGCAAGGAGGCCGCTTCAACATTAGCTGATTACCGACAAGTAATTAACAATGTCAACGAAACGCCGGGACAGAATTAATAATAATTATATCATCAACACAGCGATGATCTTGTAGAGAATCCCCAGACTGTGGGAGGTTAATCACATGACACCACAGAACATGGGAGCCCAGAGCTGGGTATAACTGCCGGAGGGATAATTAATTAACATCATAATTGTGAAATGCAGAAATATTACACCCATTCCTATTCTATTACGCTTGCATTTTGGATCAGGGGGGTGCTGGGGCCAGGTATGGGGCTGCCTACCATACTCTAGGATCTGCATCCCAGCTGGAGGGATCCATGTGGACTATAGCCACAGCCGGGATGCTCAGAGTTGATCAATCAGTTGATCAACCCTGTTTTATTTGCAACATGATTTGATTTATAAAACTGCCTGCAGTTTGATGGAACTGGGACTAACTTGCACCTGTAGAAATACTACACTGCTTGGCCAAAAAAAAAGTTGCCGTTGCACCCGTCATGCATAGTGCCCACTGTACAAGTCTCTGGAGGCAGTGTTATGATCTGGGGTTGCTTCAATTGGTCAGGTCTAGGCTCAGCAACGTTATGCAGCAGTAAAATGAAGTCAGCTGGTTATCACCAGGTTATCCCATCAATGGGCATATTCCAGGATGACAATGCCAAGATTCATCAGACTCAAATTGTGAAAGAGTGGTTCAGGGAGCATGAGGAATCATTTTCACACATGAATTGGCCACCAGAGTCCTGACCTTAACCCCATTGAAAGTCTTTGGGATGTGCTGGAGAAGACTTTACGGAGTGTTTCAACTCTCCCCTCGTCAATACTAGATCTCAGCCAAAAATGTATGCAACTCTGGACGGAAATAATGTTGTGACGTTGCCACGACGAACAATGCGCGCCGTGATCAAAGCTAAAGGCGGTCCAACTAAATATTACTGTGTGCAACTTTTTTTTGGGCCAGGCAGTGCATAAGGTTATTGGAGTCATTCTTAAGACGGATGTCTTCTTAGTTGCAAACCTGTTCATTGATAATGCGTACTAAATATAATAATATACTAAGTGGACCTTGTTCATCAGAAATATAATTTAATAAGTATAACAGCTAGCTATATACAGTGAGCACCATAATTAATTGGACAGTGACACATTTTTGTTATTTTGGTTCTGTACTCAGAAAAGATACAATGACAATGAGGTTGAAGTTCAGACTTTAATTTGAGGGTATTTTCATCCATATTGGATGAACCGTTTAGAAATTATAGAACCTTTAATACATAGTCCTCCATTTTCAGGCATCAAAAAATATTTGACAGTTTAACATAATGTAAAATAAAGTAATAATTTTTTATATTTGGTCGCATATCCTTTGATATTGTTGGGTCACAGACATCATGGAAGTCATGGCATGCAAAATACTCTTGACATCTTATGATCTTGCGATACTATAATCGGCCTGAATTTGAATGATCTTTATGGGAATTGGGGGGTGGGACTAGATTTAGCTGTAAATTACACTGGATCAGTATGGAACACATGGTTGGCTAAATGGCTGTAAGTCATCAAGGGTCTGCGGTATCAAACTAGCCTCAAACCATCACTCTGCCGCCAGATATGCAGTAGACATAAATGGACTGCACTTATATAGCGCCTTTATCCAAAGCGCTTTACAATGGCCTCTCACTCACCCGTTCACACACACATTCACACACCAATGGCGGCAGCCACCATGCAAGGCGCCAGCCTGCTCATTGGGAGCAATTTGGGGTTCAGTGTCTTGCCCAAGGACACTTCGACACGTGGACAGGAGGACAGGAGGAGCCGGGGATCGAACCGCCAACCCTGCGATCAGCGGACGACCCGCTCTACCTCCTGAGCCACAGCCGCCCCATGGATGGATCACTTTAACGGTTGTTTCTCCTGACTTATTTTTCCATAGAGTTCAATAGTAAATTTGTCAGGAGAAACAACCCTTACCAGAAAATAAGATATCAAGAGTCTATTGATATTGTTGGGTCACAGACATCAGGAAGTCATGGCATGAAAATACCCTCAAATTAAAGCTGACCGTCTGCACTTCAACCTCATTGTCATTGTATCCTTTCAAACTCAAAGTGCTAGAGTACAGAACCAAAACAACAAAAAATGTGTCACTGTCCAATTAATTATGGTGCTCACTGTATAATAAACAAGTAAGAAAGCTTGCCTGTTTTTATAACATACATTGGTCTGGACCAGGCAAAACTTTATACGTATGGGCAGAATGTGTGTGCACAAAGATCTGCACCCAAGGGCAAATAACATACAAGTAACACAATATAGGTGAGCAAAAACAATCAACCATTCTTTATTTTATACAATTATGCAGTATATCAATGATGCAATTTTATCTCACTTCTATGGTCAACTGTTATACTATAGTTAAAATGCATTATTTACAGTGCCCACCAATTATTGGCACCCCTGGTAAAGATGAGTAAAAAAGGTTATAAAATATCATGAATTAGCTTAATCTCACACTGAAGAAATTAGACAATTCCAACCTTTATTCTGAGAAAAAAAAATCCCTCATCAAGAAACGTCGCTTACGTCGCTTTGGATAAAAGCGTCTGCTAAATGACTAATGTAATGTAATGTAAAAGAAATAATAATTTTTAACAAAACCACGTGTGCCACAATTATTGGCACCCCTGCATTTAATACTTTGTACAACCTCCCTTTGCCAATAAAACAGCACTGAGTCTTCTCCCGTAACATCTAATAAGGTTGGAGAATACAAGGCAAGGAATCTAAGACCATTCCTCTTTGCAGAATCTCTCCAGATCATCCAGGGTCCTAGGTCCTCTCTTGTGCACTCTCCTCTTCAGCTCAGCCCACAGGTTTTCAATGGGGTTTAGGTCAGGGGACTGAGATGGCCATGGCAGAAGCTTGATTTTGTGTTCAGTTAATCATTTTTGTGTTGTTTTGGACGTATGTTTTCGATCATTGTCCTGCTGGAAGATCCAACGACGACCCAGTAGCATTTAGCAAACTCCAGGCACTTACGTTTGTGGTGAAATGACAGGAAAGGCTTTTTTCTGGGATGCCTTCCAAATAATTTGTTGTCATGGAGGTGACGTCTAATGGTAGTTTTGGAGACTTGATGACTCCAAGTTGCTACTTTCCTCTGTAATTCTCCAACAGTGATCCTTGGGGATTTTTTGCCTCTCTTACCATCTCACTTGGGTCCTCTTCCAGGCAAGTTTGTAACAGTTCCAGTTGCTTTGAACTTTTTAAGTATTGCTCAGGTGAGTATCAATTTTTTTATAGCCATTCCATGACTTATGAAGCTCAACACACGTTTCCCTCATTTGATTTGTGTGTTCTCTTATCTTTCCCATGTTGATGTATGAATAAGGAAATATGGTCTCTGTGTCACCTCATACGTGTACCCCAGTGAAACAGGAAGTCATGGTTTACTGCTTTAAAGTTTATAAACACTCTGATCAACTTTAAAAAGTAAAATATAAATGGAAAAAATGCTTCACTTACATTTTGTTCATAAAAATTTCTAGGGGTGCCAATAATTGTGGCACACATGGTTTGGTTATTTTCTCATAATAAATTTACTTCAATTAAAGGTTGAATTTTTTTCATTTTTTCAGTGTGAGATTAAGCTAATTCACCAAACAGTGAATCTTTTATAACCCTTTTTACTCATCATTACCAGAGGTGCCAATAATTGTGGAGGGCACTGTATGTTAATTGCAGACTCCGTGGTTCTGTACTTAATCCCTGGATAACTGTCTGGGCAAAAACGGGTTGTATAGAATCAAATCAAAGCCGATGATGTTCTCTATTGCATATATCTAGTGTATAGGCTGTGCCATGTAATTAAGGACAGTAATCTTAATTGACATGTTTGCAGATTAACTGTCCCTGGAATGTTGTTAAGAATAAGCCCAAAAACACAAATTTCCACTGATTTGCATAATGCAGATTCTTTTACCATGGCAATCAAGGATATCTTTGTGGGAGTGTCTGGGATTGTCATTGTTTCTATACGCATTTTGGGATAAACATATATCAGACATGTTTCACATGTGAAAGTATGGGGCTAAGCTGAGATGTCATACATACCTACGAGTATTCACTGGCATCAGCCCATGTATTATCAGTTACACACTGAAACATGCACAAGTCATTTGTGACGTACAATCATAATCGGCATATTCCATGCTCATTAAAGTACCCATGCACGATGACATCAGAATAACATGTCACATGATATCTCCTCTGTGAATGGCACAAAAGTACCCGTACCTCACACTGTGTAGTTTATTTGCACACATGGACACCGGGCAGCAGTATTTGGTGTTCATCACAGTCTACAGGACCTGGGCATTTCTTTCATACCCATTTTCCAGTTTAATTACCCAAATGAGCAAACTGTGTCCTTAATTGAACCAATTATATCCGATTCCCCCATTTAACCTCAGTTAGGTCCAGGTGATGATTTAAATAGTCCAATAAAATCTAGCCGACTGTGAGGGTAGACATAAGAGACTGTGTGGGCATCAGTTTAGCAGTGTGATGAGTTAAAAAGGACAACATTATGGTTCAAGGTCGCTGTCCTAATGTTCTAAATGGATTGATGTTATTGCTATATTCAGATTACGAATCACAAAGAAATTGTGTTATATCACAGCTTTGTGCATCATCTTTGACAAAAGGAACAAAATAAATCTGTAAGTACAGGAAATATTTGGTGATTATTGTAAATACAGGTAAAGCAGCATTGGAATATATATATACGTATGTCGATCTTCATGAAAGAAATTGTAATCCTTGTAAAAGTATGAAGTCTAAAATATAAGGAACACACATTTAAAATACATGGCAATTAATATAGTTTGCAAACACTGTAAAATGTGTAAATTAAACCACTCTCACACACAGCATTTAGAAATATGTAATTGAATGATATAATTATGAAAGCTTTGTATAAAACAGCAGTTGCAGAAGAAAATAATTGAAATGTTTTAATAGATACATTGTATTTTGACTTTTAAAAATTTCTCCTGAGATTTTATATTTTCCTTTTTTTTGTAAGGGTACAGTACTACGTGAAAGGTAAAAGAAGGGTTTCTCTCCTTATCTTCAGATAACCAGAATGAGACGCACAAAGGCTATAAATAAGTAAAGAGAAAGATTATTAGAAATTAGAATGCAAGGGAGGGGTGGCAGATTGTTCTTTATGTATAAAATTAAATCAATAATAGGGAGACTCCAGAAACCAGCCCTCTTAACATTAACAATTACCGTGATTAACAATGATACTCGCAAGTCATTTTTCATTAAAGTCTTTGGACAGAGATAAGCTTGTTTATATAGACTAGCTTTTCAACCAATGAGTCATTTATCATGGCAAAGCCCATGAAAGCACATAACAGCTCCCTGCAATTAAAGCCTACACTGTGACCTTGTGCCAGTGAAGGACCTCAAAGACTACAAGGAACCAAGAAGCAAAGGAAGGAATTACAAAGATCTACAGCCATGGGCTGGATATTCCTGTAGTTTGTGTGTGTATCTGTGTGCATGTGCGTGTGCGTGTGTGTGTGAGCCTGTGTTCATTAATGTCCGCGCACGTATTTATGTATTTGTGTGAGCAAATGTGTGTGTGTGTGTGTGTGTGTGTGTTCATAAGCACATGCATGTATGTGTGAAGCAAAGTAGATGAATCAAGAAGAATTTTCTCCACAGGAACAATACAAAGCAATGTGTTGAAGATGAGATGTAGATTTAAACACAGATCATTGATGAATATAGCATGAAATGAATGGTTATTATACCAAATATAACCTCAATCAATCAATCAATCAATATGCCAAATTGCCAATATAAACAAATAGGCAAATATTGTTATGGTTTCCCAGCCTGCTCTTCCCTTTTTGATCACTTCTCTGTGGAGCGCTCCTGTAGCGTCCTCTTTTGGTTTTCTTTATCCATCCCGTGTTTTGGTTTGCCCTGCTACTCAGTGTGTTCACCTGTTCCGCACTTTCTTTCATTATTTAAACCTCACGCTGTCTTTGTTTGATGCTTCCATATTGCCATTCATTTGACAAGGAAAGACGGTAATCCACGGTATAGGACTGACAGTTTGTCACGACCGTATACAGGTCGCTTTGAGTTTGGTAGCTGAATCTCTCGTTGTAAGGAGAGTTTATTATTTTCTTATATTGTAATTGATTTCCTGTCTGCGGGTTTCCCCCCCGCTTTGTGGTATTCGTTTAGAGCACTTAAATAAGCCCCATTGCCGCGTTTGGTCCTTTGTTATGTACGTCCCGTTCTCCTCGTTTTCGGAAGTGCCCATGCAGGTTGATGGGGCGGCGCTATGCGATCCCAAACCCACCAGGTCGAGAGATGCATGGTGCCGATATTGTAAACGCGCTGGACATATCAAAAACCAGTGTCCCAAACTAGCGGGGAGCGGGAGAGTTTCGCTAGGGGGATCAAGGCCCTTAGTGAAACCTAATAACACCTCTCCTCTAATCCGGTCTCGTGACACCTGGAGGAAGTTTTTCCCGGGACTCGTTTGCTGACTGGCTCAGTGTGCTGGGGGAGGAGAAACCCCATTCTGAGATTGACTGGGACAACTCACTCGATTACTTATCTGATATTCAGGTGGGCGGTGCTTTTCTTCTGAAGCCAGACACTCTTGCACACGCATTCGACCGCTCTGACAGGGACCCTGTTCCTGAACCTATTATCCCCGCTGACCACATAGTGGCTCCGGTTATATGGGCGATTGAAGCAGCAGCGCAGAAGGCGCTGCGCTCTGACCCAGGGCCAGGGGGGGTCCCACCTCACTGCTTGTTCGTTCCGCAGAGGCTCAGGTCCCGATTATTGCAATGGGGACACACCTCTCACTTGACTGCTCACCCGGGCGTTCATCGCACAAAGGAATTTCCCCGACGGATTTGGTGGCCCAATCTTGCGAGGGACATTCATAGTTTTGTGGCTGCATGTTCGGTGTGTGCTCATAGCAGGGGTTCACGTCTTCCACCCTCGGGTCTTTTGCGTCCTGCTCCTTCATTCAGGGTAGGGCAACGTGTGTGGCTCGCTACGCGTGATCTTCCTCTTAGGGTAGAATCTCGTAAACTCGCTCTCTGTTTTATTGGGCCATTTAAAATCATACAGCGAATACATTTGGTTACCGTGAGATTGCAGCTTCCGCATTCTATGCGCATCCACCTTACTTTTCATGTCTCTCGGCTTAAGCTTATTAGCCCTATGGCTCCGGCGGACAAACCACTGCCGCCTCCCCGGATGATGGAGGGAGGTCCAGTTTACACTGTGGGGCGCATTTTAGCTGAGAGACGGGTGGGTAGAGGGTCCCAATTTTTTGTAGATTGGAAGGATTATGGCCTGGAGCGTTGTTGGGTTCCCTCCAGGAACATCCTGGACCCTCAACTTATTATGGATTTCCGGGGTCGCAGGCATAAGGGATCGTCTGGGGGGGTCCTGTCATGGTTTCCCAGCCTGCTCTTCCCTTTTTGACCACTTCTCTGTGGAGCGCTCCTGTAGCGTCCTCTTTTGGTTTTCTTTATCCATCCCGTGTTTTGGTTTGCCCTGCTACTCAGTGTGTTCACCTGTTCCGCACTTTCTTTCATTATTTAAACCTCACGCCGTCTTTGTTTGACGCTTCCATATTGCCATTCATTTGACAGGAAAGCCGGTAATCCACGGTATAGGACTGAAAGTTCGTTACGACCGTATCACTTCAATGTGTTGTTGTTACACGGGACTTGTTTCGGGTGTCATTAGAGTTTGCTAGAAACTTAGGTTACTCTTTACCCTTTGTTTGTCCCTTTGCGGAACCTCTGTATCCCTGTCCTAGACAGATCTGTCTTCGCCGTATTGTTTACCTCTTGTTTGTGTTTTTCGTCTCCCTCGTTGTGAGCTATAAGACTTTCTTTGTTTGTTTGTCTTAATCTCTAGTGTTAGAGTATTTCGCCCAATACAGGTCGCTTTGAGTTTGGTAGCGGAATCTCTCGATGTAAGGAGAGTTTATTATTTTCTTATATTGTAATTGATTCCCTGTCTGCGGGTTTCCCCCCAGCTTTGTGGTGTTCGTTTAGAGCATTTAAAGAACCCCCATTGCCGCGTTTGGTCCTTTGTTCGGTACGCTACCCTGAGAAATATTGACCTCCATATGTACTCTTAACCACTAGGCACAGATTGCCACAATTCCCCCTACCAGTCTGTCATGGATCTTGCCTTTCTTCCCTTATCTCCGCGTCGCTTTATTCGTTTTTATCGTTTGCCGGTAATCTATCGGATTTTCCTGTGTTCCGCTACGGGTTTTGCTTTCGCCTTGTCATTCGTGAGTTCACCTGTCATTTATTTCCGCTCACTATTTATACCCCGCTTCCGGCCTCTCTTGTTGCTTCCATGTTATTTCACATAACATTCGAGCCGGTAAAAAGGGTATAGGAAGTTGTATTGCTATCGACCGCTTTGATTATCAACGCGGGACTTGTTAGCAGTACAACCTTAGAAAGAAAGCAGTTCTCTTTAAAACGTTCTTATTTCAGAGCAGAGGTTTTCGTTTTCTTTTGTTTTCTACTCTAACCTACGAGTGTCTCACCCAAAGTTTTTGGGGTCTTTTCAGTTCTCGGTTTCTTTTGTTTCACTCCACAAACGGGAGTTAGATAAGCGTTTTTGCTTATTTCTTTGTTTTGCTCGATTATCGAGCTCCTCGTTTTTATTGCGAGGTTTGTGTTCTTTTATTTTATTTGTTTCTCCACTACGGATCATTGTCCGTTCCAGTGGTGTTCTTAGGAACACTTTAAGATTTCCCAGCTATCGCATCTGGATCTCCAATATTCCCTTACAAACAGTTACAAATCTGTCACACATTATTAGTAGCAAGTGATAGGTTCCCGGGTTTTCAATATAAACACCAAGGTATACTGTATTGTATTAACTGTAACTGCAAGGTGATTTTGTACATTGATTGGCTCTTTATGTCTTCCCTCCCTTAGCCATAACCAGCCCAACAATCAACCAGCCATTTACAATTCTATAGTGTCTGTAGCATAGCTCTGCTAATGGCACATTTATATAGTGTCTGTAGCATAGCTCTGCTAATGGCACATTTCTGTAGTGTCTGTAGCATAGCACTGCTAATGGCACATTTCTATAGTGTCTGTAGCATAGCTCTGCTAATAGCACATTTCTATAGTGTCTGTAGCATAGCTCTGCTAATGGCACATTTCTATAGTGTCTGTAGCATAGCTCTGCTAATGGCATATTTCTTTTTGGGTGGGCCTAAACCAGTTGTCTCCAGACATGCATGTGTATTCACTGTATCAACCCTTTGAAATGTAATGCTAGGTACTGTATTTAAACCACACACACACACACACTTCAGTTCTTCAGAGATATTCTCAGCACAGGCAGCCCGTATGTCTGAGTTTGTTTCTCCCGTACGCATTGTAAACAAACCTCAATTCTCTTATGAGAAGTTGTCAGTGTGTTCTTCATTGTCCTGCATTTGATTGCACGGAAGGGCAACAGAATCCTAACACAAGCTACCATAAACTAATTAGTGGTGGGAGTGAATTCCAAAAATATCTGTTTGACAATTCTGGGAATTTTGGAATCAATTGATTATTTCAAGTATGCAGTTGAGCATATGCACTATGGCCGGAGAAGGGCTTTTAGTGCTGTTGCTAAGTAACTTATTTTCAATTTGTCAATCACCTGAAACACCTGAAGACTTGCCAGGAACACCCAGGTGCCTCATTTATAGAATCATCTTAGAATGAGTCCTAAATGTGAGCGTACAATCGTTTCCTAAAACTTTCCTACGAACCGTTTATAAAATGTCCATATGCACGAATAAATGTTCCTATGCATGACCCATTTTATAAATCAGAAATCATCTTAAAATCGCGTGCAAATATCCTTATGGTCTGGCTTTTTTCTACATACCCCCTCTTTTCTGACATACCATTGTAACGTGATATAAACATTTTATATTGGCAATTTAATTGATATGGCCATTTTACATATTTTTCTTTCAGTTTTGATAATTACAGCCATTGATTTCTATATCTATGGTTACAGCAATGTTAATGTTACAGCTTAGTATTGCATAGCCTAATATTTGTGACAATTAATTTAATTTGATGGAGTTGTCACTGACAACTGTCAAAACAAGCCTTCTACAAGCCTTCTGTTGCTTGCTCTCAAAACTATATATCGTTTCTGTATATCAATTATCATGACATGATGTTTATTTAAATTGTGCTTAAATTGAAGCTTTTAAACCATACAAGTATTGATTATTATTGGGCCGTTGTATTTTTTATAAAGATTTGCACACCTAATAATGTTCTGCAATCATAGGCATAGGCTTTGGGGGAGACACACTGCTGGACCACCTAGTCTCACAAACATACTAGCCAGTCGGGACCAATTCATAGGAAAATATTTGCGGTGACATGTCTTCCTGTATCCCCCCAAACCTATATGTTTAGCCTAGTTAACGGCCTACAATATTGCGTCTCATAGTGCTTATTACATCTGAAGTGTGCGTGCCTAATACATCTCCATTTGTGAAGGGATTGGCAAAATATTCTCAAATCTGAAAAAAATTTGTGCAAACCCCAATGGCAGACAGTATTACATTACCTGGTCCACTCTTACACTTACCAA
The DNA here is from genome assembly GCA_022702515.1 of Ilyophis sp. 1 JC-2022. Classification (NCBI taxonomy): domain Eukaryota; kingdom Metazoa; phylum Chordata; class Actinopteri; order Anguilliformes; family Synaphobranchidae; genus Ilyophis; species Ilyophis sp. 1 JC-2022. Next base: position 112,017,363 of record CM040404.1, on the reverse strand, counting down.
AGTATTATGATCTTAGATCATGCCCCAGTCATTTTGGAATCTACTTTCTCCTCAGAATGATTACAGAGAAAACACCGACAGTTTAATGCTTTGTTTTTGTGTGATAAGGAGTTTGTGAAATGTATCTCTGAACAGATTATAGATTTCCTAGATACCAACTTGTTCCCTGATGTCACAATACAGTCTGGGAGGCACTGAAGGCATATCTATGGGGTCAAATTATCTCTTATACTGTGCATAACAATAAGTTCTCCAAAAAGCAGCAACTGCAACTGACAGACCAGATTCTCAACTTTGATAAACACCATGCCAGCTCTCCCTCTCTGGATGCTAAAATTCAAATGGGACCACATTTCTTTAAAGAAATCTGAGTATTCCTTCTCTGACTACTGATATCCAAGCAGAGAATGAGGAGCCTATTACTCCTTTAAAAATAGGGTGGTCTCAACAATGAAAATCATTTGTTGGGTTTCCATCTAATTTTTACCCAAAAAGTTAAATCCAACCTTCACCAATTTAGTTTTATGGGATTTAGAAAACACATCTCAGAATGCAGCTTTAAAATGCAGTCCGTGGGCACTTGCCCGACCAGCGGAGGTCACTAGAGAACAATGAAATGCTGACCCCTAACCAACTGAACCCTTCTGTACCCTAGCTGATGTAATTGCCAATTACATATTACCCTATGGGGCTACCAGCCTGGCATGGCCTGGATTCAATCCAAGATCGTGCAGCTCATCCACGCACCACTGTGTGGTGCCTTAACCGAATGAGCCACCCAGCAGGAACTGAAAAACTGTATCTGTAATTTAAATCGTTCATCCTTGCGTATGAGGTTTGGTCAAATTTCTTACAAAGATAAATTGAATCACTACTACAGTTCAAACAGTCAGTAGAGCCTGACCTAATGAAATAAAGTGAACATGACAAGGATTGAAATAATGATAAAATAGTTTATTTAATAATAATGCGATTGGAAGAATAATTAAAATAGTTAATTAATTACTGAATATAACTAACTGAAATATAACATTTAGGCGATATACTGAAGGCTTGTGACTGCCTTCTAAACACAAAAATCAGTTGCTACATTGTTGCAATATCCGCAGTGGTAAGCAAAAGTTTTTTTTAAATCTCTAAGTGAAAAGAAGTTTACCTCTGCAGGGTACAGATTTAAACATGGCATATTACTGCTAATTATAATAGACAATGACCATTTATTTGCTGAATTTAACAGAAAGAAATAAAACCGTAAATGTGGCATGTGCAAACGTTTAGGCACCTTTGGTTTAGCCCTCATATTATGTTCAGGGTCAATATGACGTCAAATACGTCAGTGTTTGACGTCTCTTAAAAACCAGTTCATATTATTTTTTCATATTGACACTATATGACTTTGTTGGGATTAAATGGTGAACACCCAATACACGTTATGCTATGTTTGCAAAAGTCCTCTACCAACTTTGTATGCAAAGGTGTTGTGTGGGGTCATTTGTGGAGTAGCTGTATAAAATGTAAGAAAATATACAACCTTCTTTAGTTTTTATCTCAGATTTTTTTGTGGGTGATTTTGTTGGCACTTTCCCAGACAGGTTTTAAACTTCACAAACTTTCACTTACCTCAGGCTCTAAAATTAGATGTTTCATCACAGATTTTTAATATTTAGGGATAAAAGGCTAGTCAATTGTGAGACACACAAAAGGTAAAAGATTTACAATTTTACAATAGTACTAATATTACAATAGTTCTGTGTCAGTTTAAACTTTTGAGGTCAATTTAACCCTAAACATAAAAGGCGTCGTAAAATTTCAACATGTGGGTTAATGTCTTGTTAGAAATTAAATTAAGATGGGTGAATATGATTTCAGAGATGAATAAATAGTCTGACCCTTCTAACCTCTCTGGGTGTTGTGCTTTCTTTCAACAACCTTGGGCTCCTCTAACCAACTGACTAAATACTTGAAAATAAATATAATTGACTTACAAACAGGGAAAGGCTATAAAAATATATTTAAATGCTTCCAGCTTAGAATTTCCAGTCAGAAACATCGTTCAACTTGTGTCATCCCAAACAAGAATGCACAATTTCAAACAATTATAAAATGTCTTAAAAGCCTTCACAACCTAAAACTAACTAATCCTACTGATAAGATAGGTGTGAAAATTTACTCTTAAAAAATATTACTTTTTATGAAAATGTTGGCCCTTGAAAGTTGTGTCGCAGATTTTTGTCAACACCATCAGTTTTCTATACAATTTAAATTTATTTAATCATAAAAATGGTTGTGATTAACTCTATGACGTCTCACTCCATAGTTTCACAGAAGGCAGAAAGGTTACTTGTCCTCTGGTAAGTTTACTTTTTTTATTTTTTATTCAAGAAATAATTTTGCAATCAGTAGTGTCTCAAACATAAAAGGTCAACTCCATCTCCCTTCTAAATTGAAAACAAAATATTGTTTAAAAATGTATATTTTCACTTGCATTAAGAGACCAACTGAGAAAAATAAAATGGCTGCTCACTATGGCAAAGCCATGAAATGAGAAAATATAACATTTTGCCAACTCTGTAAGATGCCAATTCCATTATTTTATCTGATGGAGTTGACTTCCACACTGATGGAGGTCAATTATCTTTAGTAATTGAATCATGTTATTGAAATTAGCCATTTATTTTCAATGAAGCTATTTAAATACTATTAAAACATGAATACATAGTTTTTCGTGGGGATGTTCGTGGGTAACCGTGTCATCATATTTGCAAAGAGGAGTTGCTGTTGTTATCTACAAAACTAAAGAGTTCTCAATGAAACTGTCTGGAGGGATAGATAGCACTCCAGGTATGTATTAACATATCAAAATGTAATTTTTGGGTGAACTGCTTTAACACATTTTTTAACCGTTTGAAATTGTGAATTCTTGTCTGGGACAAAGGTGTTTCCTGGCACTCAGCAGGTATAGAAGTTAAACCAATGTAATTATAAATAAATTATATTTATTTTATCTAAAAAAAACACTAAAATATTAATTTTCACCAGAAAAATTTTGATTTAATTTATTGTTTTAAGTAATAATTGAAGATTTTTTAAGGAATAGGTGATGTATAAAATATAAAATGAAACCAGCACTGACTTTTCAAAATAATTAACATTTCTATCTAAACATAACCCATAACTGATGCTTTTTAGTGTCCTGGCTACAATCACCTCACAAACCCTTGACTGAACCCACATGGCAAACACAGCGTGACTCCTCCGGGAGGAACAGAATAGCTGGACACAGGGAGATATGAAAATTCAGGTTTTCACCACCATTTATTTGTTGAGAGAAAGCCAGATCTTTAAACAATCAAACAAAAAACTAATGAAAATCTTCTTTCACCTTCACAGGTTCTGGTTAAAAATACCAACAAAAACAAACAGCAAAGACAAAACCAAACAACATGAAAGCTTTTCGGCTGGGTTCTTTCATACTTCATACTCTCTGTGTCCGGATTCAGGTCTCAGACACCGATGCTGTGTGGCTGTGTCCGAATCAGAGCCCTATCTACTGGGTCCTGTCTCCTGTGTACTTGCAGCTCTGTACTGTTTACTGCATACTGTATAGGATATGACGTGCAGTATGCGAAATGTTACGTTACGGGTTGTTTTTTGTTGTTGTTGAAGGAAAAGAACAGCGAAGCTGCGCCTCATTTATGCGACCAAAATATTTGCATACTTCTTGAAAAGTATGCTCTCGAATATACTCAGTGAAACCCAGGAAATAAGTATATCATCCTGGGATTTTAAGTATACTACATTTCGAGAAATGTTGCTTACTTGGCTTATTTGCTCATCCTTTTAATTTTATATTTTATTTTAGTCCAAAATGTACAGTGTGATAAGACCTCTGTGAAATGCACTTAAATGATGAGTTCAATTGAGTTACTTGACTACTTTCTCATTCAGTGTACTCAAGCATACTCAATAGTACAAAAGCATGCTGATTCGGACACAGCCAATATTTTAGCCAAGGAACACCTCTGAACATCAAAAGTGATTCGTCAGAGGTGGGTAGAGTCCTCAAAAAGTATTGCTACTTAAATGAAAATCTTTTCAAGTACAAATAAAAGTTGTCAGCCTAAAAATTACAGTAGTAAGAATGAGTACCTGGTCAAATAATTACTCAAGTACAATAATTTAGCTGACTTATGTGTTCAATAGCCACAATTTTATTCGGAATGCTTTAACGTCTAAGTGAAAGGTGGGATATATGCATGCTAAACCTTTATAGACTCCCCCAATGCCTTGTCATATGCCTACATTTCTCCCCAACAAATGAGCAGGCACTGAACCCTTACATCTCTGCAGAAAGCTGTCTAAAAGTGCAATACAACTATCACCTATAAAGGTGCCTGAGTTTCTTGGGTTTCTTGATATTATTTCAGTTTTAAATTGTGTTTTTGATTGGCCCAGGCAGTGTTTGTGTGCCTTGAATAATATTTTAGATATTTCGAGAAGTTTCTGATGACCTGCTGGCTTTACAATGGCATGTATAAGCCAAAGAGAGAAAATACACTTCATATACTTTAACCCCAAAGCAGCTTGTGTTACGTTTCTAGAGGCTACACATATGAGTGCATTGATTTTATAGCACTAATTCAAAACATTCCAAGCATTAATATCAGTTTTTATATTGTGCTTGTACTTATTTTCTTGGGTACAGTGGTCTTAGTTTGCATGTGCCATAGGAAACCATTCCAACTAAAACAATATTAAATGCTATTTTTTGAAGAATAATCAGGTAATGCTGCATGTAAGTACAACCTCTGGAGGCAGTAGGGTCGTGCAGAGACCTTTTGAGGGGCAGGTGCTCAAAGCGAGAAAAGGGCACATCAACCTAGAAAAACTATTTGGGTTTTTTCAGTGCTAGGGGGGTCCGGGGACATTATTTATAATTTGTGCTCTTGCTAAATTTCCCTCCCTCTCTTTCTTTTCTTATGTAGCTGGATCACATGTTGTATTATTAGATATTATTTGGTTTCTATTTAAATACAGAAGCAAACAACATATATTTACCTGTATATCATGGCATGGACTCCTTTAACTGCCTCTCTCTACTGTCACCATTACTCCTACCTACTGTGGCTCAGAGGGCTAAGTTGAGCTGCAGCACCTTGTCTCACTCCCTTCTCCATCATCATCTTGAATCTAATGTTAATAGTATGAGGTCAAATACAAGCCTTAAGGCCATTACACACCAAGAACAACGCGAATGAACGACACGAAATTGTGAATAATTCGGAGGCAAATTTGACGTCTATAATATATGCACATCAAACGCGTTGCGATTTTAGAATTAATTAAATAGGTTCTTTAAAAAAAATCTGGTCCTGCTGTTGCTCAGTAAACCTGCCTGGCCACTTCTCACCTCCCTCTTTTATTCTTCTAGCCTATATGTGTCTCTCAAATACCACAACTTCTATATAATATACAAGCATAGTAACTACACTTTACCTAAACACAAGAAACAAACGCCGCCTGATTTATGCTGCTGCATAAATAGAAAATGTTCCTCATGCTATATCACCTGGTTGACTGGCGTGTGACAACAAACGTCCACAAAGGAACTAACTAATTGTGCAGAGAATGATAACTTTAATTGACAACTATGGGGCTGATAAGGATATTGGCTACACTAATGTTTTCATAAGCAGTTACACTTTTCCTGTCTGGGGTGTTCTTAATTAATTTGTTTTAATTTATAATTTCGGTGAAATACACATAGCCTATTATAATTAGGACATTGACGACCCACCACTAGGGGGCCAACGTGAATGAGTTGTAGTTGGCTATATTACCATAGCAAAAGTCACACAAAAAGCCACGGTTGTTCATACTGAAGTGCTCTGGCTATCACTGATAGTAGGCAGACTGTTTTCTTCGTTATTCTATAGCAGTGATCGGGAAATCTACACAGGAGTCGGAATACATTTTTATTTTTTGTTGTTGAAAACATACACAGACAACAGTGCGACAGCTAAAGCTTCTCCCCTTTTCGCTCCTCCCACGGTGGCTGTCCCTGGCCAGTCCGTCTCCAACTGTTAGGCTATAGACTAGGTACGGATCACACGTAGGTTACCGGGGCTATCCCTGGCCTGGGCATATATCCACGTAACAATATCTCATCTTAATTGATCAACTTAATTTGTCGCCGAGAGGGGAAGCTTGTTTAGCCACAACACGATAAAAACAATTAGACTGACGTTACAATATCCTAGACTGAAGTATTCCACCGTCTTTACGTCTGATAAATTAGCTTGCGGTTAGCTTTCGTCCTAGTTCTCAACAAGGAAAACAATCCAGCCGGTGACAGCGTAGCCTGCAAATCTAAATATAGGCTACGTATGTTTCTGTGTTAATCGACGCTGGCTTGTTATCTTGCTTTCATATGAAGTGTGATCACAGCTAGATCTAATTAGCATTAAAATATCTGAGTTGACAACTAGCTGTAAAACCTGTAGCTCATCATCCATACGAAAATGTCTAATCAGTAAAAAATATAGTAGGCGACTATGACTACAGTTGAGCATATGGTCGCACAGGATTCAATTAACGTTAGCTGTAGTTTCGTAGTGATGCTACTATTATCATATCGAGGCTGCTAGCCTAATTGTTATTATAGCGGGTGAAAACACTATACAAGACGAGGCTACATAGCATAACTAACGTATAGCAATTAGGCGAGACTACCAAGTAATTTCCGTATGCGCAGATAACAAGTTGTGTGTATTGCAATCATTTATCCTCATGCAATCGTTGTCCTTGTATTTATGTTTTTTTTTGTTTTTAATCAAAAAGTAGGCTAGCCTACATGCAGGGAAACATACATATGATTTGTGAAACCCTCTTGTTTATGTTCAATTTGAATTTGTGCTCTATTGTAAGATAAATGGTCTTGGGACCATAAAATAAAATATAAAAGTGATTGTTTGGTTATGAATGGATAATAAGTTATGTCATAAGTTATGACTACTTATGAGGTAAAAAAAAACTATATTGGATGATAATCATTGTTTTGTGCTGAGTTAAAACAGCACAAAACACAAACACAAAAGGTGGGTGCAACTTTTTAACACATTAGGAAGGTTAAACAAGTTTAACTACTTCCTACGTCCCTGAAAGGGGCACATCGGGCACTTGGAGCAAAAGGGGCAGGTGCTCGGGCATCCGGAGCCACCCCCTCTGCAGGTGCCAGGGAGGCAGTATGTCAATGTGCAAGCAAATTATCTATTTTATTTTCTAAAAGTACAAATTCCTCTAAACTCTAGTAGTATTTGTAACAGAGTACTTGTAACACATTTCCACCCACCTCTGACCAGCAATAAATCATCAATATTTTGCCTCCAGACGTTGCTTGTTAGAGCTTGTTAGATTCAACGTTCAACATTGGCATGAATGAAACAAGTATCCTATTAGAGCTTAATTGTTCAATCAAAGCTCTCTTCAGCAAATGGTGATTGACTCCTCACATGTAAATATCAGAAATGATAATTTCAGCCTTTATTATCTGATAATTAGAACAGAATACTGCCTTAACCGAGCAGGAACCCCAGCACAAAGCACGTCTGCTCTACTTCTGATTCCATTAGAGACAGTCTCTACCGGGATGTAATGAACCGTAGCATTTAATTTGGAAATGATATTGCCAAATATGATAGAGCGATAGCAACCACAAAGGGATGTGCGCTGTGGCCCTCGTCTTTTCATTTGGCACCATGTACTTCTATTGATCGCACAAAATCACTTAATATCGCAACGAATAGCATGTTCTCTCTCTCTCTCTTTCTCTCTCTCTCTCTCTCTCTCTCCCCCTCTCCCCACAGTGAGCATGCTCAGGTACTTACAGGACTGAATTGACCAGCCTGGCTCCCCCTGTAATTACAGAGATTTCCTTATCTTAGACTATTTGCTGAAGTCATCCCGTGGATTCAAAGGCAGTGCTCTAATGCAGCAGCGGCTCATATCTCATTTACATTGGTGGTAATCCCCTGCCCTATCTCAGCGTTTAGGTAATGACATCGGGATTAAATTGCACTTCTTGCATTTCTTCTGTTCTTCAGACAGTTCCTGCATTAGAAAAGGGGACCACTTGAATAGGCTATCTCAGCCCATATGTAGTAAGGCCCTAATTCAACTGCTACATGTGAGAAATATAAAGCTCGGGGAAAAAGAAAGAGCGAGGAGTAGAAATAGAGAGACAAACAAGAAGAGAGAGTGAGAGAGTCAGAGACAAAGGAAGATAGAGGGAGAGAGACAGAAAGAGGGAAGTGAAAGAGAAAATATAGGGAGAGAACCAAAAAATGTTTAAAAACGAGTTTAGTGTCCTTCAGAGCATCTATGCTTGTCATTTATAATGCAGTTAAGGCACTGTGTCAGGGCTGGGTCTCTGAATCTACTGTGAGTTCTGGTAAGCTATTCCTTGCAATAATGACACTGAAAATGTGTCCGTGTGAAATGTACACTTAACAAATTCTATCAATGTTTTTTTGTCTTGTTGAAGGAACCTGAACGGGAAGCTTCTCTAATCTTTATTAATCCTTGAAAAATAATTTCTAATTCTTCAGTTAAATTGTTCCAAGTGTTAATACTTTTGTTAAGACTAAAGGGAAATCCATAATAACCACTATTTTAGCCGTTCTATGTTTTTTTTATGAAAGCCTCAATGTCCATTTCGTAGTGTGGCACTCAGAACTAGGCACTGTATGCAAAATGGGGTTTTACAAAGACATTTTGTAATGTTAATATAACCTCCTTTGATTTAATATATATTTTTATGGTTAATGCAATATTGAATTAACTTACCCAAGCAATTCAATTGTAATTTATTTGATTAGTTTGTGTCATTTGTAGAAAATTGTTGAGACTTTCTAAAATCAAAATATCAGATTTCGAAATCTCAATTTTAATTCAAAGATACATTTTGTATCTTCCTCAAAGAGCTCCAGACAATCTCCTTCACACGAAAGCCATGTTCATTTTATTATTTATTTGGCAAGTTGGTTAAGAAAACATAATCTGTTGAAACAAAAACCTGGTGAAGTAGCCTTGAAATGAAGTAATGAAGTAAAAGATTTGGACTGTGTGGATTTGTCTTGCCAAGATATATAAATATCATTACGCTATAATCACTTGGTCACTATATAAATATGACACAATTATACAAAACAGTTTATATTAAGGTTTTCTATTCCAGAAGGGGGGGTTAAAATGACATGAATATAGTATGTTACCTCTGAAAGCTCCTGTTCAGCTTTTACATGACAGAGAAAAAAGAGAACGACGAAAAGGTAAAATTGATGCAGTGGAAAAGAGACAGACAAAGAGAAACAGTTGGAGACAGAGAGAACTGCATGTAGTTGTATTACAGTCGAGAACCATGTACATTAAATTTACATGCCACATTTAATGGGTCAAACTGAGGGAAAAACTACAATCCCTAATGGCAGATTGGTTTTTTACTTGTAACCAATTTTATAGAGACATACAGTATTTTGCATCACTTTATTGCCAAATTCACAATTATTAACAATTCTAAAAATTGAATTGATGTATACTCCCATTCATATTTTACTTTTTTAAGCACACTTTAGGAACTATTATGTGGTCATTCTAAATTTCCTGTTTCACTGTGGTACAAATATGAGGTGACACACGGAGCAAAACCCTTTAGTCATCCATCAACATGGAGAAGATCAGAGAACACACAAATTAATTGATACAAAAGGTTGTTCACCTTCATAATTCTGGCAATGGCTATAGAAAAATAGCTTCATGTCTGAAACTTCCTATTTACACCATTTGGGCAATACTTTGATGGAGCTGTGATGGAGCTGCCTGGAAGACGACACAAGTGTAGTTTGCCACCATGCACAGTGAGGAGGATGGTTCGTGAGGCAAAAATTTCTCCAAGGATCACTGTTGTAGAATTACAGAAGTTGGTAGCATCCTGGGGTGACCAAGTCTCCAAATTTACAAAAGAAAGCCTCTGCTGTCATCGTATCAAAAATGTAAGCACATGTAGTTTGCTAAATGTTACCGGAATTTAGATTGGAACAGAGTGCCATGGTCAGACGAAAATGTATATTTTTGGCAATAAACACCAAAGGTGGATTTTGTGTAATAAGAGGCAGAATAGAGCCTTATCCCCACTGTGATGTATGGTGCTGATTTTGTGATATTGTGGGGCTGTGTGTTGTTTTTCCTCCATGGCCCTGGGAACCTTGTTAGGATACATGGCATCATGGACTCCATCAAATAGCAGGAGAGTTTAGACCAAAATTTGGCTGCCTCTGCCAGAAGGCTAAAAGCGGGTCATGGTTGAATCTTCCAGCAGTACAAATCTACACAAAAATGGTTCACTGACCACAGAATCAAGGTTTTGCAATGGCTATCCCAGTCCCCCAACAGTTTTTTGCAATGTCCATCCGAGTCCCCATTAAAAACCTGTGGGATGAGCTGAAGAGGAGAGTCTAAGTGTTATGTTCTAGTCGTGTGGGTTTTGTTACGTACCCTTCTGTGTATTGTTCTGATTTGTGGTTCTATACATACACTTTTTCATGTGTTCCGCCGCCTGGCAATTCTGCGCTGTTTTCTCTCGCCTCCGTTCACGGAGTTTACTTTCGTTCCTGTACGCTTCGTTTGTAATACCCGGCACTACTAACGATTATATAGGACTTGTGAATATTACTAACTGACTAAACACGGGTGTGATTAACTAATCTACTAACGTTAGGGCTTAATAGAATTATTACTAACACAAACTAACAAGTTAATTCCCATCACGTTTCCACAGCTGTTTAATGTTTCCTTACGTTTCTTGTCATTTGTCGTTTTTACTAATTTACTAACGTCAGGGCTAGGATAGGATATTACTAACGATTTACTAATTGCCTTGTTACGTGTCAAGATGTTTTCCATTTCCTACTTCTAATCGAGCTAATTGTTTGCACCTGTCTACATCACATTTAAGCCCAGTGTTCTAGTTGCTCTGTGCGAGATCGTCATTTGTTGTTCCCTTCCTTCGCTGCTATCTACCTGTTCCCTGTTTCCAGTTCCCTGTTTCCAGTTTCCGAGTTCCCTAGTGCCTTTCCGAGTAAGTGTTTTGCGTTTGTTTTTCCCTGGTTTAGTTTTGCGTTCGTTTGTCTTAGGACCTGTTTGTTTCTGAGTTTTGTTTCTTGTTGTTTTCTAGTTTATTTAGTTATTTGTTTTGATTGTCAGTGTTTTGTTTTTCTAGTCTGGATTCCGTGTTTTCGACCTCGGTCTGTGTTCTCGCTACCCTTCTCTGCCTGCCGTTATTGTACCTCTGCCAAGCCCTTCTGTTTTTGACCCCTGCCTGTGCACTACTCTTTTGGATCCTGATTTTGTACCGTACTGACATTAAACATCGGTTTTTTGTACCCCTGCCTGCTATTGGGTCCCTATTCTCCACCGATCATAACACTAAGGACCCACCAGGATCTGGAGAGATTCTGTCTGGAGGAATGGGCTGCATTCGAATAGTCAAAAAAATTGCTAATTTTTCCTTTACTTGCAATATTTCCTTGACCTCGCCAGAAAACATCATGGGGGTCAAGGAAAAGTTGGAAAGAGAGATTTACAAGGAATCTATAGCGTCTACTGTGGAATTGGAACCTCCTTCTCTACCTTGCATCGTGGTGTGACGTCCAGTCGTCTGTGACTGTTCAACATAGCGAACTACAAAGGCGCATCATTGTTGTCTGCATTTCACTTCCGTTCGTTTTATCTCGGCAAAATTTTGCCTCTTAAAAAATTTGGTGTATTGCCTGATTGTGTAATTGTTTGTTTACTTTCTATTACAAGCCAATACTAACCAACAATACTAGCTATTCACATTTAGATTTCTGGCATTTCTCAGATGTTCACCTTGTTGTTTGAATTAGGTAATTCGGTAGGTTCCGGAAAACTCAGATGCTTATGAAAACATTGGTGGCATTGCATTGTGGGGCGAGAATACTACCTTCCTTCTGAAAAGGATAGTCCAGAGCATTTTTTGTGAAAGGATGGATAAAAGGAATTGTGAAGCTCCTTTCCTTCTCAATATAAGAAATTTCAATGGTCCGCGGCCCGGAAAATATTTCCGGTTCATTTCCGGAATTTGACTATTTCAATGCAGCCATGGTCTGAAATCCCTTGCTATGTGTTCTCCAATCTTCAAACAGTACAGAAGAAGACCCGGTTTATGTTAGCAATGAGAGGGTGCACACATTGCAAATACAGGGCCAATAATTGTGACATGCATCTTCTTCAAAATAAAAATGTGTGTTTCTTCTGAACAATGTTATCACAATTAAACTATATAGTTTTCTAGTTTTTCTGAGTATAGAGGACATTTAATAAGCAATACATTTAATTTAATTCTGCACTTTTTGCTCATTAATTGGGATTGCCAATAATTCTGGTCGGCACTGTATTTGCCCAACTGTGGTTAAGTACACACTATGCTAGCGTAAGTGCATGATGTTCAAAATGTAAAAAGTACAATGACTGAATGTTTTTCTTGTGTGACCATTAGCTGAGGAAAGGCTTTTCATTGCTTCTCTCCGTCTATGTGTGAGAACGCTGTTTAAGATAGTAGTATGTTTGTGATAGGATAGTGTGTGTGTGTGTGTGTGTGTGTGTGTACAGTGTGAAGAACTGTCATGATCCATGCAAAAACTGTGGACTGTTTCATGCATGATGCTGGCACATTTCTGTTGGATGGTTAAAAACTGATTTTAAAAGCACTTTCTGGAACTCCCACTGGTGGTGAGAAAAAGGAACATTCCAGAATCATGTGAAATTGCAGGGGGAGAAAGGTTACCGCAAAATGAGTTTGGTCAACTCCAGTCTCCAGATTAATTTCATAGATTAATGCTTCAGAAAATGCAGAGATGGAAAGAAGCAGGGGTTAACACCACTCAGTAGAGCCCAGCAGCAGTGTTGGCATGAGGGTGCGTATAAAAAAGACAGACATTGATTAACCCCGTGTGTTTCTGCCCGATCGCAAGAAGATGGAACGTTATCCTTATGTTTACAAGTTGGACAACAGTGGTCATGTTGACCAACAACAATGAAAAACGCTTCTCAGCTGTACTGAGAGGGGATTAAGAACACGCTGTTTTGAGAGTGGGAATGCTGCTGGTTTTTATGTACTTCATAAAACCAACGAAAACACCTGAAGCCTTCAAACTGGAGAAAACATTTTTGCTTGGTTCTCTGTACCACGAACCAGACTATTCTTGAATGTAGATGAGAAACGGCAGATGTGTTGATAATGAAATGTAATTTTTCATGAATTAATCCTTGGTGCTGCATTACTGAAGTGAGATCAAGATGCAATGAATCTTTGCAAAGCGTTTCCTGTATCATAAAATTACATTCAGTGATTTTGACTTCATCCCAGGAATGTCAAACAGACAGAAATGCCGTACAGAAATGATCATATCACAATGTCAAATACAATTTTCAAAAATTAATTTTAAGGTATTGTACACACAAATTGTGGTTATTCTCACTTGGCATAAACACAAGTAGTTACGAATGCTCAAAATTAAATAATTCAGTACATGAAAACATAAATCAAGACAGTATTATCAGTGAAATGGATTAGACAAGCAAAAAATTGACATAAATTTGTATTAATTCTCACTACTACTCAAGTATGTTGACTGAGGCAATGATAAATCTTCCGCTTGCACACTTTTAACAAGGACTGTTACTTCTCAGTCTCATTAAGGCTATGGTCTGGCCTCCTAAATGCATCCAGGCTAAACGGGTCAGCTAAACCAAAATTCTAAAGGAAAACCAGTCCCATTGATGATGATGGGAGGTGCATTAATTCCTGCATTTCGGGGGAAGCGCTGGAGGCAGGCTTTGGGCTGACCCTTGAAAATTAGATAGATGCAATGGGGCCCTGCTATCACCGAACAGCCGGCAACCAGCTCCCCTTATCAGGAGAGCGGCCTCGTTTGTTATTTCTGGTGAAGATATCCCCTGGCCCCTCTCCAGCGTGCCTCCCTGCAGCCACCGTCCCACAGCTAATGAAAGCAGCATTACAGGAAGGTGACCGCCACGACCCGCCGTAGATTAGGAGCCCACTCCTTTCTCCTACATATGTAATTTTATAATTGATTCCGGCGCTGTCGAGCCGTATTCATAATAAGTCCACCACCTCCAAAATGTTGAACCATTAAAAGCCGGTGCATTATTGATTAGGATTATTATCCCGGGGGAGCACAAATTCTTTCTTTATTGTATGTGTGTGTGTTTTTTAAATACATTTTGTGTCACGTAAAAATGCATTAAGGCTCACTGGCTCACTGACGTTTTTTTTTCTACTTTTATCGTGACCTTGGCCTGTGTGATCAAGAGAAGGAAATTAACGAGGATAATTTCGGCAGTAAATCAAAACCTGCACGTGGGTGGACACGGATAAACATTGGCCAGCCCCTTGCCAAAGGAGCACACTTCATTCTGGGTTTCTTCAAATTCCAAAATAGATTTTAGCCATGTCAGTGAATTATGATCATCCATTTTCATTTAATTTCTTAGCTTTTTTCAATAAATGATATAGAGACTATTTCAACTGGATTTTACCATTTACTCATATGTTTGTTTCATATTCTTTATATACATACACACACACACACACACACACACACACAGTGCAGTCCGTAAGCATCCCACCCCCCAATTCCCATAGAGACCCATTAAAATGCAGAGAGGTTATAGCATCTCTTGTAAGAGTACCAGAAAATAAGATATCGAGAGTTTTTTGGGTCACAGACATCAGACGTTATGGCATGCAAAGGATATGCAACCAAATATTAAATATGATGAAACATTTATGTTAATTTGTCCAATTACTTTTGGTGCCCTAAAATGGGGGGACTATGTGTAAAAATGGCTACAATTGCTACACAGTTCACCTGATATGGATGTAAAAACCCTCAAATTAAAGCTGAAAGTCTGCACTTTAACCTCATCGTCATGGTTCCATTTCAAATCCAATGTGGTGGAGTACAAAGCCAAAACAACAAAAAACATGTCACTGCCCTAACACTTTTGGAGTGCACTGTATATATATATATATATATATATATATATATATATATAATTTCGTTATTACTGTTGTTAGCATTTAGCAACAAGAGCAGCCGTGGTAGCAATAATAGTAATAGCTGTTAAGAGGACTGTCATTTGAGGAAAAAATAGATTGTATTTTGTGTAATATTGACCAGATTGTTCCCTTGAGTTTTATGCGGGTAATCCCCTACAGCCGGGGGCATGCTGACTGAGTCCCTCACCCTCTGCAGAAATTGATTTCAAAAGGTGTTCACATTTACCAGGCTATTAATTGATAACGGCTAATTAATCTGAATTGGGAGAAGATAAAATGTAGATTGTGTCCCAAAGCCAGCTCACATATTGACAACTCTCTTCCAATTATGGGGATAAGACACGTAGCTGCGTTACAGCCTGCGGGTGTATTGTGCTTGACCTCTGTCTGACCCCACTGAAATGCAGGTCACCATCGAACACGACCCGCATGTCTCAAGTAGTCCCCTATTACACTCTGTCCACATATTTGCAGTCTTCCTTTACCACCCCCACCCCCCAACACACTTTTTAAATTGAGCATGACAAACCCACAGGTGAGAGGTGGTTTTTGGTGTCGTTTCACGCTCTTCCTCTCAAAATGAAAGGAGGGAGTGGAGCGGGTTTAATCAGTCGGTAAAAGGAGAAAATTCCCTCATCCAGAGAACAAATGATACACATTACCATTTTACAAAAAAAAGTGCACAGAGAAAAAGGGTAACAATAGGTTTCAGATTGATGACATCACTGAATTAATAAAATTGAGATGAAGCAGAAAAGAGATGAAGCAGAAATCATCATATTTTCTTAGTGTTGAAAGCTGGTATTCTCTGCTGCCAGCCAACTGTGATGCATTAAGAACCCACCTCTTCCAGCTGTGAGGGTGGTGTCACAGTACTTTCATGTCAGATATTATAGTGACTGTATTTGTGTAAACTGTAGCTCTGAAGCCCCATCAACACCATATGCATAGTGGGAGTTTGTGATTATTTGCCAATTTATGTATGCAAATTATGTCTCACTCATGTAGTATACTTACAAAACGTGTGGAGAAAGTGTGAAAAAGATTGTTGTAGACTTAAAAATGACATCCTGTGCTGCTTCTACGTGGCACATACACACTGCATCCCTAACAAGTGCGGTGTCGATACCGACGACCCGGGGGTTTGGTTTGGCACTCAGTTGTTCCTGTTAGCGATTAGGTTTTAAAAATATTGTTTTTAAAGTATATGCTCATGTGGCTATATGCTTATTGTCACTGCATAGTTTAGACTCTACACATTACACCCCTGCTGGAAAAAAACAGCTTACGCTGCTAGAGAATAACCAGCATTGTGTTTGTGAAACAGCTGGATAAGTTGGTAGCTGGTAACCAGCTAGAGCTTGGTTTGTGACCAGAGCTGACAGCTGGTGACCAATAGAGCTAGGTGGAACAGCTGGAGTCAACCTCAAGTACATTCAGCAAGAACATTACATCTCAATAACAGTCAAGACAACTACACCTCCATATTTACTTGGAAAATCTATTGTCAGTTAAGTAGCTATTTTTCTTCTAATAAGCCTACAGGCACAAAAGAGTAAGAGGTTGTGCTAGCATATGCCAAACTACATACTAATGCAGCATGAGCCATCAGCCATTCCCATCTTCCACTTCTTTACACTCCTGCATGTAATGTTTATAGCTTTAACTCCATATCTGGAGTGACACTTTTGGTTAAAAGCCAAAATGGAGAGTATTGGTTATGGTGGGGGGTGAGTCAAACTATTATCATTATTAAAATGACATCTTTAAAATTCCATCTCCTTTGTAGGGAAAATATTCTGTCAGTACCACAATCTGGACCATGTAATGGCGGAAACAGTTTTATACTGTACAAAATGCACTTTGAAACAGCCTTTATATTTCTTATCCATGAGAAGAAGCAGCATCAGTGCTCCTGAATGGGCACAAGTGACCTTTTACTCTTGTCGTTGCACAAACACACACACTGTTTCCCACAGACACACACACACACACACACACAGACAGACACACGCCTGCACACTTTGTCATACAGGCACACACACTCACACATACACAAATTCTATATAAACTTATATGCTGGATGAACATATATGTGCTTAATGAATCAGATCAATTCATATACAGCTGGCAAACAATTGGGCCTTTCATTCCTTGGGAACCTGGCCGACAGAGCAACTGTTCAAGATCAACTGTCTTTTCAAGTGATAATTGGGGATCCTAGCTGCAAGGATGGACACTGTGGACTGTGCATTCCTAATTTCAGAAGTCTCCACTCTGCCCCAATGGGAAGAGTGTGGTTCAGTAAAACCACTGCATTAGAAACAGGAACGATGTGTGTCCTTGTTGGGAGAAATGGGATTGCCAAGTACAGAAAATACTGTACTTACAGTTCTCTACAAATGACATATTGTTGATTCTTTTTAGCTGTCTGAGTTGCAGATTTGTGTACTGGGTCCTCAAAATTGTGTTACTACATGTGATATGATTGGTGGATGATCCATTGATCTGTAGTAGTGTATACCTAACAGCGTTAACATGCATAGGAAAGTCATACGCCCTATGGGAGAAACCTAAGATAGGAGAAAAACAATCTTACACACATGCACGGGTCTCAGCAATGTGGAACTGCAGGGACGCCCGTACATTCAGGCCTGGTGTTACTGATGAAAATGTGCGGCTAGTCTGGTGTGAAGCAGGTCTGGGATGTTTGGCCTTCTCGCGTGTCCTCTGCTGAGCCTCGGAGGATCGAGGCCACACTGATAGATCCTGGGCTATTACTCTCCAATACTGACCCTGAATGGATCCCTTCCCACAAAGGAAAAGAAAATATATATATTGACTGGTGTCTTTTGTGCAAGAAATGCATTTATCTTCAAATCTTAATAACCCAGAGCACCATTTAGCCCAAATAAGTCTCTTTCTCCTCCCTCACTTTTTTGCCTTTCTTTGTACTTGTGTGAAAGCATAACGCTGGCTTTAATTATGACGTATTGATTTTGTAGTTAAGCCTTGTTTGGCTTAATGAAATCTTTTGTTGGCCCTAATGCTATCTTCCATTGTCTCCCTAAGAGCTTTGACTGTGTCCCCACCTCTTTGTGCAGAGTGAAATATTTCATCTTTGCCTGATCATCGGGGAGCACCAAGCCTGCTGCTAAAACCAGGCCCTGGCGCCATTTATCTTCTGTTTCCGAAACCTTTTGCATCGACTCCAAAGCGATCAATTTCCTAAATGATGTAATTATCTGCTGGTCTTTTTTTTTCTTTTCTTTTCTTTTTTTGCACATTTAAAGTTGAGGGGTTTATTTTAGATCAATCCAGACCACTTTGTGTGCAAATTGCACAAATGCATTGCCTTCAGATTTCTTACAAATCCAATTGGGCTTACGGCATCAGGCACGGAATGCCTAATGAATGTTTTTACTCCCTTTCTTGCATGAGAAGCGGTTGTCCTTCATGTGCCGACTGAGAGAGTTATGCTACGAGTGCTCAGGAATTAACAGGGAAAATGAGTTGAAAATTCTAACCTTGGAAGACACTGCTCGGCTCCTCAAATGTATGTGTGTGTGTGTGTGTGCGTGCGTGCGTGTGTGTGTGCGTGCGTGTCTGTGTGTACGTGTGTGTGGGTGTGCATCTGCCGGAATGTGTGTGTGTATGTTTCTGTATTTTAATCTGTCCAATGGGTATGTGACAAATTGTTTGCTGGGAAGGGTCAACAGGTATTGGAGCATTACAGAAACAACTAGACTAACATACATTATGACTGAAAGATCATCAAGACTTGGATAAGAGATTAATCTGAACACCAGTGAAGGTTTTTTGTTGTACAATACCGAGCATTTTACTGAGCACATAAGGCCCACTGTGTTTGCATTTAGTACAGTACATCTAAATAAACATCTCCCAATGTGTTCAATTCCATTCTATGTTTTCAACAATTTACAATTAATTTCAAGTTAAAGCTATACTGAATAAATCTCTTAGTGTTAAATCTCATATCAATTTTGTAAGAAAATCTTTGTAGTTATAACGACAACTGATTTTTGTAAACTAAGTTGTAAAGTATGTATAATTATTATATGTATTATAAAAAAGACAATAAGATACAAAATGATGAATAAAATTGAATAAAACGAATTCACTTTTAGTTGTATATTTATGTGGTATAATTATTCTGAGGTACAATTCTGAGTATTTTCCAGAGAACATCCCTGGGTGCCTTTCAAGGCTAAATAGTTGCACACCAGGGAAACGTAAAAATTCTGACAAACACTAGAGCTGTGAAACCTTTATGTACAGATTAAGCTAATGAAGTCCGTGGCAGGTTTGGTAGATTTAAATATATGTATGTTAGGCATTACTGAAAAAGGAGTGTATGGCCATGTTTATATTACCAGTGATGCCCCTACAGTGTCTGTGCTGTATCCTTATTGTGTCTGTTCTGTATCATTGTTGTGTCTGTGCTGTAAACCTGCTGTGTCTGTGCTGTAAACCTGCTGTGTCTGTGGTTCTACTTCATTTGTTGAATATTTATATATTTGTATCAGAGCTATCATATGTAATATCCTCAAGGCTGTTCAATCATAGCAACACCACCAGCAGCAGTATTAGTACCAGTGGTAGTATTTTTTCCAAGCAGACAAAGATGAATATCCTATCAAATAAGCTGTGTCTGATCTATGTGGAACACCCATCTTCTCACTGTCAGAATTACAGTCTCAATATTAATCAGTCAATATTATTATATTTTAACATGCAATTTTCCTATAATTGGGGTTGTAGTCACTATCATACATTCATCATTATACAATGATACATATTATTTAATCTCACTCAGTTTAAAAGGTCCAAAACAGCACACAGTTCAGGACAAAGAGTACACTAAAAATGTCCACAACCTTATTTTGGTCACCAACACTTTTTCATAATGTTTAAATGGAAGAAACAGCAGAAGAGAGCAGAAACAAAACCTTTCATTTGAAATGACAGTATGGGATGGTTCTATCCTTCAATCCCAGCATAATTCCACAAGCTGATTCCACACTGCATACAGGCTGCACTGAACAGATGTAGTGGTCCAATACCCATTGAGTGATTTTGGTGTTTCCAGGTTGTTTTGCTACCTGTAGCAGGGAGATGGCGAGGTAGAGAGGCTCAAGACAAGGAGATGATAGAGGAGTAGAGTATGGAGAGATGGAGCAGAGGAGAGGTAGAGGATGAAGGGATGGAGAGGATGAATGCACCCGCAGTTTCCTCTGACCTCCGCCCTCTCTCCTCAGAGCTGCGGGGCTGAGCGGCAGAGAAGCCCCCATAGGGGGTGTCAGTGGCAAGCAGAGTATAGGGGGTGAGGTTGGGGGGAAGGGGGGGCAGTGGGCTGGTCGACTGACTGGCTGGCTGGCTGGGGGTGGGGGGAAGGGGGGTGCAGGCCACTAAATCAGTGCACGCTTGTCAACATCCTCGGGCCGCGGGAATTACTCAAGTGAAAATAACAAATGGCTGTCATTGCAGAGCCAAAAACCTGTGATTATAATTATCACATCCCCAGTGACCTTGCATAAACTTTAATCTCTCTCCAATGGAGCATTTAAATAGCCTGTATCTACTGCCCGCGAGACTGGGTGTCCTGGGCCACTGAGAGACAGAGGCCACAGGAATCAGTGATTCAAGAAAGAGCTGCCGCCAAAGCCCCTTCTGAATGAAAGATTGCACATGCTGGTGGCTGTGTGTGTGTGTGTGTGTGTTTTGTGTTTGTGTATGGGAGTGTGACTGTGTATGCGTACAAATGAGTGTGTGCATATTCAAGGAAGTGAGGGTGTAAGAGTGTGCATATGTGCGTTTTATGTTTGAACGTGAAAGGATGCGTGTTTGTATACATTCATGCACGTGTATGTTTGTGTATGACTGTGAGTGCATGATATTATGTTATATTATGTTTGTGTGTGTGTACGTGAGAGTGTGTGCATTGTGCAGTGTTTATTTTGTCAGAGAGCTATATTTCTGCCTATTAAAAGAGGGAGTTGTGGGGTCCAGGTGCTGTTGGCTTTACCAGGCCAAATGGCCTCTGGGGGACCAGTTCTCCTCTTGGACCTCTGACCGCAGGGCGACGCGGGCAATGCCTTCACTTGAAGAGGTTAATGAAGTTCACTGGAATGTTCTGGATTTATGGAAACTATGACTGATTTCCACATGGGACAGTTCAGTTGAGTTAAACACAGTCAGAAGTCAGCTGCTGTAAGTCAAACCAACTGATTCATTTCTGGTCAAAGTGTCCAAGAGATGTTTTCTAAAAAAGGATCAATACTTTGCCACTTTATGATGTCATATACATTTTATATACATGGATGTGGAATGCAGGTTATCTATCCTTTACACAATATAAAATAATTTAGAAATGAAACTGTGGAAAAGTATTGCCCTGGATTTAATAAAGAAAACAACGCTTAATAGGCAGTGTGATATTGCCAACCAAATACCTTCCAGGGATTCAGTTATCGGAAAATAATTGATTCTGTATACTTTTTGATTAAGCATTTTGGATGAAAAGCTACAATGATCACACCCAGCACTCATTCCCAATGTAAGTTCTGTGTATTTGTATGGAATTATGCCAACTGAAATGTAGGACTATACTAACACTTATACTTGAGTGTTCCAGTGTGACGCTATCAGCAATGAATGGCATTCAAGGGACTGGGAGGGTGTATGTTCCAATACATGTTTGACACTTCTGTTCTGCCACAAAAAAAAAAGACTTAAACTTGAATTCAGTAAATACAGTATGAATCTCAACCACAATTGTTATGCAAAAAGCCACGTTATACTCACAGAAAAGAAACAGATCATTCTTTCTTTTGTTAGACTGACTAGCCCCATGCATCACAAATAACCTTTTCTAAGTGAACTTCTAAAAGTGTATTTTATACAGGCCATGAATATATTAATTCCTGAACACACCCACGGCATTTAAGTTTCCTTGAATGTCTCCACCAGAGGCAGAACAGCACGCCTAAATGCAGAATGTGTAAAGCAGCGTGTATCTGGCTTGTTAGCATCGGTTGCAGGTTCCAGAGTTAGGTATACTTCTAAATGCAAGATCATCGAAGTGATTTTGTTCATGGATGCGGCCTCCCTCTAGTCAGTTCAGGCCTCTTCAAAGTCAGTTTTAGACCGTTGCAGTGAGTCCGAATGGGCTGCAACTCTTCAGTGGGAAAGGGGTATAAAATAGACTCAGAGGTTTGCTTTGTCTGGATTAGGGATACATGTATATTAGACTCATGATTCAGTTTAATGTTAGGGTTATGAGCAGCATGAGGGTTTGTTTGGGCTAGTGTCACTGTAGGGGTTAGGAGTAACACTGGGTTTTTAGCTAGGGATGAGGGTTAAGGTTAACGTGGCAGTTCACCCAAATATAAAATTAAGCTGTGTTTCGATATATCCGGAGTGCTATTTATCTATCCAGATAGTTTTGCAGAGATTTGGTGAGTTTTCAAGATCAATCTGCCGCAACTCACCGTGATACAATGGACCTGAACTGGACCAGATTCTGTGGGGTGCTCTGTGTGGACAGAATACTGGTGTGCTTTAGTTCAGACTTTGCACAGACACAGTTGCCCTACTTCAGTAGAAAGTAGTTTTCAAAAAATGTTTGTGAGTAACCTTGTTATTATATTTAAAAGACGTTGCTGTTTAATTTTTCGAATACTTTTTTGGCACTTTGAGTGGCACAAACATTGGACCCGTTGAGGTCCGTAGTGTCAGGGTGATATCAAGGTGAGCTGCAGCAGATATCTATATAGTGAAATCTCAGCAAAATGATCTGGATGGACAGATAGCACTCCAGGTGTATAGAAACATAGCTTAATTTCACTGTTGGGTGACCTGCCCCTTACGGAATTGACATCGGGGTTGGGGTAAGCATTAGTGTTACCGAAGGAGTTGGGATTAGCACTGGGGTTTGAGTTAGGGATGAAATCATGATGTAACGGACTGCTGTTGTTGTCTGCAACCAAACTTTTTTGTTTACATGCAGAAATTATATATTTTCTGGGAAGAATTTTACTATGCACTCATATTGATCTGCTGCCTCACTGCGGTCTCCAGGGACCATTCCTAATGGGCAGGAATTCCCTCAACTCACTGATAATTATTGGGTGATTAGTCCTATATTAGCATAATGCCAAGGATAAGCATGTTTAGAGACGCCTCTTGGATATGTTGGCTGTGAGAAGTCCAGCACAGATACTATTGCTTTATTGCGGATTAAAGCAGCTGACATTACATGACATTATTAGAGCTGGAAACAGGCTGGCTCATTTTTCTAACTTTCCACTGTAGGGAAAATAAACTGTAACAGTGGGCAATTTTGTTGCCATAGCACAAAAAAGCTGAATATCATGTAAAGGGGGTTCTTGCGCCATTTTCCCCTTGCCCCAACTTTCTCCAATTGCAATCTAATTTATACACTTAAATATGTTTTTTTAAATTATAAATTGCATCCGTCAAAGTTGGTGCTATTTACACTCAGAACACTCTTGGTTATCGTGGTGGGCTGCAGCGGATATTCAGTGAGTTCTCAGCGAAACAACCTGAATGGATAGATAGCACTCTTGGTAATCAATTTTTGCGTGAACTGCCCCTTTAAAACATTAGCAAAATATTTCTCTGTTAGCAGCTAACGTTTGCCGTTTTTTAAGTAAACACAGGTGAACAGGATTTAAATTTCTTTACACTGACTATATGTTAAATGTAGCCTAATTAGCGAGCTAGTGGCAACAACAAAAGTGCTTTCTTACTTCAAAAAAGGCAAACATCTGTTTTTTCAGTTCATTTGAGTCTAAAAATGTGTTTACTTTCACAAAATGATCTTTAGCTAAACAGATTTGATCAAAGTCGTGACAGCGACATTGGTAGCTGTGATTTGGCTTTTCCAAAAATGCACTTTACTATTAGCTATTATGTATATGTCTGTGAAGAAATAATTTAAACTGACTGCTCAACCATCATCTTGAAATTATGCAATGTTACATTGACATAAATATAGTCAAATTTTAATTAATAGCCCATGAGTTTAATTTCTCACATAACAAGCCACGTAGGCCTAAGTTCCGTTGTTTGTTGGAGACCAGTGTTCCTCACTTACTTAGGTAAGCTACACCTCATTATTAAACTTGCCTACTTGCCTATGTTTCACAGTCATGCAAGACAATGTTTTAAATTGGAAGATTAATATAATTTTAAAAAGGAAAGCTGAAAATGCATTTACTAAAGTAGGCTACATTACTACGCTACATGTAACATATTTATCTACATATATCGGTAGAATTGTAAAGCAGAACTTTTCTGAATAAGATTGTACCGGTAGTATCATGAATTGAATTCAAAAATGCATTTGCTACCGCCACACCTTTAAGGTCGGTAAACTAGCTAGCTATACCGCATGTTAACTATCGCTGCAGTGGGACAAAGACAAAATGCTTTCCTCTTACCGGGATGATGTACTATTATTGGAGACTGGAGTTTATTTGCAATTTTATTTTTCTTTATTACCCACTATTAAAAGAGACCTGCATCTAATGTAAGTTATACTGTAAGTAGGTTACATATTTCACAGAATATTGGGGGCTGGCCAGTGCTCCCCCAATGTAATTAGTAAGCACTCATCCGACCCTTTGCCCCCCTCGCTCAGCACCAGTGCCAGCAACTCAGATTGTTTCCACATCATTTACAGGGCTCTCACACCTGCATGCTCGCCCACAAATTGCCAGTCTGAACCAACCCCCATCAGCAGCCATCACCTCCCAACCAACCTAGTTCACTGGTCTTACTTGTAAATGTATGTACAATGCATGACGCCAAATTAATGCTGCATGCTGTGGTGCTAGTTCACCAATGCTAAAGTGCTAGACCATGCACCAGGAGGTCATGGGTTTCACCCAGCATAACTCTGAATACACATTATAGAATATGTATGCTGTAAAATTACAATACTGGGACAGCTTTTTTTGAGTGGCATGTTTCTACTCCAGTGATCTGTCAGTAGCCTACTATAGGTATGATTTTGATGCAGATATATATATTTATATTTTTTTATTAAAATGGTCTGCCACCTGAAATGTTTTTTTGTGGAAACTCAAAAGCCAAAGTGAAGTCAAGTTCAACAATCAATCCTCAAACGCAAATTTCACTCACGGATAAGTGGATGATAGTAGTAGGACAGCTGCTGACCACTAGATGGCGCCAGATTTGGCATGTGCATCTCATATACAAAGATGCAAATACGTGCACGAATATCGCCAGAAAATATCATTTTAAATGGGCCCTTCATAAGGCTACTGGATGGTGGGGATACATGAAGAGACAGGGCATTTTCCAGAGGGCTGTTATAGCTGCCCAATTAACAGAACTGTCATGGTTAGGGTGCACTGAGGTCAGCTTTTTCAAATACTTTTTGAAGTGATAATTTTTATGAACTAGTTTATTAATTAAACAAACCCTTCCCTCCTAATTGCTACACAGAATGTAACAAAATTACATGACGTAAACCCAGATTTCACAAAATGTTACTGCAGCTTTTTACAACATGCCAGTAAGGTTGTATAACAGGTTGAATAACAGCATTATTGCAACATATTTATGCTTCCCTTTTCCCACTCAATGCCACAACATTAGAACTACAGTGTAGATAGGTCCAGATGACACTTGTACTTTTTTCTGCTGGAAAATGTTTCAAGGATATGTTTTCAACCTTAACAAAATGACAAGAACACAGTGTTTCCATAACATTCCACAGCCTAAAAGAACTAAATGTTTTTGTAACAGCATATTTATCTTTGTTGTAACATCGTAAAAAGTTGAAATAATAATTAATTGTAGTTGGGGAATATATTAAAGCTGTTTCTATATACGAACTGCTCGTCTGTGCTTCAGGGACACTGTTGACACTTCACTGTTTGAATCAACAATCAACCTTGAGTACACCTTTGTGGATTGAGTTATACCTGATAGTTGCTGAGAAAAGAAAGATTTCCCTTGCAGGAAAGCCCCTTTCATTGCGAGGAATGAGAGTGATACTTTTGCGTGAGCTGGGGCATGTATGGGAACATATTGTTATTCACTCATCAGCTAGGTGAAGAGAGAAAGTCTTGTACTACATTTCAGGCTAACTTTCCCAGATGCATGACCCTCACTGGTCTCCATGGCAACATTTGGCTGGGGCATATGACAGAGAACAGCTGGTAGAAACTGGCCCTGACCGGCGGCTGGATGGCTTTTCACAAACCAAACTCACTCCGTCAATGCAAATGCACTGCTGGTGCAACGTGTTTCCAGAAAAGATCCGAGATGCACAGATACTGTGACCCAACGCCAGCGTCAAACCCCCACAGCCCTTCAGCGGAGAAACAGGAACACATTAATCTAGCCTGACTCCAGGGACCATCTATTAGAAACACAGTGTAATACATCCTGATATCACCACTCATCGTTTCAATAGGGAATGTGGTACGTGGTATTCCTTTTTACAGTTGTGTCATTTTATTGAACACCCCAAAATCAGAAGAGGACACAGAAACACTGAGAGGGTGATCAAGACAGGTGTGTGTGTGTGTGTGTGTGTGTGTGTGTGTGTGTTTCAACTGTGCATTCTAGGGCTGTAAACTAGTACATAACCATGGTTCTTACTGAGAGATTGCAGTGTCAGTAATTATTATTTTAAAAAGTATACCTAAAACAAACTACGGTTTGCCCATTCATTTATAATTTAATAATCTATTTATGCCTGCAACTAAGTAGCCTATAGAAATAAGAATTTGCACTTGCTCATACATATACCACGGCTGTAAATAAATACTCAAATCTGATTGGTTGACATCCGTGCATTATAGGAACAGTAAAGGCATCTCAGCAACAACAACAAAAAATTCAACGTACAAAAATTCCAAGGTGTTCTCAGCAAAATTCTAATAAATTTCTAAATGATTGACACATTCAATGTTTCCTTCAATTTTGGGGGGGATATGGATGCAGAAAATTGGTATGCCATCCAGTTTTTTTGTGGATGACAACTCTGAAGACACAACTTGTATTGTGTCAAAAACAAGACAAAAGTACTGGTACATGGTGTTACATGGCTTGGAGTCCAGGGAGATCATGTCATTCGCTGAATATCGGTCAGAAAACAGCTTGCGAAACTACAGTCACATTCTCTCACCAACAGGAAAACTTGGAGTTCTGCCAGATAGTGCTAGTAACATTACTTCCGTTTCTGTGCTCTCTCCTCAATCCCACAAGACCCCTGTCTACATCAGAATATGGACTTACTCTTTTCAATGTCAAATTGTATAATAAATGGCAATGTTCTGTTTAATTTTGGAAGGTAAAAAAATTTACCAATACGCTTGCTACATAGTGTGTAAGGGTAGTAGCTAGCTACGTATGTTAGAACCTATAGGGTATATATAATCCTCATAGCAATTGTTAAGTTACTTGGCTTTTTATTTTTTAAATTTATTCTCAAAATGTATTGGCTAGCTAGCTAGCTGGTCCAAATCATTTTTACATTTTATGCAAAATATATATATTTTTAAAAATAACAAGTGACTTACAGCTAGCTAGGCAGTAACGCTAGTAATATATCCCACCAATAGTTAAAGTGTACTTTGTTTTTCATTGTTAAAGGTCTTCTTTTTTTCATGTTTTTGATAGCTAGCTAATTAGCAACAGTTAAATGAATTTGCTGGAGTATGCAACTTTTTAACGGTCGCATTTGATGTCAAAAGTAACATTTCAAAGTCATAGTATTCCTTGGCCCTGCCCACAGAGAAAGACACACGCCCCCCACCACTTCCACAGATCATTGAGAACGTGCAAGTTTTATAGATATGATTTCAGGATTACAGACTGGTGACATCACAGTAAAAATGTCAGCTACAAGAGTCCAGGTAAAACAACTGGATCTTTCATGTTGTTGCATCACTCTGAGTTTGTGTAGCGTTAGTTTGTACCAGGCATTATCTGACTACAGTTGGCATGTATGGTTATAGCCGAGTAGCCGATTCTGGCTAACGCGATATATACGACATATAACGTTAGTAAACATTTCCTTCTTCCAAGAACTAGCCACTGAATTAAGTATTAACGTTATCAACAATAGCAACCTAGCTGCTATTCATTAGCCTATAGGTAATTACAATTGGCCGGCAAGCAGAAAGTCCAGGTAAATTGAAACTTTTGACTTACCTGTCCAGTAGAATATGGGAGCTCCACATCTGTCTTTACACCAATCTGCTCCAGAACATCTCACCACCTTCTAAAATGAGCACCTATGTAATTTTCTATTACAAAACTATCTAGTTTTTGAGCAAGCTTTATTCAATTTCCTTTTCTTTGCGGGAAATAACGTCAGTGTACACATTCACGTGTAAAACCGTTACCACCCACAAAAAAAGTGACGTGGTGATCAACTAACAAGGTGCAAAAAAGACTGCGAGGGTTAAAACGGAAAGATACGTGCATTTTGAATTTTTGCGGGTTGAATGAATATACAAAATTGGGCATCCCTGCTTTATTTCACAAATAGTGGGAGGAGGCCATGCAAATAAATTTTTAATTACTTTAGCACGTGTAATGTGATTTTCATTGCACATGCTAAAGTAGCCCGGAAGCAATTTTTGGAAAGGTAATTGCACATGCATTTTAGTATGAATATAGAGTACTCAAGCGAGTACGTCAGTGGTGGGTGGAGTCTGGTTTCGGAAATAAATTCTCTATGGAAGATAGAATGGGTTTTGGAGACTATCGACTATTTCTTGAAATCTGATTTATAGAATGAGCCGAAATGTTCCTGGATTAGCCTGTGTGGTACAAGGATATAGACCATACAGTATATCGCATGTTCCGATTTTTATTTTTTAAAGTAATGCATTAAAGAATGTAGTTCGACTTGTAGTCCACTTTAATGGTACTGCAACGCATGGGTGGTTCTTGACCAATAAGATATCATCATCTCGTCTGTCTGACTGTGGCAGATGGGAGTAGACTACTGTTACTGAAGAGGAGCTAACGTTAGCTTGCTAAGTAGAAAAGCCTGCCCGACAAGGTCAGAAACTGCGCTACGATTAACCACATAAAGCAATTCCAGCTTTTAGTCCTTCAAGCTAGCTAGCTAACGTTAGAAAATAGTGTTAAAAAACGGAGCTGTGTGCTACTGCTGGCTAACGTTATATGACAACGTCTGGAGACAAAGCTGCACATTCGGAGGGAATTATGGGGCGTTGAGTTTTTAAACAGTGCCAGCGCTGGTATGTTAAAATAAAAAAACTAAAACGTAAAATATACTCGAAGCTGGTCCAGAAAAATGACATAGTTTGCGAACAGGCGTTATATTGAACAATCCGGGAAATTGACGGTAAGACATAATCAGTATAAATGGTTTAAAAGTAAGCTTTAGTTAATGTCTACGCTCTAAATGAATGAAAAATGTACTTGCGAAACCAGCGTGACGTAGTCACTTGAGTACTATTTTAAAAGGCCTGCAATCAATAAGATGACGGTTGTAGCAAGAAGGATAGGCCCTATGTCATAACAACGTAAGCCCACAACATTTATTTAACAGTAAAAATAAATAAATTTTTAATCATGGAGCAAATCGTGCTACAAAATACAAGAGTAACTAGTATTTGAATCAAACAAGCAATACAATGTCTATTATAACAAACAGTGAATAACAAAACAAATAAAGACTTTATCAAAATAAAACCCACCATCAGATGGAAATGTGATTTTATGTGACACTAACGGTACAAGTAGTGCTAGTAAGTATAGCTACGATAATTTCAGTCCTGACAAACATTTGTAACTCCCAGCAGAAGCTAAGAGACATCCAGTAAAACAGTTCATAGTAAACCACCAGCTTGTTCAGTTTAGCAGTAGCCCATAGCTACATTGTAAAAAAAACATAAAAAGCAGCAGCAATATTGCCAGTGAAAACTATTAAATGAAGGGGGCAAACTATATGAATCTGGCTATTTATTTGTATAAATCCTGTTATTTTATGGGATGGCCATTAAATAATGAGTTATTGCTGTTATTCTACATGACTTTGACAGTGTTTTGAAGGGGAAAAAACGGTGCAATCCTGTAACAGTTTCTAAAATAAATTGTTTGTAAAAAAAAATTCAAAACACTGTCAAAGTCATGTAGAATAATGGCAATAACTCATTATTTAACAGTCATCCCCTAAAATAACAGGATTTATCATTTTTTTCTGTTCATTAAATGGTTTTTCACTCGCAACAATGCAACCATTCACCATTTTCTTATTCTTTTACAGTGTAAGCATTTCAAACATGCAAAATATGGCTGTTTGCGGCTGGAGTCCTTTACATAATGACTCAGAAATAATAACACTGCAAATACTTTGGTTGGACACACAAAATAACACCCCTTATTTGGGATCTTAGTAAATCGACCCCAAAGTGTATTTAGCAGTTCTGATTTCTGTTATTGTTGTTTGTGGCTATTTTTACATTCTCTCTCTCTCCTTTCTCACTCTGTTGGTATCCCCCCTTCAACTGCTTCTGTCCTGTAGTGCGTTCATTTTAATATTATGTTCCTGTTTTCATTTCTGATTCTTATTTGTGATGCTGCTCTTTCAATTTTACCAGCATGACATGACCACTATTTTGTAACAGTGCATTCTATCCGTGTTAATTGTAATTAATTATAATTCCATTGTAATTATATTTCATATATTTTGATTCATATTTAACTACAGTCCACATGCATGTTTGTTTATGTGTGCCTGTGTTTGTGTGTGCGCACGTGTGTGTGTGTGTGTGTGTAATGTGTGTGTGCATCACTGGCACACAGAGCCCATATGAGACAAAGCGTGAGAGAGCTGGGTCAAGTGATTTGGCCTGGGGTCAATTGACTGGGGCTCCTATGACTCCCCACCATTAGCTCCCCTCCCCTGGCCCCAGTCCCATCTTCGCCTGGGTTAGATTAGGCCAGGCTCAAACTTAATGCAATATGAAGACCTTAAAATTTGTTTATTGGAATGCACCATGTTAAATGGTAATGTTTCTCCTGGCTTGATCATTTCTGAATTGCAGGGAGTGGCTTATAGAAGCCCATGGATTTTTTTGGGGGGAAATAATGAAAACGTCTGAAATAAACAAATGTGTGACAGTTGCTGAGAAAATACAAATGTGTCTCCTGTATGTGTTTTGTTTCTAGCCGTAGGACCTAGCATATAAGTCTCTTTCAATAGTCCTTTCTGAACAGTTGTAGAGCGGTTTGCAACTTATTACATCAGATAGATCATTTTAAAGACTAAGAGATGCGCATATGCAAGTAACAGCTTGTCCAATAAGTAGCATTTTTACAGCACATACACAAGAGTAAGGCACACATGAAGGTGAACTACTGGATGCTGTATTTACCAGTGTGACACATTTTTTGCTTATAAATATCTTATTCTGTCCTAATCAGACCTAGTCCAACACAGAAGTGTTTTTCACAATAAGTTCAATCCATGTTCATTTGGTACAGTGCCCTCTGCAGTATGACTGCGGCAATGGATCTTGTACAGCGCATTACTTAAAAAGGACAGTGAAATAACAAATAAAAAACTGAATAAAATAAGAATGAAGAGAACACTTTATCTGAG
The DNA here is from genome assembly GCA_022702515.1 of Ilyophis sp. 1 JC-2022. Classification (NCBI taxonomy): domain Eukaryota; kingdom Metazoa; phylum Chordata; class Actinopteri; order Anguilliformes; family Synaphobranchidae; genus Ilyophis; species Ilyophis sp. 1 JC-2022. The sequence goes on along the minus strand of CM040404.1, from coordinate 111,985,537 downwards.
ATCTCTGGCATTAGGTTAGTGTGGAGACACTATACCTGGCAAAGGGGCAAAGACTTAAGTGTTTGTACAGTGTACGGGCTGCATCCTCTCTCACAGAATAGCTCTGTATACTGTAATCAGTAGCCCAGATATCCCTTTTCGACTAGCTACACACACACATGCATGCGTGCGCGCGCGCACACACACACACACACACACACACACACAAAGACGCACACAAACACCACAATTCTATATTACAATACATAAATCATAATGTTTCAACAAAAGCAGAATTTCATTTCCCCCTCTGTGCTGTTATCTGGTTTGGTGGTATATAGCATGCTTTGGCCAAGTAATTTATTACTCTTGCTGAATGGATAATGGCAGTCCCAGTCTATTATAGCGCGCTTTGTTAAGGCTCTGAATGCGCGGCCGAGACCTGTGGCAGTCTAAATCTCCCCACATCAGTAATAGATACACAGCACCTTATTATTTAATGCTGCAGGAAAATTAAACAGTTTGGGGGTCTGACAGCTGCACTTAAAAATTTTTAATCTAAAGTTTGATAAGAAAAAGTGGAATGGCGAGGGAATAAAGCTGCCATTTTGGCTCACAGGGGCACTATTTTTCTTCCAATTACATTTGCATGCAGAGTACTGCAGGCCACCATAAAAGCACAAACAGCTATTTCTGATTATCATCGTTATCAATTCCCAGCAAAAATGTTTTCAGTGTAAAAAAGCCAAGTTATTCACTTAAACAAATTATTTATTCTATGTCTGCAGAGCAAATTATTGATCTAAAAATGGTGCAAATCTACTCAACTTTCAGCAGTATGTTTCACGAAAACTAAATATTGCAAAGCAATGTTATGCATGATCTCACAACCAGATCAGCAGATGAATTGCCCTGTCCATTTATTATAGAATTTGTAATCTTGCTTATAAAACACAAGTCATCAGTCAATCAAAAACATAGGTTCTTGTTTATTAAGGCAATAAGTTTGTGCATATCATTATGGAAATAGTTTTTAATGTTTTAAAAGGTTTTAAAAGATACCATGCGGTACACTATATAAATGGCCATCTGCCAATCAGAATTGAAAAAATAAAATTGAGAAAATTGAGCCAAATTTTTCATTTTTTTAAACAAACTAAAATACAGCATTTGTCAACCACCTGCTTACTTCTGGTATCACTATTGGTATTATTAGTTATGTAGCCACTGATAACATAATAATCACAGAACAACATAATAAAATGTCCAACTGGTATTTTTTCTTGATAAGATAATTACTTATACATTATAAAGTGACCTTTAATTAAACCCATTGAAATAATTTTTAATGTTGATTGGGTTGTTTAACTTTTTGTGTTTGTGACTGTAGTGTGTGAATTCGTATTGATTCCAGTCTCTCACGGCCAGAGTTACTAAAGGACTGTAACTTCTATAAGGTTGCTATAAGACTTCTCAGTCTTTATAAGGTTTCTATAAGGCTGCAATATCTACATCGGATTTACGAAATGTCGCAATGGGTCAAAATCGCTAGGATGTAAATTACGTGGATAATGTCACTGTGCGACTTTCTTTTTGATGCATACTTATATACAGTATGTATACCTGAAGTGACCGTGCTAAAACAGGGTGAAGTGTTATGATCCGTGGAAAGGAACCCAAAAGCAGGCAGGGGTACAGAAAACCAAAGTTTAATGTTCAAGGCAACGGTACAAAAACAAGATCCAAAAGGGAAGTCAAAAACTGGCAGGGGTCGGTAACGGGAAGGCTCGGCAGAGGTACAATACAGAATCCAAAGACAGGGTCGCGAAAACACGGACGGAGGTCAATACCAGGGAAAAAAAAAAAAAAAATAAGAAAAAAAAAAAACAAACAAAAAAAAACCTACTACACGAAAAAAAAACTCTCGGAAAAAAAAAACAAAAACCTACTATGACACGAAAACACTGACTCGGGAAAAAACAGATAATCTTACTCGGGGGAAAAACAGGCAACAGACAATGCTATAATAATTTGTTTTACAAACTCAAAACGAGGGACTAAGACTGCTGGTATAAATGCATGTGTAGACAGGTGCAGACACTTAGCTTGAGAGCAGCATGCGAAAATAAATCAGGTGTGGAGGGTTGACAAGATAACAAGATAATTAGTACTCGTTAGTAATAAACCTATCCTGACCTAGCGTTAGTAAATTAGTAAATGACATGAACGAGAAACGTAAGGTAACATGAACACATGGTTAGAGAGTTAGTATTACCCAATCCTGATCTAACGTTAGTAGATTAGTAAATAGACACAGGAGAATGAAACAATAAGGGAAGCGTGAGTGACAGCAAGAGAGAGAAGCAGTATGAACGCAAGGCTGCGGAAAAACATGGAAAAATGTATGCTTCATAAACTGTGACAATACTAAACATGACAGAAATACAAAACAGACTCAGAACATAACATGAAGATTATGTAAATTAGGCCAATTTAGTATTCTGTCTAATTTACTAAAGCATGCATTAATTGCGACTCTATTGTTTCAACTATTGAGTTCAATAGGAAAATGAGTCAGGAGAAACAACCCTTAAAGTGATCCATCCATATCTGGCAGCAGAGTGATGGTTTGAGGCTCGTTTGATACCTCAGACCCTTGATGACTTACAGCCATTTAGCCAACCATGGGTTCCATACTATTCCAGTGTAATTTACAGCTTAATCTAGTCCCACCACCCAATTCCCATAGAGATCCATTCAAATGCAGAGAGGTTATAGTATCGCTTGTAAGAGTACCTGAAAATAAGATTTAAAGTAAGATTTAAAGAAGTCTTTTGATATCTTTTTATACCTAGTCATGATAGCATCACCTGTTTACCCGTAGAACTTCCCAATCATTTTTTGCCACTGCCCTAACTTTTTTTTTAACGTGTTGCAGGCATCAAATTCGGAATTAGCGTATATTTACAAAAATCAATAAAGTTGATAAGGTAAATATATTTTCTTTGTACTGTTTTCAATTAAATATATGTAAAAGAGAATTTACAAATAACTGCTTTCTGCTTTTATATGTATTTTACATACTGTCTCAATTTTTTGGGAATTGGGGTTTGTAATTAACTAATCATGATCTTCAATCAACACCTTGTTAAGTAGAATCAGGTGTCTTACTGCTGGGCTAAAACAAAAACACGCAACCACACCGGCCCTTTTCGGATAAGATCCCCCCCCCCTGTTTTAGAGCATACTGTAGTACAGTTTTGCACTATACATGACATCAGCAATTCAAGCCTCTGTATGTACAATTTTGTCAGGTCCCGTGCCTCTGTGTCTTGATTTCCTGGTTTTCAGTTTCTATATGTACTCCGTTCCATGTTTTCCCTTTTCCCCATTTCGTGTCTCCACTTCCCACACCTGATATGTGAGGATGAGGATGACACAGATGTTGAGAAACGGAGTAGAGTAGCTAGCAGGATACCAACATCATAAAGGGGGAGAAGAGTTAGATTATGTATTTAATTAAATAGAAACAAAGTGTAGTCTGAAAAGGTCCATTGTTAAATGTTTGCAAAAGAGAGCCAGTGAATCTGTTGTCCTGACAGATTAAGAAACGTCATTCCACCACTGGGGGGACAGGGGCAGACAAGAGCAGGGGCTACGAGGAGCAGCTGCCAGGCACTGAAAGACATGGTAGAACCCACCGGATGAGAGGATGCTGAACAGAGAGGTCTGGTTGGAGTGTATGGTGTGTGTGTTTATGGTGTGTGATCATTGTCTGAAGATTGTCTCGCACTTGGTATGCCAGTGCGAGATATTTTAATTAAATGTGGGCAGCCAAGGAAGCCAGTGAGGGGTGTTCAAAAGTGGCATGTGAGAAATGACACATGTTAAAGCCTAGTTGGGTATCAGCATTCTGGGCCAGTTGCAGTGGCCTGATGGCAAAGGCCAGGGAAATCCAGCACCATACACTGTATATACATTCTCAAATTCTGCTGTAAAACCAGGGACCTTTATTTTCTCCTTCTTTTATGTTTTCACAACATTGCAACTGTTGAGAAAGTTCCCTACTCCTGCTTGAATAATTATGACTAAATGTATAAAACTAATGTATTATATAGCCTCTGGAAACATAAAGTTGCTATTTTGAAGTTACATGAAGTGTATTTCTTTTTTTTTACATTAAACCATGAATCCTTCATGGTACACAAACTGTTTACGCCAATCAAAGGCATATATTAAAACTGAAGTAACATTTTTTAAATCAAACACTCCACAATGAAGTATCAATTTAAATAAATATACATATGATATATTGTTTTAATATCAGATATACTGTATATATTTTGGGGGGAGGGTTTTCATCACCTCACCATGAGGCCTAGACCCCATCATAGAGCCCAAACATTATCACAGGCTCCCTGGCCTCATCATAGAGCCCAAACATTATCACAGGCTCCCTGGCCTCATCATAGAGCCCAAACATTATCACAGGTCCCCCTGGCCTCATCATAGAGCCCAAACATGATCACAGGTCCCCCTGGCCTCATCATAGAGCCCAAAAATTATCACAGGTCCTCCTGGCCTCAAATCCAACCAGAGGCCACACCTGACACTGTGCTCTGCGGGGGTGACTGCTGCTCAGGTCAGTCCTACGGACAAGTGGATCGCCGCCAATGGTGCTCTCTCCAGTCCAGTGGCCGAGCGGAGAGAAACCAGCCAAGCATGCTCTTTTATAGCTATATCAGAAGAACACTGCAGTGAGATGCCAGAGTCATTGCCCTAAAAAAAGCTATTACGTTACTCTTTTTTTTGTTGCTTGTTTCAATACGACCCCCCACCCCCCCACGTCCCCGTGTTTGGATTTAAACTGAGTCGGATGTTCTGGAGTGAAAAAAATAGAATCCTTTTAAATGCAGATTTGTAATTAATTCTTCATGTTTAGTGAATTAAACATCTTTTAAAATGCAAAGACTGTTTTGTGAGAGTTGTAATTTTATTATGCTGCAGATAAAAGGAAACGGGCACCCCCACCACCCCCCACCCATCCAAACACGCACACGCACACACACACACACACGCACAGATTCATTTCCTACTGAGGAAATGCAAAGTGGGTATGTTAATAGAAAACAATGCGGGTGGCAAGCTTATTCTCTGGGGGCCAGTCTGCGGGCGCCATTGTGGGGATGTAGAGGTAACTTAACACAAAGCAGTTTTGGGGAAACAAAGGGAGGCAGCATAGAGTGATGCTGCATTTAAATCTTATTAACCCCTCAGCAATGCGCCTCTTTTAAAGAAAACACTCTGGCAAAAACAAACACTGCTTTTCTGGCTACAAGGCACCACATAGCCTCATGCTGCAAGAATATTATAAGATATTATATGCAAGAACATGGGCAGCCATGTAAGACCTTCACACACCTATGTAATCAGGGCTCTCAATAAATGAATGAGAGAATATTCCATTACCATAATTACTCCAGCAGATCTCATGAAGGGGGTAAATTTTTTTTTGCCATTGTTCCATGAGCGATGCATTGTGTCCTTCGCAAATTAATAGGGTAAATTAAACGGCAAGCGTTTCCCTTCTCACTGGGACTAATGTGTTGCAATTTGACTCTGCAATTTTCTAATTGTGATTGCCAGTTTAATTTTACTCTTGGCTGTGCAACTAACAGTGTATGGTAATTAAAATGAATTGCACATGTTGCAGCTCTATGATTTGCCCAACCCTGTATTTGAGCCATGATTTTATAATCCAAGGGATCCTCTATGCTCTGGCACAGGGTCAGGAGCCAATACCAGTGAAGAGCTGGGACGCCTGGGAGCCAATGTGTGCCGGTGTGAGATTGAGAGCCAATATTACCATGGAGTCAGGATAGAATACCGATTAGTTGGACCTAATACTGTGGTGGGGTATAGATCCCCCTGGTGTTGGGGTCAGAATTCAATACCAGTATGGAGGTAAATGGATAAATGACTGTACTATAACACGGGAAGGCTGGGATCTAAGTGGGCGGGACATACATGTCTTATCATGCGCCAGCGATCCCCCCCCCGGTCAATTAGGCATCTCTACTGTATGCCTGCACAAGGTGCATATGAAGTGTCCTCCTCAGACTCAGTGTTATATGCTGCATCGCTCAGGGGGCCGGCGGCGACGGCTGCATCGCTCAGGGGGCCGGCGGCGACGGCTGCATCGCTCAGGGGGCCGGCGGCGACGGCTGCATCGCTCAGGGGGCCGGCGGCGACGGCTGCATCGCTCAGGGGGCCTGCGGCGACGGCTGCATCGCTCAGGGGGCCGGCGGCGACGGCTGCATCGCTCAGGGGGCCGGCGGCGACGGCTGCATCGCCCAGGACAGGAGGCTGGCAGGCTCGGCCGCTCAGGACAGGAGGCTAGCGGGCTCGGACAGGAGGCATGGACCGGGGCGGGACAGGAGGCATGGACCGGGGCGGGACAGGAGGCATGGACCGGGGCGGGACAGGAGGCATGGACCGGGGCGGGACAGGAGAGCTGGGGCGGAACGGGACAGGAGAGCTGGGGCGGAACGGGACAGGAGAGCTGGGGCGGAACGGGACAGGAGAGCTGGGGCGGAATGGGACCGGAGAGCTGGGGCGGAACGGGACAGGAGAGCTGGGGCGGAACGGGACAGGAGAGCTGGGGCGGAACGGGACAGGAGAGCTGGGGCGGAACGGGACAGGAGAGCTGGGGCGGAACGGGACAGGAGAGCTGGGGCGGAACGGGACAGGAGGCGGGGCCCGGGACGGGACAGGAGGCGGGGTCCGGGACGAGACAGGAGACGGAGCCCGGGACGGGAGGGACAGGAGACGGGGAACGAGACGGGACAGGAGACGGGGAACGAGACGGGAAGACAATGGATCCCCCGTCAACGGGCCGCCGAGCCCGTCGACGGAGCCGGGAACCAGGACCCCATCGTCTTCTTCTGGAACCATAGTTCCCCGGGCACAGGGCTAGACGGGTTCCTTCAAAATTAGAAGGTGTGGGGTTGTGGCTAGGCTCGGAGCTATCCGGATGGAGAGAGACCACTCCGAGCCTAACGGAGTGGGAGCTGGGAGGAGGAGTCCGGAGTGATGGGTAGTGGTCGGCATGACGGCGGGCAAACTCCGGATTTTGCCCCCAGATTCCCATGAGGTATTCCTCATAGGAATCCGAGCCGAATGGGTCGATAGCCATAGTGATGATGGGCCTGCTGGGTCCCAGATGGCGAGTTCGTACTGTTATGACCCGGTGAACAGGAACCCAATAGCAGGCAGGAATGCAGCAAAAACAACGTTTAATCCAGAATCACAGTCCAGGGGGAAGTCAAGACAGGCAGGGGTCATACACGGGGAGTCACGGCAGAGGTACAAAATCAGAATCCGGAATCAGGGTCGCGAGAACACGGACTGAGGTCAAAACCAGGATGGCAATCAGATAGAAAAAACAAAACAAACGACAGAAACACAGACTCGGAAAACAATACAAACAAGAATAACTAGGCACAGATAACTCACTCGAAACTCACTCGGGGGGAAAAACAGGCAACAGACTCACGCGTATACTTTAGAAAGAAGAATGACGAACTCGCGACGAGGAACAAAGACAGCAGGTATATATGCAGGTGTAGACAGGTGCAGACAATTAGTTAGAGAGCAGCAAGAAATGGAAAACAGCGAGAGAGCTGACACTTAACAAGGCAATTAGTAATTCGTTAGTAATTATCCTATCCTAGCCCTGTCGTTAGTAAATTAGTTTAACAAGACAATGACTGGAAACGTAAGGAAACACTAAACAGCTGTGGGAACGTGATGAGAACTAAATTGTTAGTTTGTGTTAGTAATCATTCTATTAAACCCTGACGTTAGTAGATTAGTTAACCACCCCGTGTTTAGCCAGTTAGTAATTAATAAGTCCTATATAAATGTTAGTAGTGCAGGGTAATACAAACGAAGTGTACAGAAACGAAAGTAAAACTCCGTGAGAGGGAGCGAGAGATTCAGCACAGAACGCAAGGCTGCGGAACACATGGAAAAATGTATGCTACCGAAACTGACAATACTAAACATGACAGAAAAACAAAAACAAACTCAGAACATAACAATATGCGCTTACATGATGATTCATTTGAATGCCACAGCATACCTAAGCATTGTTGCTGACCATGTGCAATATATCGCAGTAAATTCCATTTCTATAAAGCAATGTGTACCTGTCTGACAGACTGCTTTGGGAGACAAAACAAAAAATTATGTGAATTATGCTGGGCAAAATTAAATTCCATCATACATTTGACAATGGCATAAATTTGGCCAAAACTAATATTTATTTTACATAATGGTACAGCCTAAGACAAGTGACCAACGGAGTGTGGAGTAAGCTGGGCTGTGATTGGCCAGTTTCCCTGTCTCACTCTTTGATCTGCCTACATCTTGGGCTAGACGAGGGAATGATAAGTTATTTTTTGGAATTTTTTTATTTAACCTTTATTTATCCAGGTTAGTCTCGTGAGATAAAATATCTAATTTTCAAGAGAGATCTGCAGCAGCTTACCCTATGTAAGAAACAAGGTTAATATTCAATATTCTTGTACAAGCATAAATAAAACACATCTTAAAATATTCAAATTAGGGCACAAATATTCCCATTAGGGCAATAAGAGGTAGATCAGGAATAACAATCACAATAATCAGTCACCAGTTTCTCAACAAACATCTTAAAAGCAGGAATAGATATGGAGTGTATTCCAAGACCAAGCAGCGTGTTAGTTAAAATACCTTTTGCCTTCTAATATTGGGCTTGGATAAAAGCAGATAGGACTGAGACTTGAGATTATATGTGTGTTTTGTAAAACCATGAGTTATCTCAGAACATGTGAAAGACAGGGAGGGGCAGACATTTTATACTCAATAGCCATACAGAAAAATTTGAGTCAACAAGACATGACAGCAACATTCAGCAAGAACCCAAGACTTGACGAATACCTGTCCCATCACCCTAGGGAAAAATGTAACTTGATGTAACATTGTTTAAAGACACATTTATACTTTCTGGCAGTGTATTTTTCCCTTTTATGAGAGGCCAATAGTGCTGAGGCTTTCAGGGCACTTGCTCGTGTTTAGATTCAATTCCCAATGGTGTACACCTCACAGTAATGAAAAACGCTTCCCCCTCTGCTTTTTAAGCGCACGGCCCAAGTGGGCAAGACACTTTCTAATTTAGAGGAAATTTGAGAAAATGGTTCAATTCCTTTTTTCTCGGCAGTGTCTACGCGTCTCGTTCGGTTTGCCCCCCCCCCCCCCCCCAAGGCCCTTGAGTGCAGACAAATGCAGGACGTTTACAGTCCACTGTAGGAATTAGCTGATAGACATCGGCGGAGATAACTGAAAGCTTGCAGCATTAGGACTCGGGTGCACATTAATCTTTCCCAAATTAAAATCTGCGCCGGTGCGTTTAGGATTGAGGCCACCATGGAGCAGCACAGCCTGACCGCCAGTTTTGATAAAACTGTTTAAAGAGAGGGGAGATTTAGATAAATTGCCCATGGTCTCACAACATGCATCGGCAACAGAGGGAGGTGTGTGTATGTGCGTGTGCGGGTGGGGGGGCAGGGTTGCAGGTTCGGTCTGTTAACCAGCATCACATGAACGCTGGGGGCTGTTTACATGAGCACTGTGGGGGTGTCAAGACCACAACAACATGATAACCTGCAGTTATTGATGCTGGGGACCAGAAAGCCATGCTATCTGCATGTGTGCATATATGCTGTTGGCTGCAGGGTGGAGCTTGAGCTCACTCTGCAGTCTCCTCAAGGCACAGACTACAGACTTTTGTAAACATCATTGCTGTGTTCAGAGTATATGAAGATTACATCAAAGTAGTAAAACAAGACCATTAGAGTTAGGGTTAAGATTAAGGGTAGCCTAAGAGTTAAAGAAAGCACAAAGTAAAAGATTATTGTTGGCCGGACTCTCCTTGAGTTTAGTGCTGACTGCTAAAATGAACTCCGTACCCTGATGAAGAAAGGGAACTGTGGAAGGTAAGCCCTCCTTTCACCCAGAGACAAAGACAATGCTCTCAGCTTCAACATTCACTCCTTCACCGACTGAACCTCATGAACATAAAACCGACTCCATTTCGCTCATAAGTGTTTTAATAGAGTTTAGAACAGAATAATTGCTCCGGATTAACGGAGTAGCCCAGTCAAGTGTGGATCCAGTGAGTAATGCCAGTACAAACGTCACCTTGGACTCTTGAGTAACAAACCGCGATGACTGAGCTTTAAAAAATATAAAACACTTGGCACTTGCCGGCCCGACTGTCGTAGCAGAGCTGAAGTTTGGGCTTTCTAGGTGGAGTGGAAAAATGGGCATGGTTAATAGGTGCTTGGGAAACTGAAAAAACAGGAGGAGTGGCTGCGAGAGACAGGGCACGGAGGCTCTGTGTCAGCTTTTTGAGACATTCCCTCTGAAAATGCAGCCTGTTCACACAGCAGATCCTGTTGTGTGCACATAGCCTGCTGCCTGGTCTGAAGGGCAAGAATTCCCTCCTCATGAGAGGACCAGGCAGAGCACTGTGTGGTCAGCATTTGTTTAACCTATTTGTTTAATTTGTTTAACCCCCGATCCTGCTGAAACATCCATGATGGCTTGTTTGTACTGTAATGGTTTCCAGTGGCATTTTCAAATGTGACGAGAATGGGAATCAGAACAAGTCACCCACAAAGGTGAGGACCACTAATTGCTTAAACACCAAAAGGGTAGAAAAGAAAAGGAATAATCCTAGTAGCTAAAACAGCCAAATAATAATCAGCCCAGGAAAATAGGGCGAACTCGAAACACGAGTAAGAACACAAAACTAAGTCTCCCGAGCTCAATACTACAGCTAACACGGGAAACTAGAAAAGAAAAGAAAAACACCTTCGGCAAGTAACACTAACACGCCCAAAAGAAGGTGAAACAAAAGTGAAACCGCCAAAAAAAACAACTGAAAACAGCACAGACAAAATAGCACAGTGAAGCTAACTGGAGGAAATAATCCTATACCTAAAAGCAATTACCTCATGAACATTAAACAAGTTTAATATCACAAGGTCGCTTCTAACTGGCTCAATGTAATACGGAATGACAAAGAAGCACCGGAGAAGCGGAAGTCAGAAACTTAAATACCCTGCAGGTAGTAGCACAGGTTAAATGAATAATAAGCGAGGTGAAGCAAAACCCCGGAACGGAGCATGAAAAAAATCCGATAGATTCTCAATTGGGGAAAAAGGAACGAGAACCGCAGCGGAAAAGGAAAAAATAACCCACAAACCATGACAATAGGTAACTGTTGTGTATAGAGTCACGGCTGTGGTGCCTGGGGTTCATGCGTATGTGTGGGGTTATGACATGTGTATCGAAGGACGGCAGTACTGCTGTAAGTGTGTGTTTACTTCACAGTATTATTTGATTTGGCTTAATATCTTTCTACACGGCACAGTACACAGATGCAGGATACATAAAAAATCAAGCTTATGGGATGCTGGGTGGCACAATTCCAGTGCTTGGATGGGCCCGACGGTCTGGTATTAATTCTGGACCGTGCCAGCACAAATTGTGGTAAGATTGGTGATTGGGCCAAATTGGAGAGAAAATGGGGGAAAGCATACAAAACAAGTGTATTCACTGGTATTCTATTACAAAAAATCTGCCAACCAAGCTGTGATATTCTTGTATACTGCTTTAAAAAATAGAAATACAAATATTTTATTTCTGACATATATGAAGCTAATACTCTCTACTGTTGAATGCATTCAATAGATGAGCATGGTTCTGTTGAATACCTTTATGGAAATTTAATATACTGAAAATATATTGAAATACAAGATATTATCAAGATATTGAAATACACTATATGGGAAACTGTATAAATGATTGCATCTTTATATATTGCAATATATTACTTAATACACTGCTGTGGAATATATACATCACTATACAGGTGCAGCTCAAAAAATTAGAATATCATTAAAAAGTTCAATATTTTTTGTCACTCATTTCAGAAAGTGAAACTCATATATTATATAGATTCATTACACATAGAGTGAAATATTTCAAGCCTTTATTTCTTGTAATTTTGATGATTATGGCTTACAGCTAATGAAAACCCAAATTCAGTGTCTCAGAAAATTAGAATATTGTGAAAAAGTTCAATATTGGAAAACATGGTGTCACACTCTAATCAGCTAATTAACTCAAAACACCTGCAAAGGTTTCCTGAGCCTTTAAATGGTCTCTCAGTCTGGTTCAGTAGGCTACACAATCATGGGGAAGACTGCTGACTTTCCAGAAGACAGTCATTGACGCCCTCCACAAGGAGGGTAAGCCACAAAAGGTCATTGCTAAAGAAGCTGGTTGTTCACAGAGTGCTGTATCCAAGCATATTCATAGAAGGTTGAGTGGAAGGAAAAAGTGTGGTAGGAAAAGGTGCACAAGCAACAGGGATAACCGCAGCCTTGAGAGGATTGTCAAGCAAAATCCATTCAAGAATTTGGGGGAGCTTCACAAGGAGTGGACTGAGGCTGGAGTCAGTGCGTCAAGAGCCACCACGCACAGACGAATCCAGGACATGGGCTACAAATGTCACATTCCTCGTGTCAAGCCACTCCTGAACCAGAGACAATGTCAGAAGCATCTTACCTGGGCTAAGGAGAAAAAGAACTGGACTGGTCCAAAGTCCTCTTTTCAGATGAAAGTCAATTTTGCATTTCATTTGGAAATCAAGGTCCCAGAGTCTGGAGGAAGAGTGGAGAGGCACAGAATCCACGTTGCTTGAAGTCCAGTGTGAAGTTTCCACAGTCAGTGATGATTTGGGGTGCTATGTCATCTGATGGTGTTGGTCCACTGTGTTTTCTGAAGTCCACAGTCAACGCAGCCATCTACCAGGAAATTTTAGAGCACTTCATGCTTCCTTCTGCTGACAAGATTTATGGAGATGCTGATTTCATTTTCCAGCAGGACTTGGCACCTGCCCACACTGCCAAAAGTACCAAAAGCTGGTTCAGTGACCATGGTATTACTGTGCTTGATTAGCCAGCAAACTCGCCTGACCTGAACCCCATAGAGAATCTATGGGGTATTGTCAAGAGGAAGATGAGAGACACCAGACCCAACAATGCAGACGACCTGAAGGCCGCTATCAAAGCAACCTGGGCTTCCATTACACCTCAGCAGTGCCACAGGCTGATCGCCTCCATGCCACGGCGCATTGATGCAGTAATTCATGCAAAAGGAGCCCCAACCAAGTATTGAGTGCATAGAAATGAACATACTTTTCAGAAGGCTAACATTTCTGTTTAAAATATCCTTTTTTATTGATCTTATGTAATATTCTAATTTTCTGAGATACTGAATTTGGGTTTTCATTAGCTGTAAGCCATAATCGTCAAAATTACAAGAAATAAAGGCTTGAAATATTTCACTCTATGTGTAATGAATCTATATAATATATGAGTTTCACTTTCTGACATGAGTGACAAAACATATTGAACTTTTTCATGATATTCTAATTTTTGAGCTGCACCTGTATATTCAAAAAGGTACAAATGTTTATTATTATTATTATTATTATTTCCCATTTTCATACGGGTAGCTGTCCAGTAAAGGTTAATCATGGCATATGTCACTGGCTAGCTAGATGTCTACAGTATAAAACTAGTTAGACAGCAGTACATTCTGAGTAGCCCTGCAGCCTGAATGAATGAAACAGGACAAAATTAGTTATTCTAGCTGGCTACACCAACATCCTTTTGTTTTTAGACAAAGTCCAACATTTAATGGCTTATACTTGAAGGAATGCTAGCTATCAAAGTTAGGAAACAGGTTGGAGGGTTTAAATCCAAAATGATAGAACATGTGTAAATATAAATGAGCTTCCCATAGAACCTATACAGCTCTTAAAGCAGTATAATTAATAATGTGACTATTAGTACTTAGCAGGATAGATAGTTTCCACATAGACATACGTGGTGACCATCAGGTTTTTAGGATATGTTCTATTGCCCAAATACCATCACAGGTGTATCCTTATGTGTCCTAAATATAATGTAATCTATGCATCCTGCAATTAAATACTGTGATGAGTGATGGTGATTGGCTGGTGGTGTAGATAAATCTTCATGGGGATTGTGTGGGCTTGAACATTTGTGACGATGTAATTGGTGGGGAAATTAAGGAGTGGCATAAGAAGAATGAGAAAGTGAAGAAGCAGCAGAAAGAAACACAAAGCAACATGTTTGTGGCTTTATTGCAAAGTTGTGTGAAGTAGGATCATCGTTGCAGTTACTTTTTTAGAAAACTCTGAAAAGTGCCATACTGTTGGTGCTGAATAGGTATGGGGTATCTCCTGCCAAACACAGTAACTTGGGAGATGGTATAACTGCCACCCCAATTTAGCTTTGGAAGTCTTTTTTATCTTTTGATTGATCACATTTTAGGCTCCAATTGTAGGCCCCGAGCTCTTCAATACCAGCCTGCTAGAAAATTATCCGCGAAATGGGATAGAACCACCAATATTCAGGGAGGGTAATTGCTGATTCAAGAAATAACTGACACCTGGATTATAGTTTTTTTCTCATGCTTAAAAATTTAGTACATTTTTCAAAACTCTTAATGCAACATACAATACTGTGACGTGAAAATACTGTGACGAAACCTATCCTATCATCCAACATACCAGTAAAACAGGTTGGTCACATTTCCATAAGCAGGACATTATAAAACAAGGGAAAACATGCATGAACCTATTGCCAACCTGACAGCTTTATTGTATTTAGTGTCATCATTAAGGCAAAATAATGTTATTTCTGTTATTAATCAATATTAAAATGCAGGTAATGAACTTCGGATGAAGCTTGAACTTCGAGAACTCCATGAGAACATCCTCATGAAATTGATGTTTGACAATGCTTCATTGCATAATCAAATTAAATTTGTTAAACAAGCAGGCTAATTTGGCGTTTTATAAGGTGAGATGGAAGTCTCTGTCGGTGCGTTTATTGCATGTCACGCCCAAGACACACCTATAATTAATGAAAAGACTCGGTTCAGCCCATTTGCACGTTGGGCCGTGCTTAGCGCTCAAAAAACACACTGTGGACCTAAATGCACTTTACGCCATGCGTTTAGACAAAGCGCTAAGATCGCCAATATTATGATATACTGTTAAAAAAACATTGGCTCTTGCTGTGTTTTCAAATAATATAAACAGGAAATGTGGATAATTAAAACATTAAATAACTGCTAAGTAACAGTTGTTACCCTGAAAAGGTTAAAACCTAACCAGGTTAAAACCCAGCCAGTTCCAGGGTCAGTGCTTCCATTCCACTTCCATTGTGCTTGACGGGGGCCTAAAATCCAGCCATCCTTATCCTAAAAAAAACATTACATTTTGAACACAGGTATACCTGCCGTAGGCCAATTATCTCCCCTGCAGACTCCCATGAAATTGACATTTGAGAGCAATTGTACGGTGAAATCTATCAAATTCTCCAAACTGCTTTTCAGATTGGCGGGACATAATTCACCTGGACTGGGCGCATTAGCATTAGCACCTGGAATGGGCGCAGAGCGTGGCAAGGGTGCCAGCGGCAATGCGGTCGGATTACAGGCGTCCCGGCAGGCAGATAGAGCTGGCCCCGTAGATCTGCATGGCTTATCTGGAGCCCACAGTGATGGGACGGGAGCCGCTCGCGTCGCACCCACTCCCTCCCCCGCCCTTCCCCTCGCTGGCATTGTCCTGCTCTCCTCGGCTCCTATAAACAACCAATTACTGACCCAAACAGATGTCAGAGGCTATGATCAAATAATTTATCTGGAGTGAAGAGGCCTTAATACGGGTCAATTTCACTCTGTTAGACATGCTGTCTGACTCGAGCTGGAGGAGGCCGCGTTCGCTTGACAGGAGATTGCGTTTGCCGGGCACTGAATTCGACGGCTAGGCTCCAATCCCCTGGACGTTCACCCCGCACACAGGTGAGGGGTCTCAATCTAATGGAGACACATGGCTCCTGAACAAACCACCCCCCTTCTGTTACCGTACAATATATGTAATGCATATACATGTTTTTTTTTTAAATTATATATGAATACATTTTACAAATTGTGAATTTTTTACCATTTGTAATTTTTAAATTTTATTTTAAATTGTGCTTAATGCACAAAGTATCTTAAAAAAAAACAAATCATAACAGAGGAGACCGGAGTGCATGATTACAAAAAGTGCTTAATTTTCTTTTTGTTCATCAGTTCTATGGTGCAAATTCTTATCAGCCCTTTCCAAAATCAATAATTTTGGGGCGCTGTTTAGTCAAATAGTGGGAGGGAGGTGTGCAACTGTGGGGGAGGAATTCAGCTAATCTCACGCTGGGCTGTCTCCAGACCCCTGAGATCTCTCCTACCATCTAACCTTGGCCGAGCCAATTATCTAAGCTCCATCTAATTGAACCCCCATGGAATAAACCTTGTCCAGTCACAGGGCACAAAAATCTTGATATACTTCCGAAAAGGCATCATTGACATGGGGTCTCAGCGAGCAGGATTTCACATCTACACCCTGCTATATCTGTCCTCTTTGGAAGCCCATCTACACCCTGCTTTATCTGTTCTCTTTGGAAGCCCATCTACAAGGGCAACAAGGCAGACTGTTCACCATACATTGCACCAACATGGCTTTCAAACCCCGCAAGAACATTTACCGGGAGCATACAATGCAGGCTCACATGTTCCAGCATCAGTGATATCAAGCCTCACGCTTTTCTTGACCACTGAGTTTTTTTAAATCATGGTATTCATGCTCATAACCACATTTACTGTGTTACTAAATTTAAAGCATTAGACTGCTTCTTGTGCACGTGTGCTTGTTTTGACCACTGCACTTGTGTTGACGACAGCATTTTGTGTCTTTATTTAGACCACAGCAATTTTGCTGTTCATTTTCACTACACAATTTTGAATGTTCATTTTGATCAGGATATTTTGGCCTTTCAATCTGATCATACAATTTTGGCTGTTAATTTTGGCCATACATATTTAGCTGTTCGTTTTGAAAGTTGCATATTGCCATTTCCTTTTGACAACTGCATTTTGGCTGTTCATTTTGACCATGACATTTTGGCTGTTCCCTTTCAAAAAGGTTGCCTGGAGGGTGAAAAGTGAAATGTCTTTCATTGTTTGGGGGATTTTGGTTTGTTCCCGGTTCATTTCCGGGGAGGACGTGCCTTGCTCCTCTCCCCTCTCTGCCTCCGCACTTCGCCTTTAAATACAAAAGACAAGGCCTTGAGCACTGTTCTACCTTATTATGGTAATAATTAGGGGACTGATTTTATCGCACCCTCCACAATCAGAGTGAGTGGCAATGGCTAAATAAACACCGGGAGTCCTTTTGTCCCCACGGGCAGTTCTTTGTAATTAAAATCAATAGAGGCCTCTCACAGGACCTCTTTAACCCGCTGAGCCGCGAGTCTCCTCTGCCCTTAAACAGCTTCCCTCCTCGCGCTTGCCCAGCACCATCAAGCGCCCCCATCTATTGCTTTAACGGACCCCAGAAAAGACAGTCTCCAGACAGAGGCTGTGAAAGCTGGTTTTGGGGAGGGCCCGTTGCATTGCGGCCGGCGTCGGCTGTCTTTAGGTTGTTTGTGTCCGAGTGCATCTGCTGAGCTGCCTCAGTGGGGCAAGCCTCTGACCTTGGGAGCAGCCGTCTGATCACTGCTGTGCTAATGCAGGCGCTGTACTGGTCAGAATGTGTGTTCCTCCCTGTCCTGAACAAGACACACTGAGAAAGGCTCTGCCGTGTCCCCTACAGTATATAAGACTCTGCAGTGTCCCCTACACTATATCCGACTCTGTAATGTCCCCTACACTATAGGCCTGTATCAGGCTCTGCAGTGTCCCCTACATTATATCAGACTCTGTAATGTCCCCTACACTAGGCCTGTATCAGGCTCTGCAGTGTCCCCTACATTATATCAGACTCTGTAATGTCCCCTACACTAGGCCTGTATCAGGCTCTGCAGTGTCCCCTACATTATATCAGACTCTGTAATGTCCCCTACACTAGGCCTGTATCAGGCTCTGCAGTGTCCGCTACACTATATCAGACTCTGTAATGTCCCCTACACTAGGCCTGTATCAGGCTCTGCAGTGTCCCCTACATTATATCAGACTCTGTAATGTCCCCTACACTAGGCCTGTATCAGGCTCTGCAGTGTCCCCTACACTATATCAGACTCTGTAATGTCCCCTACACTAGGCCTGTATCAGGCTCTGCAGTGTCCCCTACACTATATCAGACTCTGTAATGTCCCCTACACTAGGCCTGTATCAGGCTCTGCAGTGTCCCCTACACTATATCAGACTCTGTAATGTCCCCTACACTAGGCCTGTATCAGGCTCTGCAGTGTCTCCTACACTATATAAGACTCTACAATGTCCCCTACACTAGGCCTGTATCAGGCTATGCAGTGTCTCCTACACTATATCAGGCTCTGCAGCGTCCCCTACACTATATAAGACTCTACAATGTCCCCTACACTAGGCCTGTATCAGGCTATGCAGTGTCCCCTACACTATATCAGGCTCTGCAATGTCCCGGACACTAGGCCTGTATCAGGCTATGCAGTGTCCCCTACCTACACTATATCAGGCTCTGCAGTGTCCCCTACACTACATCAGGCTCTGCAATGTCCCGGACACTAGGCCTGTATCAGGCTATGCAGTGTCCGCTACACTATATCTGGCTCTGCAACATCCCCTATACTATATCAGGCTCTCCAGTGTCCCCTATAGTATATCAGGCTCTGCAATGTCCCTTACACTATATCAGGCTCTGCAGTGTCCTCTTCACTATATCTGGCTCTGCAATGTCCCCTACACTATATCAAGCTCTACAGTGTCCCCTATACTACATCAGGCTCTGCAATGTCCCTTACACTATATCAGGCTCTGCAATGTCCCCTACACTACATCAGGCTCTGCATTGTCCTCTTCACTATATCTGACTCTGCAATGTCCCCTACATTATATCAAGCTCTACAGTGTCCCCTATAGTATATCAGGCTCTGCTGTGTCCCCTACACTTTATCGGGCTCTGCTATGTCCCCTGCACTATAGGCTGTGATACAGTGCATACGGTAAGTTTTCAGACCCTTTCCACATTTTGTTATGTTTCAGACTCATCTTAAAATGGATTAAAAAATGTTTTTTCTCATCAATCTACAATCGATAACCCATAATGACAAAGTGAAAACATGTTTTTAGAAATTTTAGCTAATTTATAAAAAATCTAAATCTGAAATTTCTCATTTACATAAGTATTCATACCCTTTGCTTTAACATATTTTTAAAGTATCATATTTCATATTTGGTCACATATCCTTTGCATGCTGTTACTTCCTGAAGTCTGTGACCCATCAACATCAAAAGACTCTCGATATCTTATTTTCAGGTACTGTTACAAGCGATACTATAATATCTCTGCATTTGAATTGATCTCTATGTGAATTTGGGGGTGGGACTAGATTCAGCTGTAAATTACGCTGGTACAGTATGGAACACATGACTGGCGAAATGGCTGTAAGTCATCAAGGGTCTAAGGTATCAAACGAGCCCCAAACCATCACTCTGTTGCCAGATATGGAGTAGATGTGGATGGATCACTTTAAGGGTTGTTTCTCCTGACTTTTTTTCCCCATAGAGTTTTATAGGAAAATTAGTCGGGAGAAATAACCCTTGCAGTGATCCATCCACATCTACTCCACATCTGGCAAAAAAGTGATGGTTTGGGGCTCATTTGATAGCTCAGACCCTTGATAACTTACAGCCATTTAGCCAGCCATGTGTTCCATACTGTACCAGCATAATTTACAGCTGAATCTAGTCCCACCCATCAATTCCCATAGAGATCCATTCAAATGCAGATAGGTTATAGTATGGCTTATAACAGTACCTGAAAATAAGATATCGAAAAATAAAGGATATGTGACCAAATAAGACACACTCAGCTCTGATATTACTCTGGCACAGAGACACACTCAGCTCTGATATCACTCTGGCACAGAGACACATGAAGCTTTGATATTATTCTGGCACAGAGACACACTCAGTTCTGATATTACTCTGGCACAGAGACACACTCAGCTCTGATATTTATGTGGCACAGAGACACACTCAGCTCTGATATTACTCTGGCACAGAGACACACTCAGCTCTGATATTACTCTGGCACAGAGACACACTCAGCTCTGATATTTATGTGGCACAGAGACACACTCAGCTCTGATATTACTCTGGCACAGAGACACACTCAGCTCTGATATTACTCTGGCACAGAGACACACTCAGCTCTGATATTACTCTGGCACAGAGACACACTCAGCTCTGATATTACTCTGGCACAGAGACACACTCAGCTCTGATATTACTGTGGCACAGAGACACACTCAGCTCTGATAATACTCTGGTACAGAGGCACACTCAGCTCTGATATTACTGTGGCACAGAGACACACTCAGCTCTGATATTACTCTGGTACAGAGACACACTCAGCTCTGATATTACTCTGGCACAGAGACACACTCAGCTCTGATATTAATGTGGCACAGAGACACATATGAAGCTCTGTTATTACTGTGGTACAGAGACACACTCAGCTCTGATATTACTCTGGTACATAGACACACATGAAGCTCTGATATTACTGTGGCACACACCGTGGTAGCCCCGTACCCTAATGGCACCATGTTGGACGGACTCTATTGGCGCAGATAGCGCCGCTCTTCTCCAGCTTTTCAGCCTTAATTTTCCGAAGATTGCTTTGCCCATTGGAGAGGAGAGAAACCTGATTCCCGCTCGTCTCCTGGAGCCCTTAGGCCGTGATGAGGTGTCAGTATTGTTCAGCCAGGCCCGCGTCATGCAGGCTTAACCGTGAGTGGCTGTTTTTAACACATCAGCCCGAATTACTCCACTGGCGAAACTAAGCAGCAATTAGACATCCCAGGCCCCAGAGCGGAAATGAGAAATTTGCTGTTTGGCCTTCAGATGAGACTGGCCTCCTCCTCCTCGCCACTCGCGTTTCATCACAACTGAGATCCGCCAACAGCCGTCACTAACAACCTTTCTGTGGGCCGCTCTTCAACTAATTTCCTCTCACCCCCCTCGCAACCCCCGTTCCCCTGCCCCCACCCACTGGCCCATTCTCTCACATCACTTCACCATGGCTGGCAGTGGACAGATGCTGAGCCAACATAAGCGTATTTCCACCAGTGCAAAGTCTCACCCACGACTGATTGACTCCCTAATTTATGAGTGCCGTTCAATCTAACTGCAGAGTTCTCTTTTTCTTAAAAGTTCACTTTCAATTGTAAGTTCCCTAATCAGTCTTAGCACTGATTGGTTAAAATATGAATCCACTGTTACTTTTGCAAGAAACATGGTTTCCATATGATTAATCCTGCTTTAGTGAGCTGTAAACGAGCTTTATTGTTTTAAAAAAGTAGTTTTAAAATCTCAGGCGGATTAAGCTACACTTAATGTTATTTCATTTGTTCTATTTGGTACTTTATCTATAATATAACTTGAAGTGATGATATTTATTGCACAGGGTCTTCAACTATGGGCAAGGATTAACAGTCAAAATTACATTTTTTATATCCCTATTTATTATTCATAATTCACCATCACTCTGAATATAATTTTAGGTGACTTTAGGGATTGCTGACTATTGACAAATAAGTGCTAGTGTTTGGTACTTTGCACTCAAACCTGCTAAAAACTCCCTTAAATGAAGAAAGCACTCAACATCTCAATGAGAGGGCTTAAGGTAGGCACGTGGCAGTGGTCCCCAACCCTGTTCCTGGAGATATACCGTCCTAATTTCAACCCTAATTTGGCATGCTTGTTTCACACCGATTCTACTAATTAGCAGCTCAATGAGATCTCTAGCTGTTGAATGAGGTGTGCTTTGTTAGGGATGGAGTGAAAAGCTACAAGACAGTAGATCTCCGGGAACAGGGTTGGGGACCAATGGCCTAAGGTATGCCATAAGCCTTTTGTATTTGTGTATTTATGTTCATATTTATTGTTTTTTACGTGTATATACCCAGTAACACTTGAGTGGTATAATCCTTCATGTATTTGTCTTTTCATAGATTTAACTATCTTCACATTTTTAGTTGGTGGGGTAGAAAGAAAAGAAAGAATAAAAGGAAAGGGCATAGGAGTACTTAGAAACCCCTACATCCGGTGTACATATGTGTCTCATGTCACATGCCAGATATGCATGTTAAAATACACGTACACATTTATGTGTATATTTAGTATAAATATGACCATGGGGTTAAACACTGCACTGCATGGGTAGTGTCTATTAGCCCCATCAAACAACTTATTTAATTCTATCAAACTAGAATCTGCCTATCGAATTTCATGCACAACATTCTATGTGCCATTGCAACGGACAGTTAACTGCATTAATTGGAGAGCTGATTCCATTAATTGCTGAATGAGGAATTAAAAAATCAATTATAAACTAATACATGGTGGGTGGCTTTGCTGGAGTTGAATAGTGTATGATAGGAAAAAATACTGGACGAGAACGGGAAATGTACTTTATACATTTAATTTGGTATGTCTACATCTGTGCTTCTCAACAACCCCAACAACCCCCTATTATTACTATTATTATCATCATTACTACAGTGGATGCAAAGACTGGTGGCTTCAGGTGTTCTCACAGTTGGACACACCCGTCACAGGCCTTACATTCCGCCAGGGGGGAAGGGGGAGACTAGCCTACAGCCTGCTGCACCCCTGCCTCACTCTCTGACACCATACATCTCTGCAAATTGATTTTTGATACCCATACTGACCTGGAAGGGAGACAAAGCAATGACTCTCCAAAGTGGAAAACAGTATTATACCCACAAACATCAGCGACTCCCCAGCAGGTTAAATCTACCGCATGGGCGAATTGTCTGACCCTCTGCCCCCCTCCCCCACCCCTACCCCCTGCCTCTATCCATCCATCCGCAGGCACTTTACCGCTGAAAGAGGGTAAGTAACAAACTGCTGAAAGTAATAAGAATAAAATCAGACTCAACCCTGTCCGCTGGAACATTTGATATCACTGCCGAACTCCTGACTCAGGCCGTAGTCCATCTTGTGGGATAAATAAATAAACAGACAGGGAGCAGAGGGGTGTCGGGGGAGGGGGGGGTGTGGCAGGTTAGGTAAGTTGGCCGTATGGCGTTTTGTCTCATGACAGATGGCGTTCATTCCCCTGCAGTCCCACACTCGAGCATGCTGCCTGCTTCAGCGTTCCTGAGGACCGGGACAAGGTCTGGGGGAGACGGGAAAGGTGGAGGGAACGGAAAAATATGTAAAAACGTGTCGCCTGATGGAAAGATAGTTTGTCACATTGCATCTTTGTTTATCACTCAGAAGGCTCGGGAGTGTGGCGGGGGCTAGTCATACACTCCATGACAACCCTTGATTGGCGTGTGTTTTGGTAAATCATCAGCTCCGGAGCCCTCAACGGAAGGTGGAACCCAGGGTTAATAAAGTGCGGCACATCCGCCAAGGCCTTGTAAACAGTTTTCAAATGAGTAAGAGAATGCCTCGGTCTGTCAAGAGTAATACACTGCCCCAACTAATGTGCATTCAGATACAAAGTGCACTTTGGTCAACATCCGATTCCTTTTATTATTTTATTTGCAGAGTTCTGTTTTTTAATAACTGTTGCCATACATTTATTAGCACTGGGTTTAATGCACAAATTCAGTCCAGAAAAAAATGTGTAAAATGGCCCTTGCCCTTTACTTAATGCTGAGCCAGAGCCTACATTGAATATGGTTTCACAGAGGTGGATTTTATGGTTATTACAGAAATTACAATCTCTTTGTGAAAGACAACATAATGTACTTCTTCGGAGTGTGTGCGATGAACAGTCGACAATTTCACCATCTCCAAATACTTATTGCCTCCACCTCATTTCAAAGGTATCACTAAGGCAACTTCAAATGTATTCTTTCGGGCCATTAGAAGCACTGAGCACACATTTCCCAGCTGTGGTTAAGCAGGAATCCAAGCATGTGCAGACACCAAGAGATGGTGTTCATTCAAGTTGGTACTGTACACATGCCCACTGAGGGCCAAGCAAATTCAGTACAGGTACAGTAACACTGCCTGCCCTCTACTTTAACCTCTTCCACTGCATGTTTCAGGTGAAGAAACAATAATGGTGTCAAAATGATCATTTAAATGTCATTTATCTCATGTGCATTTGCACTCTCTAACAAGGTATTTGAGATTTTATGATCAAAGACAGGTACTACACTATAAAAGTGGCTAAATTCTAGTGGTTATCCAAAAAAATAAAAACATTTTTTGTCTATCATGGACTGTATATTGGAGGGAATTTCTGAAGGTTAATATTAAGTATAAATTGCATATATGAACATGCCTGATGCACGTTATAATATGGCTGGGGGTAAAACTCTCTCATTAGAGTTGCTTTGAGACCAAGCCTATTTAGCAACAGATTAGCATGCGCTCTTTGTCAGACACCATTTAGCTATGTATATAGAAAACTATTCTCAAACTGCCTTCTATTTTCTGTTTATCAACATTGTATCAATTTTTATTTGTGGCTATGGTATCAGTCTGCCCCTTGGCTGATGAGCAATATGTTTGTACGCATCTATCTGTTCCCTTGGTAATATAACACCCACACACGTAAATTAAATTCTGATTGGACGATTTCCAAATCATCCAGTGCTAACGTATGCTGCCTGCTGCCTCACACCTGATTGGATGGCTTCTATCTGTCAATTAGTGATTTTTCCACTCCAGCAGAAAGCTTATTTCTATTTAGACGCATTGAAAGTCACTAAGCAAACAAACACAATAATGAAAAATAGCATCAATGAAGCACCACAGAGAATACCCATGAGTGCATGAAACTTTCATTTATACAGAAAGCTGATGCTTGTTCTCTTTGATGGTTGTATGTGCACATACTGTATGTGCCTGTATGTGTATGTATGTGTTGTAATAAGAGCTGGTTTTTGGGTTCCAGTTGTGTGCTTTTAATCACATTACAATGAGAACCACAGTCAAGTAAGCCTACTTACAGATAAATTATGTTTGAATGACAGCCTGCAATGTTTCTGGTCCACTAAAAATCTGTAAACACAGTAAGTTTGTTTCAGGTTCAGGCTGGGCCACAGTTTTCTGAGGTTCTATTCAGGTAATGCACTCACTCTCTGTGATGTTTTTCCTAACCTTCACAGCAAAGAGTGTCACCCATCAGAGAAATCCTACACAGGACATGTGCAGATACACATATTTTCACAAGTGTCTATTTTCATGGGTGAAACGCATGGATTATTTTCTCTTTTCCCACCTTCGTTTGGTGCACATCCAGATGGATGGTACTCTAGGCGACCGCCCTTGTCGCCTATGCGTAGAACCTGCTCTGCGTATACCCATTTGATTTTTATATGAGAGACATTAGAAGCAGAACCAGTGACTGGATTGTTAAAGGCAAGAGCCAACATACTAAATTACAAATTGATGGTGAAATTCCCCTTTAAGACAGTTGTGCTATATTTCTTGTCAGGGAAATGTTCTGGAAGAACAGGGCTTTAGAAACTGTATAGCAGTATCTCTGTGCCAAGGCACAAATTCAGTTGAGCGACTGTTTATTGTCCTGGTATGTACAAGCAACATGGGTCTAAAAGCCAAACTACTGCCTTTTACAAACATAATGCAAAGGGGGACACACAGGCTGAGTGTCAGTACCTCGCTGTGACAAAGTGGTGCCATTATGTTACTGTGACAGAATCCCTCCAAGGGCAATTTCTAGAAATTATTTCAACAATGTAACAAGTGAAATGTCACCGTTCGCTAATTATGTTTATGCTAATTGTTAATTAGGCCCTTAATGGGGACCATCTTAATTAACAATGGCTATGGAAATGCAGCACGGGGCTGCGTGGGACCATAAATGGAGCAGCTATTGCCAACTTCCAGTGATTAACCCGGATTTATTGGTCTTTTATTGCATCTGCTTAGTGCAATGATGGATCGAAATATTCTCCCTATAAATATATATAAATATTAAAGAGGCTTCAGGACTAGGAATAATTTATCCCATAATTAGACAGGTTTTGTAAAAAGCCAGCACCACTTAAGGATTTAAAATAATGTCCGGCACTCTTCTAAAGTATTCCCCCACACACATTCTCCATCGAGCACACCTCTATTGTGCAAAATATTTTTGAAACCACAGGCCTCCCGCTAGATTCGCAGCAGTGTTATTGTCCTTGATCAGCTGTTTCGCTGGTCGTGCTGAGAAAAGACGAACGACCCATTTCTGTGGGGAACGTGAGGTTTTGTGAGGGGGGCCGGCTATGGCAAAGAGCAGATAAAGGACTCCACTGCGGCTAATCGATACGTCGCACTGCCTGTTCAATTATTGATAACACAATTTGCGTTATTTGCAACAAAAACAATGTCTTCCAACCTCACATTTTTCTGTGTCTCTTGAAAAACACACACAAAGTCATTTTGTTGATCCATCGAAGTCTCAATGCACATCAAAATCAGACAGAGGGGTTTTTCATGTTGAGACCATCCATATCTTTAGATATGTCCTTGTTTTCTTAAAGAACATAATCCTGCCATTTCACTCTTAGGCCAGGCAGTAGGTCACGGCAGTGGGTTTTGCCTTATGATTGACGTACTGTATCAAACTAGAACCTTTTCATGTCTGTATTTTTTTTTTGGGTGAAATAAAAGCATGCAGCAATGATCGGTCATAAAATGTATAGCATTCACTGAGACTGTTCATCTGCTGAAGATAATAAAATAACTTTCTTTTTGTCAAATGTGGCAAAATAAATTCTGTCAACATCATGCTGCCATACAATTAAAGCCATTAAGTTATTTTAGATTCATGCCAAAAACATTATTTAGTTGTACTGTAACTTTTTTCCAGTTCTAGTTATTTTTTTGTGTCTAACCCTTATTAAATAACTCATAAATCGATATTAATTGCACTTTGCATTTGTATTTATTTGTTCTGTGTGCAGCACTGTTCAGTTTAGTTAACTGTGTATATATCACACGTTCCTCTGTTCTTGTCATATGCAGCCAGGGCAGCCGGGGGAACTCTCTTTCTGTGTGGCCTTCTTAACACAGATGGGAACATGTCACATTGATTGACAATGATATGCATAAGCCCACCTTGTCAGAATATGCAGAAGGCTGTATAATTGCTGTAAAGTGGAACATCTTACTTTAATTATCTGTGCCAAATCACGTGCCACTCTGTTGCACTTGCTTGATTGAATTTGACGTGAACATGGGGCTGATTCGAGTATGGAAGTGACAGTTGTGCGACGTGTGGCATCTGACAGAACCTGCCAGTGCAGTGCGCCTGCATGCAGCCTGCTGCTAAATGCATCACCCGCCCTTCATCACCGAGAGAACCACAGAGAATGCAATTACTTTGCCCAAACAAAACAAATGCAATTCTGCCATACAGATATGTATATGATAAACAAAGTTTTAAATGACAGTAAGTGACAATACCTAAAAAACTGGAAAATGAAAATAAATGTGCCACACCACTCTTATTTGATCTATATCAGCGATTCCCAAACCTCTCCTTGGCTACCCCCTGCCAAATCCAGGCATTTGAGCACACCTGATGCATATAAACAAGACCTTGATTATTTGTACCAGGAATGCTTGAGATGGAACACATGGAATACCTGGATCAGGGGGTACCTGAGGAAAGGTTTGGAAACCACTTCCCTATGCTCGGGAATGTCCGTTGGATCTGCAGCAACAAAGTTTACCATCGCTCTTCACCGGAGTTGAAGATGTCGGGACTGATCCGGGAGTGCAAGCAATCTCTAAAAGGCAATCGGGGAAGGGAAGGAGAAGATAATGCGGGGGAGAAGCGAGGCGACGAGTGGTAAGGCTGACGCGGTTTGGTGCTCTGTTTCGACAGTGTACAGAGACCGCAACACTGCGTGTATGGAGGAAAGTCGTGGAGGCGGAGTTTGTGTGTTGGACTGCTTAATGACAATGGACATCTCGGGACAGCAGGTTTTCTTTTAAATCATGGCTGTATTCTACTTTAATTAACTTAATTAGTTTGATTAATGCAATGATTCTATTGAATGTTTTTATTTGATATGTTTGTTTGTGTGTTGTGGGTCTGCCCCACTGTCTATGTCTTTTTTGTTGAGGCTGGTGGATACAACTGAAGTTCCCTAAAGAGAAAATAAAAGTTATTCTATTCTATTCTATATTATGACAGTGCTTTCCAACACACAACGCAAAATGGTACTGTTCTGTACATGGCTTAATAGGAGCAAGGAAAACCAACTGGGTTGTGCAAAAGTTCCTTGGGAATGTTTATAATTGTGAAATGGGGAATGGGAAATTTACTGAATGTACGATTAATACAATGGCAACTTGTATTTGTGAATGTAAAACAAAAAATTTAATAAAACTAATCAAGGAATTAACAATAAAAATGTTTGTAAAATTGTTTTTCCAAAAGTCCCATTTTTATAAACCATACTTTTCAAGGTAGGCATAGTTTTTCTGATAAATGGTTAGATATTTGCAGATTTACTTTTACGTTATTATTCTTAGAGATGTAAGTATAAAAATGTGATTTTCCATGCAAAAAGTCAACAAAAACATTGATTTTCTCAAAATTGGTAGTTTTGCCATAGTTTTGGAAAAACACTCTTAAAAAACACTCTTTACACAAAAGTTAATTTAGGTATGCAAAGTGATATATCCTAGTATTAAAGTTTAAGCATGGAGAAGCAATACATGTGATGTAAGCACTGATCAGTCAGATCTGACTGCCGACATCAGCCTATGTGGGTTCTGAAATGGGTAGGTGATAATCACAGTTTTCTTTTTATCATAGACAGAAAGTGAAAAGCAGTGAAGTATCACAGTCAATATAGTAAATACACTTACAAGTGTATCAAACATTTGGCAAATGAGTAGCTACAATATGTAACTCAGCTACCTAGTAAATGTAATAATACCAACTAGCACATTGGTCCAATATAACTTGGTAAAATATACAACTGGTAAGCAATCTAGATAATGTAAGTTAAGGGGGTAGCCTAGGTTCAATACCTGTTTTTTTCTGACATTGACAGCTGATGTGCAAGCCCTATGATAGCTTGCTGTTGCTCCAGCTGGCTAACAATCTCACTGCTAGCTACCAGGTGACATTATTTTACCGGACAATCAAAGTATTCGTTTGTACCACCATAGCCATATATTAAGCTTGTACAAGCCAGAACTAGTTAAGCCTGTTGTGCCAATTTGTTAGGGTGATAGAACAT
Source organism: Ilyophis sp. 1 JC-2022 (assembly GCA_022702515.1). NCBI lineage: Eukaryota > Metazoa > Chordata > Actinopteri > Anguilliformes > Synaphobranchidae > Ilyophis > Ilyophis sp. 1 JC-2022. Next base: position 111,956,138 of record CM040404.1, on the reverse strand, counting down.
TGAGGAGAAACTATAAACTAAAATGCTACATGCTAGAATATACTAGAATATATCGTGATTTCTGAGAAAAAGGCCAAAAATTAATGGGAGTCAATGGGCATGTGGAAACTAACGTAATGAAATCTACAGTACCTACAATCACAATTTCACAAAATGGTCCTGGCCATTGACACCATACAATACCCAGTTTCATGTATTATCTTTACTATGCACGCAAAAAACCTTTCTCACATGTACAGTACTTTATTGTCAACTTGTAACTTTAAAATTAGCTGATGGATCTTTGTCAAAGTTTTTATAACTTGTTTTTATAATAAGTTTTTCATTTTGGGGTAGCTGTTATTCATTTTGGGGTAGCTGTAATTGGGATATAGATTAAAATCTTCATGAAGCAGACAGATACTCAAACATTTGAGTTCATAAAAACTTTCCCCTGAAAAAAGCCTTTAACATAGAAACCATGAAACCATAGAAATGTGCAAATGGTGCAATATTTTTTTTAAATTATTATTTACGGGAATAGAATGAAGTTCTTTCACACAAACAGGAGAATAGCATCCATTTGTACATAGAGAATAGAGCATAAATGTACATTCTACATCTCTGTGATCACAGGTTTCATGGTACAGACTGTTGCCTGATGCTGTAAAGATGCATTCTTTTACACTCACTTTGCTTTGACTAATACTTCCATTAAATTCTAAATTCATAATGTTACACAAGTAAGGAAAGACAAACTATTCCTGCAGAGGTCTGAAAGCTAAGAACACATTGAGAGCCAGGCCCCTGCATTCTTATTCATTGTTACTAATTAAGTCTGATCATTAAGCCAATGAAAGATAAGGATTTAAACTATATTGGTTTGGTTTCTGTCAAGGAAATGACATCCCCGCCCCGACTAATCACATTTTGCTTCCTGGGACCTCATCAATCAGATGGGGAAAATAAACGCTTGAATTAAAACACCAGTGAATCTAGTCTGCTAGTTATCATTAGCATTCTCGGCTAATGAACATTCTGCTTCATGTGTTATGGTTCTGTTTGTTTGTGTATTGTGTTCTGTTTATTTTCTGTTACTTTATTATTTTCCTTACATGTGTTTGTTTGTGTTCATTAGTATTACTGGTTACGTTCCCATTTGACACTCCATTTCAGTTCCCTTGTCTGTCTATGTTTCCATGTTATCCTAGAATCCACTTCCTGTATTCGTGTTTGCACATTTCGGTACATGCAGGTTTTCCCCTGTATATCGAGTCTTGTTTTCCTTTCTTCTTAACAAATTATTATTGTACATATACTAATCCAACTAACAATACTAACTGTGTGTTTATATGTATATACTAACGACAACTAATAGATTAATGTGTATATATAACTAACGAATCACATTTACTAACATAGGAGATTTAGAATTGTGTACTAACGTCACTTAATTACTAATCACTCTCTTGCTCCGCACTGCAGCTGTCATTCTCCCTTAACTTTTCTATCTCTGCTCTATTTGTTGTTATTCCTTAAACTCTCTTCAGCTGAATCCACCCCTTGTGCTGTGCACTCGTTTACCTGCTAATCCCAGGCCGTGTGTTATCAATGTGTTTGCATGCATTCCAGTCCGTGTCCGTTCCCCCTCGTTATTGAATTATTGTTTCCTATTGTGTTCACCTGTGTCTATCTCCTTACTTCTCGCACCCACACTTGATTCCTTTTTGTGTCATTACTTCCCTGGTGTATATAGTCTGCCTTCCACTTGTAATCTCTGTCAGAATTTTGATCAATTCCATTTTTGTAAGCATGTGTTATTTGAGATTCTTGAAACAACCCTTCTGTACGACTTCAAGCCGGCCTTTTCTTTCTGTTTTGTCTGCCGTGTCTTTCAGGTTTTTTGACTCTTGCTACGTTTATTTTTACTACTCTTTTGGATTTGATTTTGTACCATCTCAACCCTGATTACCTGGCTACTGATCTTGGACTGTGAATAAACTATGTTTTTGCCTGCTACCTGTGGTCTGCGTTTGGGTCCTTCTCAGAACATCACATGTTCATTCTGCTGCAAACAGACTTGCCACTCAGACATCACTGCAGCAACGCAGGGAGAACCACTGTGTTTCCAATTATGTGGTACATTAAATCTGTTTCCAGTTGTAACTGGATGACGTGCATTTCAACTTGTGATGGGATAAAGTGTATTTCCAATTTCAGCTGGAGAAACTGCATTTCCATTTTTTTCTGGCTGACAGAAACCTAGCACCTGCAAGCCATCTCTTACAGCTATACATCACTACAGCAGGAGTGTCTCACTTAACGTTGGAATCTCCAAAATGATATGTCAGAGTATTTTTATACAATACAAGACTGGTGTCCAAAAGTACCTCTGTGCCATAAACCTAGTATGTGTTTCTTCCAGATTTTGTTGGACACGAAAACCAGAACTGACCTTACAACATAGAATTATGAAGGCTTGGCGAAACACTTTTTCATTTGCAAGGATGTTAAGGATATTTACGCAGACTGGTGAGAAATTAAAGGAAAACGCAACTTAGTGTCTTCGTAAGGTGTTGGGCCACCACGAGCCACCAGAACAGCTTAAATGTGCCTTGGCATAGATTCTAGTCTCTGGAACTCTACTGGAGGGATGGAACACTCATTTGGTATTTTGATAATGCTGGTGGAGCGCGCTGTCTAACATGTCGTTCCAAAATCTCTCATAGGTGTTCAGTTGGGTTGAGATCTGAGATCATAGCATGATGATTCACATTTTTATACTCATCAAACCATTCAGTGACCCCTCATGCCCTGTGGATGGGGGCATTGTCATCCTGGAAGAGTCCACTCCCATCAGGATAGAAATGTTTCATCATAGAATAAAGGTGATCACTCAGAATAACTTGTAATTATTTGCAGTGACCGTTGCCTCTAAGGAGACAAGTGGACCCAAACCATGCCAGGAAAATGCCTCCAATAACATAATAGAGCCACTGGACCCCCTCATTGTAGGGGTTTTTCCTTTAATTTGTCACCCGTCTGTGTATATATATATATATATACAAACAAAGTATAACTGTACTTTTTTGCATTTTAAGTAGTTTAACGTAACGTTAGAACTTATCACATCACCAGCCAATAATAAAACTCGAAAATCGCTGGCATGCCAAGGACACAAGATAACAGCAGTGTACTCCTTGCAAAGGGTAGGTGCATAAAGTACTGAAAACAGGAAAAACAGCCGTTATTTCGTTGTTTGCGGCTATTTCATGTGCTTTTGCGTGTTTTGCTATAGCCTAGATGTGTGTTTATAGCACATTATAGCCTACTTGTAATTAGAAATTTCGTTCTTTTTTATTTCATATAAATATGTAATTTTCTTGATCTACGTATTTTATATTATAGAATTGTAACTTGTAAATTGTTGCCTGAATTGGCACAATTTCATTGTTAATAGGCCTACAATTGAATAGGCTACACAGCCTATTTAATATAGCCTAATGTTTCTTGCATGCATTTTATTTACGGTCTTTTCTTAAAGCTGTAGTTTTTTATTTCAGACAAACATGAATACTGTAATTGTGACAGATACGTCTACCACTAGGGGTTCAACGTGGATCGGGTTAAAGAAATCTGGAAATCCAAGTTGGCTTTAGCGAATTTACCAAGACGAGAAGGGTGACAGCGGGAGGAGGGAGGAGGGTTAAGCCGACACAACCCGTAAGATAAAACCATAATGTGTTAAGCATTCACTATTTAAGATCAGAAAATGAAGGCAAATTCATAGGCCTACAATAGTGGCTGCAACAACAATATTGTTGCTTATTTGACGCCTTCTCCATTCAGAGTAACGTGCAGTCGCTTAACTTTTACCGTGTCAGGAAAATCTACTGCATTTCTCACTTGACAGGTGTCAATTTCTGATCCTGTCGGCACATCCGAATAATTGATTATCCGCTCATACCACCCACTGATTATTCAACCATGACAAATATGAGTTTTGCACACCCCTATTAACTGCACTTAGGACGTAGCTAGTAACTAGGCAATCGCGGTACCTAGCTAACTTAACTCATATGGCCAGCCAGCTACGACATTGGGCAGCTAGTTCTGAATAATTTAATAACTGTTAAATTAAAACGGATTGCCATAAGCTATTGTTAGCTTGCTGGCTAAATGTTAAAATGACTTGCCATGAGCTATCGTTAGCTTGCTAGCTAGCTAACCCAGTATTGCCATACATGACTCGGGAGACAAAGTTAATCAACCTCCCCGTCAGAAACACGCTCAAACAAACTGGAGAGTAGGGTGATTGTGGACGGGAGGGGGTGGAATAGCTAAATTAATATCTAAATTGATAAGCTAGCTAGTAATGTCTAGTAATGTCATTTTTAAAACAACCAAAAAAAAACGTAACCTGCGACATCAGAAGGGATCAGCCTAAATCACGTATGTAGGCCTATATAAGCAGGCAGCTCTGGATATCGCTTTGCTCCAGGAGATAGCAAATAGGCTACAAAGCGCTGGGGCATAGTTGAACGCGGGAGAACAGCAGGCTTGAAAAACTGTTCAGTGTTCAGTGGTGGTGAGTGACGTTTACGAAATGCGACCGATTGCTGTCGTAATGTAGTTCACTTTAGCATAACGTTATATTTATTTTATATTAATTGCGAGTGTGGTTCAAAAATCACAAAAAGTGCATTTGTTTGTGGAGATTATTTTTATTAACAAAACGTGAAAACTCTCTTCGGCTTATATTAACTACAGACCTTATATTCGGCACAAATCCGAAAACCCCATGTTAAAACCCCATTGGAAATCGGCGAGGGAACCCATGCCCGGAAGAAACCTCCAAATTGGCATACAAAAATACGTCATGACTGTAGCACTCTATAATTGCCATTGAGATTGCATGGCAACCATAAAAAATCACCAGCCACACACTGCTCATGTGTGTTGATAAAATATGCTTGTTTTTATATTTTGCCATCGGAACCGATGGTGGTTTGACAGTTGAGAATTGTTGACATCTACAGAGCTCCGTAGTCCCGCCCCCGCCTATCCCTGGCTGGTCCCAACTTCGGGATCTTTCATCCACCCTTATGATGATATTATGGCATCAAAACTTAATGGACCAACCCTTGACATATACAGGTGCAGCTTAAGGGTTATTTCTCCTGACTCATTTTCCTATAGAACTCTATGGGGAAAAAAGTCAGGAGAAACAACCCTTAAAGGGATCCATCCACATCTACTCCATATCTGGCCGCAGAGTGATGGTTTGGGGCTCGTTTGATACCTTAGACCAGGGGTAGGCAACCCTGGTCCTGGAGAGCCGCAGGGTCTGCTGGTTTTTGTTTTCACCTTAAATACAGCAACTACTTTGACCAAGGAAACCAGGTGAGGTGAGTTAACTGTGTAATTAACTGCTTTAATTGATCAATTAAATGGCGAGTAACAACAAAAACCAGCAGACCCTGCGGCTCTCTAGGACCAGGGTTGCCTACCCCTGCCTTAGACCCTTGATGACGTACAGCCATTTTGCCAGTCATGTGTTCCATACTGTACCAGCGTAATTTACAGCTGAATCTAGTCTTACCCCCCAATTCTCATAGAGATCAGTTCAAATGCAGAGAGGTTATAGTATCGCTTGTAACAGTACCTGAAAATAAGATATCGAGAGTCTTTTGATGTTGATTGGTCACAGACTTCAGGAAGTAACAGCATGCAAAGGATATGCAACCAAATATTAAATATGATACTTTAAAAATATGTTAAAGCAAAATATTCTAATTTTCTGAGACACTGAATTTGGGTTTTCATTAGCCGTAAGCCATAATCATCAAAATTACAAGAAATAAAGGCTTGAAATATTTCACTCTATGTGTAATGAATCTATATAATATATGAGTTTCACTTTCTGAAATGAGTGACAAAAGATATTGAACTTTTTCACGATATTCAAATTTTTTGAGCTGCACCTGTATGTGATACAAAGTCCATTATATACAGTTGAACCTCGATACAACGGACACCGATGCAACGGATTCCGGATCCAACGGACACAATCTGCTAGAGTGAATTTCTGGTCCGAACGTTTAAAACTCCCGGATGAAGCGAACCGAGACCGCTACTTCAGTAAGCGTCCGCTTGGCGGCGCGCACGTGTTGTTTACAAGCGTACAAGCGTCGGTTTGCCTGGTTGTTGTGCGCTACATATCTCTTGTTATAGTGATATTTTGCATTATTCGCTGCAACGGACAAACGGCTTTAACGGACAACTGCTCCCCCCCTATTAGTCCGTTGTATCGAGGTTCAACTGTACTCACTATCGCGTGTAAACCAAATTAGAATTGTATAATTAACAGAGTTTGAGAAACATAACTACACTACCCAGAATCCCCGGTCGTACATCGCCGGCTCCCGTTTTTGCTAGCTAACGCAGTAGCTACCGGCTGTTCTGCTAGCGAAAATGGCTATCACTTGGTCTGCTCTTGTAACTTATTATGGAAGTAGCTACCGGCCAAAGAAGTAGCTACTGGCCGCTCTGCTAATGAAAATGGCTATCACTTTGACTTATTATGGAAGTGAAACTAAGAGTGTCACCAAGGGCGAGAATCACTATCAGTCTGGCCATGTCAAAAGTGTCAGCTTTACGGCTTTCACTTCAGCAGTGGGACTGGTGGTGAGCAAGTGAGTAGCCCGGAAGTTGTATTTGTTTTAGTTTTTTTTAAACGTGTTTGTTGTTTATTGGTTGGACATAATTTCAAATGACCAATTTAATAAATTATTTTAAAATGTGACAACCCCTCTCTTGGGGGGTTTTAACGTGTAGCTGCCTGACGTGTAGCTGCCACTCCCATTGTATTTTTTCCGAAAAGTGGCAGCAGACGTTCGTCACATAGTGGGCAGGACTCTATATGGGAGTAAACCTGGAAGGTCTGGAGAGGAGATGGGTGAACTGAATGAGACAATAGGATGAGGGGAGAGGAGAGCTGTGACATCTGGGAAGCCGTATTAACCCTCTTCCAATCAGAAACTTTTCTGTAGTACAGTAGATCCTCAGAGATATGAACATGAAAATTATTTGTTTTGTTGCAGATTTTTACATTTATTTTGCTACTTTAGTTAAATAGTATGTTTTAATACTTTGCTGAATACATTGAGAGACGTGTTTATTCATCAACTGCTAAAAGCAGTTTAGCTGGGTAGTGAGTCATCACCTGCTCATCGGCATACCATACATTACATTAAATTACATTAAATTACATTACATTACAGGCATTTAGCAGACGCTCTTATCCAGAGCGACTTGCACAATTATTTTTGACATATTATCCATTTATACAGCTGGATATTGAAGCGATTCAGGTTAAGTACCATGCTCAAGGGTACAATGGCATTATCCTGCCTGGGAATCAAACCTGCAAACTTTCAGTTACAAGTCCAGTTCCTTATTCATGCCATTACTTTTTTTGATATGACTAGTTCAATCACCAGCTTCACAATCCATGTCTCTATGTCTACCTAGTGCTTCTCTTGGTCAATACTTTTCAGGTTCTCAGTAATTAACACACATACATTCTTTATGACATTTCATCTATGTAATGGTTTCTATACAGGCAGGTTATTTTCTTATTATGCTGCCTTGTTCAGAAAGCAGATGCAGAAAAGCTGAATGTTCATATGAGATCCCATTTATGGCTAGTTATTAACTGGTTATTAACAAAACAAAGATTAATAGCTAGAAAATAAAAGCCTTTAAAAAATAACAAGGATTGAGTAATGCATATAACCATGCATATAACCAATTCCAATAAATGGTTCAAATTAAAACATAATTTTAATTCATTTTGACTTCAATTTCAAAGTTACAAACTACCTCTATTTCCAAAGGGTTCATATCTCTGGGGATATTTGTTGTTTTCTGGGTTTGAGTGGGATGGCATTAGGAACTGTGGTGCCAGGAAGGGTGATCCTGAGTTGTACCTTCAGCTCCCAGGTATTCCAGTAACCTGGGAGAGCTGTGGGACCGTGGACAGTGCCAGCCCCACTCACAAGCGTGGTGGTAGTGGCGGTTCATTGTCAATAGCCCAGACCCTACCCATTGCCTAATCATTGGGCCTTATACAAGTGCCTTGCTCCCAGGCCCTGGGAGTGCTTCTTTTCTCTATGGCTGCTGATGGTTTGTTGGTGATTTTTGTTACGGGCTTTTTTCCCGGCCTCGTCCTGTGGAGTTTCTTTGGTTTCTAGTTTCCTAATTCTTTGTTTTTTTTACGAATTTTGATTGGTTTTAAGTTCTGGTCTATTAAGACTGTTCCCCACATGATCAGTGGCCACTCCCAGTGCTGCATACATTACTTAGCTGATTATTTGCTGGTTTTTAGATCTTCATTCACAATCAGTGCTGTGTTTCATGTGTACTGCACTAGACACTCTTGAGTCTCTTGACCTTCAATCTGACTACACACCCTCAAATTCCATTGCTAATATTTCAGGCAAGCGCATGAGCACTATTCCGTATTAGGTCTACTGCTTGTAACCAATTATTCAATGAACTTGTCAGTCTAGCAATTAATCAATTTGGGCTTTGACTGGTGTTCTGAAAGCCATGATCAGGCTCACATTGCAATATTATGGAGTTTGTTAATGGAGGTGATTAATCAGTGCATTTGTTAGCAGATTAAACCAGAATGACTAAAATCTAAACCTGATACTAAAACTATAAGGAAATGAAGCAGCCCTAGGCAAGATCACCAGCATGTTCACTTGGGGACTGCTTTGTGTCTCCATCTCTGGAGATCCAACACTTTCACTATAAGAGAACAGCAGTCTTTCCCACAGGGCCTGTGCTATATTTTTTCTATTAACTTGGCAGACCTTTAAATGAAGGAATTAATTCACTACGACAATAAAAACAGTATCCAAGCCCTGTGCTCCCTGTTTGCCTTTTGCCAACAACAATAAAACAAGGTTTTATTGGACTTTACACCCTGGTCAAATAAAATGGGGATTTATGACAAACAAGAATAACTTGTTTTGGTAAAAAAAAAAAAAACCTCTTTAGAGTGTCACCTATAAAAAGAAACCAATCAGCCTGGCTCAGTTTATTTTTTTTATTTTTTTTTGCATGTTATATGGTGGCACAGGAAGATGGAGACACCATGTGCAGGTTCCATAATTCTCAGGTGAGTATAAAGCAGAGATAAGCGAAATGATCGTTCTCTCTGTGATTGCACGGCAAAGACCCTGTCTTTATTGCTCATCCCAAAAGAATGCGGACATGAGAAAGCCCAGCTCTCTGAAAGGAGCCGTCCCCTGCTGAAAAGGATTTTTACCTTGAGACAGCCCCTGTTGTGAACTCCCGTTAGGTTTGAGTTTACAAATCTATGCAGGGCAGAAACCAAAGACACAGACAACTATGCAGTGGTGTCCAGTGATTTGTGCCCAGGTCTTCGAGAGTTGCTTTGCATGTTCTGTTGCGTACTTGACCCTGGTAAATTTCCCATGTGGGGTTCAGCTGTAAACTTGCTTCCAGCTATTCATTGCATTCTTTTAATTTTCTCATCTGGTGTCCGTTGCCATCAAACTTATCTACTGCTGAAGGGAAATGAGGCAATTCAGGCCCTTGGGCTCAGGAAAAACAGCAGTCGCACCTAGATTCAAACCTGCAGCCTAGTCACAGCTCCCTAACTGACATATGTAGCATAAACGCTGTTCCACTCGATAGCCATTCTTATTGTTTTGCTGAAGCCTACTGTCCAGTGCTTCAACTGCTGTCACTCAGGTTGAACCTCCGTGTCCACACAACCACCCCCTGCCCCTAGCACACACAAACACATACACACTCACACACAAAGCCATTGTAGCCCACTTGCGTAGAGGTACAACATGTCAGTGGATTTATAGCCGAGGATCCTCTCTCCTAATTAAGTTGATAGGACTCTGGGTTCCAATGCATTTAAACTACTCCTGTCCCTGGCACGTTCTACAATTTAGCACCAGAGCTACAAGTGCAGGCACAGATACCGTGCCCTGGTGCATAAATCCACACCCAATCTGTAATCACACACAGAGTGCGACTGGGGCCTCTGGGAACCCTCACAGATGCATCTTGTCACTGGTGTCAGGATGGGCGAGAGGGGGTTGGGGTACACCGGACGCCTTTCCCCTTAATGGTAGTATACTGTGCTGTGCTGCTAATATTTACCAGCGGAGAAAATCATGGGATTGTATATTGATTGAGGGGCCGTAACCGCAGGGTGACACACAAACTAACCCTGCTGACAGAGTGAGCGGAGGTCTGTGTCAGCAGAGGACAGATAGAAGTGAGGGAATCACGGATGGTGTCCTGGTCGAGGAGGGAGTATTTATTGTAGGAATAGATCACCATTGTCTGCCTTTTATGGTGGGAGAGGAACGGGTCTGCTCCGAGGGCAACAATCATAGACCCTTGTTGCCGCGTCTTTACCCACACCTGACTTGTTCAAGTGACGGCTACTTTTCTCCTCAGATTTTTTTTCACCAATCAGTCTGACGTAGATTGCGCTGTCTGCTGAATGGTCATAGCTAAGCCCCAGAAAAAAATCTTCATCTCGCATGTATTTCAGTCCTCCACCTCCTTTCAAGCCATGTGTCAAAGTCTTTCAGTTAATTGCGACAATCATGTCAGTTAATCATTCCATCACCACTTTATCAGGCACATGAGAAAAATGACAGCACAATGTGAAAAATATATAGCCATTGACACATCACTTGAGGTGTATTAAAACAATGTGGCAAAAGCATTTGAACATTTCCCAATGCCCTTTGCCACTGAGAAGTAATTCATACTGTGCAGATGCACTATATCGGCTAGAATGATTTCTAAATCACTTGTGATTGGTTGTCTTTGCAAAATAAGCAAAATGTGGAAAACATAATGATCTTTCAATCTGTCAGTGACTGGCACACACTATCAGCTATTTGGTCAGCTCTTTGATTTTCATTTTATACAAGGTCATTGTTTAAAGGTATACTATGCAGAATTTAGCCTTGAAAATATTATAAAATAACCATGCTCAGTCATATCTACGATGCACTGGCAGTCCCTGTCTGCGCATATTTTCCAAATCCATGCCTCTTTACGATGTTTTTCTAAGATGTGTTTGGGTTGTTTCTGGGTGTGACTCTCTTTTCAGTGTGGGGAGGCACGTGGGTGTGGCTCCAGAGCCTGTGGGGTAGGATCAGATTTAAGTGGAGCTAGCTAGCTACTGCAATGGTGAAGGTGAAGAAGCATAAATACAGCAAAGCAAAATCACAAGCCGACAGTGCTCGTTCAAAACCAGAGTCAACCTTGGAATTGCTTTTCCTGAATGGTGACAGTTGAACTTCACCAAGGCAATTAAAAACGACGTGGAGTTGGCGTGTTTTCTGTTGGATCTGTAAGTAACGTTACCTCTTGCTGTCCAGCTGGCTACATTATGTAGCTACTGGAGATGGCCGAAGTCGAGTACCTTTTGTATGGAATTCTGTTCTCCCAAAAAAACTAAAATAATTTAATATTTGTATACAAATGACTTCACAAAAATGTAATTCACTGTATATTAGATAGCTATCATTGACCAGATATGGCTTGCTAATGTTACTTATTCCAAACACGATTCCATCTTTACATCCCAGTTCCAAAGGAATGCTCAAAATAGCTACATACTGAACAAAAAAACACACCATAAGATAGCTGCAACTGAAGCACCATAAAATAGCTGCAAGTGCACTAGGGAGTACATTACATTACATTACAGGCATTGTAGCCAACGCTTTTATCCAGAGCGACTTACACAACTTTGTTAGCAGTTTTTACATATTATCCATTTATACAGCTGGATATATACTGAAGCAATTCAGGTTAAGTACCTTGCTCAAGGGCACAAAGGCAGTGCCCAACCTGGGAATCGAACCTGCAACCTTTCGGCTACAAGGCCAGTTTCTTAACCATTTTACTACACTAGCACTTATAGTGTAAAGATTGTTATAACACTGTCTAATTACTGTCACCATTCATATCGAACAATGTTATTTTTAAATATATCACTGATCACCTCACCTCTTCACTTGACATTTTGCTTGCTATGCTCAAGGGTGTTTCTTTCCCTCAATGGAGGTGAGTGGCCAGGGTCAAGGACAGAGGAAAAGACTGCTTTGATTGTAAGGACAGGACCACAGCGAGGCTAACATTCTTGCATAGTGCGCTATTAATTAGTCATGTTTTTGTGCTGATTGTGAAACATTTGTGAACTTGTGTTGGTGGTGTTCAAACAACCTACTTCTTTTTGTGTACTAATGCAATGTGTTTGGTAGCGAACTAATGATGATAATGCATGAAGATAATGACATCAAGAGAGACACACGCATGCATTGTAGCTCAAAGAAAGACATAGACGTGAGTTCTGTGCTTTAGCCTACCATGAACTAAAACTAAATAAACTAAATTAACTGCATGACGGTAAACCAAATTTTTGTTTTCCAAAATCTCTCATAGAAATATGTTTAGGAAACCAAGTACTTCCCAGTATATTCAGCTACAGCTGTTTTATGATTAACCCTGAAGAGTTTAGCTTGTTACGGCAAAGTCCTGTACAGTCGACATTTGCACAGCGACTCTATCGCACTTAGGGCTAAAACACGTTGCTGTTATTGTGTAGAAACATGCGCTTTTGTACGTTTTTTTTAAATTTTATGTATATAAATGCATTAGGCTACTTATGATGTGGTTATTATGTATATAGCTACTAGCGACTATTCTGAAATAAATGTATTTTGTCGCAAATTTCTGAATACTGCTTCCTCTTCAATTTGAACTGTAAACCATGGATGTGCATGGAATATTATATATTTTTGAGTCGCTTCGTAGTAGTAGTTTCCTTTAGGCCAAGGTTCGTTTTTCTGACCAGCTGACTGACATTCAAATTTCTCTGGCAAAACTATTTCCCAGATATCTTTGCATGAGAAAATAAGAACTACTGTCAAAGAAGGTGGCATAGATAATAATTATGTTTTATGTTATATTATTATTATTATATGGCCTAATGTTTGCAATAGACATTGTCTGCAGAAGTAGACTATGACATGTTTGGACGCTATTGTAATTTTTGTGTGTGACTAAAAAATGACAATAGCCTATAGTTAGTGACTAGCCATGAAACACATGTCTTTGCGGAATTGATGGTATATAAACCTGAACCCGTTAGGTGATATAATTGTGCACATTTTTTTTGTCCCAAATTAATAAAGAAATTACAATATAGGTAGGCGTATGCTATATGCATGCATGTTTGTCCCGGTAACCTACTGTAACTGTAGGTTATGTGCAGTGGTAGCGGGTGCCTACTGAACTAGGTCAGCTTTTCTGTAATGACCGTCTTTAAAACAAGACATTTGTGAAAACATGTAGCCTGTCACAGTTATTTATAGATTGTTTTACATTAAATTACATTAAGATTACATTAAATTAATCTTCTTAACCAGATGATATTCTGCATTAAAACTTTTTTCTTTGCTTGACAAATGGACATGGGATATATACCTGTTCTCATAATGTTAGCTATTGCATGACTGCCATGGGCAGTGACTGAATTGTTTAAGTAACAGTTAATATTGTAAACATGTCTTTGCCTTTGCAATAAAAAAAACATAATTTTATTAGAAAACCAGAACATGTGCAGTGTTTTAGTCCAAAATAAAATGACACTTTAGTGTAATCAAACCCAGGTCTCTCATATGGTAAGTCTGGACACTAACCTGCACAGCAAAGGGTCTCGGTACAGTCACATGATATAGGCTATAGACCATTTGTCAACGTGAACGGCAAATGGAATATTTGTTTCCATACTGCGTAACGTTATTTGAAGTGGTGTCATCTGACTTTCACCATTTCGCTGTATTTTCGCAAGTGAAACATTGAACAGTTAATATTGGAAACGTCTTTTGCCATTGCAATAAAAATATGTTTGTTAATGTGAAAATAACAGTCTAATAAATGAAAAGTATTTAACAGCTGCACATTGAACTTGCGCCGTGTTGGGCTCAAACCCCCAATCCTCTGTGTGAGAGGAAACTCTAATCAGTAGGCCACAGTAGCTTCATGGAAATCACCAAGCCATATACCGGTTTTGTCTGTGATTCCACATTAGTTTGAAGCGTTTTTATTGGGTGATAAGCTTGGGATAGCAGGTATGCAATGTTGTTATCCAATGGGGAGAATTATTCTTTGAGGGTACGGAGGCAGGCAGGTAGTGAGGGTCTCTGGGTAGGCAGGAAAAATGGGAAGAAGAATAAGAATGAGAAGAAGAGGAAGGAGAAGAACAGGCAAAATAACCCAAGTTTGGGGCTTTATTGTGTGGATGTGTGAAGTTGTATCTGAATGCTGTGTGTTTACATGAAGTCAGAACATACAGATGTTAATGTTTTTTAGGGCTGAGAGTCTGTGGTCATTGTGGTTACTTCTGTAGAAAACCATGAAAAGTGCCAAACTCTCGGTGCTGTATAGGTATGGGGCATGCCCCACCAAGCCGTAACTTGGCGGATGGCATACCTGCCATCCCAATAATGCTTTATCATGACTAAATATTTACAAGTGCAGTTTGGGAGACAGTTACATACTATAGCATAGCGGACAACTGTAGCAGGCTAAACCATTCCAAATTTGAACCTGCAACTCCTACCATCCCATCCATCCATTTTTAAGTGCAGTGCAAGTCCACAATGAGAATCTGGTTTCAAGCACATCAAGTCCATTTCCTGTACCACTACAACAGCCTGCAGCCTATATAGATGGATTTGTCAATGGGATGTCCAATGATTTGAATGGGAAAATTACCAACAGTGTGACAATGTTACACAGTTTGTCATTCTTCACAACTGCTAATAGTACCAGCACTCTTTATCAATCAATCAATAAATCAGTTTTCCATGGCATTGTTACAGAGCACTTTGCAAACTACAACAGAAAGATGAATGTATTTTACTAAATGCAATCATGAATCAATGATAGATTTGCCGTTGAAGGTAGCAATGTATCAACAACAAGAGAGGTGAGGACAACAATGGCACAGCAGTAATGTACAAACAAAACAGAATGAGACAGACAGCAATAACAAGCTAAATGAGAAAACGGCAGAACGAAACAGCAGTGGCATACAAGACATTAACAAATAGGGCAAACTAACTATTAAGAGTGAAAATCAAACTAATGAAGTAATGACACAACTAACTGAGGGACACAAACTCAGGAATGAGCAACTTTACGTGAAATTTAAGCTCCAAGGCGAAAAATTAAATAACATGAGTAACATTCTAGAAACATTCAAACTAAAAGGCATACGAGGAGCGTGGGGTAATTCACTTGCTGTATAAATTCCCTGAACCGGCTTGAAAATAGACCTGTTTTCACCAGTCCTAAACCTGATTACCTCACAGGTTTAACCGTATAATCTGCTATAGGCCTACACACCACAATATTCCCGTCATTAACTGAGCCAAGCAAGTAACAATGGTATTTGTTATAAAAATGTAAAAAGTTTGCCGTCATTTTTTAATGAGAAAGAAAACTATCGTGGAGTTATTTCATTGCTAGTTTGTACAATTTTGATAGACTACTTTGCTTATAGCCGACAATTAATGTGACCTCAGATGTAGCAAAATGTAGCCTATACACAATGTTTAAATTTCCAGTTGGTTCGTCTTCAGTATTTGCTTCAGAATTAAGACTGGATTTGAATAATCAAATTTCAAATTGACGTATTCTGTGAACATCGCCGATTAAAATGTTTTGTTAAAAATATTTCTGTCAACATATCAATATCCAACTAGCCTTTTTATGCGGTTTATGAAGCTAACAGATTCGCGTGCTTGAAAATCTCAGAAGAAGCTCTATGTTCAATGTGCCTGCTTTTCAAACCAGCCTTGCATCGCTTTCCCTTTCCTCCCCGGCTCCTTCCTATTCCCCCTCTCTCCCGTGGTTGTATATTTGTTCCTTCACGGCTCCTCGTCCTTAGATTAGATTTCTCCTTTCTCATTACCAGCCTTAATAGACCCTTCAGACCTCATCCCAGGCTCAGATATTATCTGACCCGTATAATTAATTAATTATAGCCCAAATATTATAGATTATTAAAAATAGCATAACTAATAGTGTAATATCTCAAGCTGTCGAGTTTAATAGTCAACATTGTCTTGGTTGGTCTTATCAGCGCGAGACACCCGGTCAGAATATTGATTTCTGGTCATTTTAACTGTCATCCGCCATCGTGATGGGGGGAATTGTCAGATTTCTACCAGTCAGAGCTCATTTGAAATCGTTAAATTGGCGCCGACGCTCGGAGTCACAGCTGATATTTTCTCTCCCTTAAACTACACAATATTTTACCTACAGAAGAAACTGACAAGAGAACAGACCTCTTCGTTTATGAACTGCGTTTTTACACCGTCCTGGTCAGGCACAATATGAGGGAATAATTCTGAAATAACACAAAGGAGCACACTCGCTATGATAGAATTAAAACGAAATGGATAAATGAATACCATTATCATTACTAGATAGCTAGGCTACCGAAGCGGGAGCAGTATAGTTAGCCTATAATACAATAGCTTTACCATAAGATGAGGAAAACATAGAGCAACGTGTGGGTTTATAAACCTGAAAAGAACACTTCAAATAAAAACATAAAATAAATAGCTGTTGTGAAGTGTGCATATAGATAGCTATAGAATCTGTTCTTATAAGGCAACACTTAACCCTGTTCCCCAAGTGGTAAAAAGGGCCGCACACTTTTAATGGACTCACAGGGCTTCCCTGGTAGTGGTATTTAAGCTTCTAATTATGATTCATTTGTATGATCACATTAATTTAATAATCAAGGGGCTGTGCAGAGAGCAGTAACCTTAATTAAGCTCATTACCGGAAGAACCTCTTTCCCCTAGTGATTTAAATCTTCCTGTGTAAGTGTGTACCTGACAGCGCCGATAGTAAACGCTTCAAAGAATCCTTTTGGACTTTCATTTTCGAAGCGATTTCTTTCAAAAAATAAAATACAACAATAGAAGAACAAAAAATAAAACGGTGATGTAGAAAAAGAATCGAACTGGTAAGGGGAGAGCTCAAATGTGCACAGCAAAAATGTTGGTGTAAATCTAACACTGTTGGTGTACATTTAACACCCTACGGTGTTTATATGAGACCACGGTCTCAAATGTACATCAAGATTTTTGCTGCGTGATATTGGTAGAATGAATATCGCAAAGCACGAACATGTACCCTATAGATTACAAATGACTTTTGAAATAAAACTTCTTCCGGGCTGCAAAATGAAGTCACGTCAGATGACTATTTTTGTTTTTAATTGCTGCTCATGGAACCTTTACGAAATTTGTATTTGATTGCGACACAAATAGCAGTGGATTTAATAGTTTGTAGTTCCACCAGGGCTTGAAAGACATCTGTCATGCATGTCAATAACGTAGTTATTATATTTAAAATGTTATTCTAATTGAATTGTTGTCATTCGAATTGAATATATATACACACACATATAATACGAGTTGGGATTATATTTAGGGCCCACATAGTAGGCCTACTTTCTCTTGTCAGGCACAAAGTAAAATGTCAAGTGTTAATTCAACTGTAACAGAGTACATATGAGTTCAACAGGGACCATATATACTCTACGAGTTGATTTAACACTGAACATTTTACTGTGTAGCAAGCATTTGTAACATACTCTTGTCTCACAATACTAACAATTGTAGAAAGTGTGTACACGATTTGAACCACCATAAATTTGACTTGTTGCAGGCTCCTCTTTCTCAGACAGTCGGTATCTCAGCTCACAACCACCACTAGTGGCGTCAGCTACTTATCTCGCATCCTCCATGTTCAGCACCTCAAAGAGGGTAGATCATGTGAGCAGTCACTTCATCAGGATGGAACCTTCAATGAAATTTAAGTCATAAATGAACACATTACACTTCCAACCCACAGTTAAGGTCTAAGGAAATGCCAATTATAAGGAATATCTATAACCTTGATATGCAGGCAGCATATTAAAATTACAACAGAAAAACACATGAACAATCGAGATGTATAGTAAGCTACTATGAAATCTCAGATCACATTTGGTTTGGATACGTCAAACTGTTACATAACAGATAGACGTTCAACACAATACAATAACATTTAGATTCACATTTAGGCAAGTGACTTGCTGAAAGGTTTGGGCGATAAGCAAAGATGATGCCAAGTCATCAGTCCTGTTATAACTGATAGAATCAGTTCATACATAAAACTACAACTTACTTAAGGTTAAGTGCCATAGTAGATGCAGGGGGGATATTGAGAGTCAAACAGGAGATGAAGAAAACAATTACAAACATATTGTAACACTTCTGAGACTTCTGAGACAGATGATCACAAGAGTAGCTAAATTGGCTTAAAACCACAGAATGTGAAACAAAGCCAATCAAATCAGGTGCACATTAACTAGCTAGCAATGATGATGTGCAATTTTATAGTGAAATCTTCCATTTCAATTATCAAATACATCACAATAAAAGGATGCCATTGGTTTGTTTTACTATAAATGAACTAATGATTTTACTACTATAAATGAACTACTCATTTTTCATATTAGCTAGCTGCTTGCATGTTTGTTTATTCGACATATGGAACACCTAAGACCCATAACCAAACACACAATAACTCAGAACTGTCAGGCCAAGTTTGTAAAAGTTTGAGGAGCTCTTGGATTTTTGTTACAAATCAAAGCACTGATTAATCAATTGCAGAACAAAACCAAACCAGCCTACATATGGACAGATGGGGTAAGCACTTTGACTAAGCAAGCTGATGCATCAAAGAAAATTAGAAACATAAAAAATGCAAAGAAACAACTAACATAAATCTGGAATGCTGTTCATATGTACTGTTCAAATTAGATTCCATTTTTAAATTTTAAATATTTTTTTTAAATGTAACCACAATATGCATTAACATATATTGAAATACAGTAAAGTACTGACCCAGATGTTGGCAAATTTGACCGAAGAGAGGAATTAAGTATAAAAAGGCAGAAATGGAACCATCACTACAAATCAATAATGCTCCAAAGCCTGTACACACGCAGATGTGTGCTGTTGAATGTTTTTTTTTTGGGCAGACTGATGCTGCTTTAGAAATAACTAAAACAACCAAAACATATCTGGGAAAAGTATTATCTAACAACCATACATTCAACCTAATTATGTATATAATATTCACGATTAATTTAGTAAATTTACTAATTAACAAATTAACATGTTTTAACTTATTTATTTATCATATGTTTTATGAAAATTGGTATTTTTCACAGGACAGTCTGGAATTTTAATATAAATGTATTAATTTACAGAAGATATTCATTGTGTATGTTGAAATCCCTAAGATAAATAAAATATATTATATATTCAATAAGACCTGATATGTTGAAATATATTGTGTGTTCATCCGTTTCAAAAAGGTTTGCAATATGTAATTTCAGTAATAACTGCAGTAATTTCCTAAGTTAAAATACATACACACACAGTTTTGTATGGGTATCAAGAAATACTGTGGAATGTGTGCTAAAGTAACTAAATTAATGCACAAAACTGTATCGATACATACACAATCTTTTCAACAATGCATATACTCTCCAGCCCAGGTGAAATTTAATTGATTGATAGTATCCTTTTTAAAATATATAATTTTATAACATAGAAACGTTATTTCCCTCCAAGATCGTAAGCGCCATCAAGGTCAATTATTAAGATTTACTACACAAATCTGTGTACCATCTCTATGCTTGAATGCATGTATATGTAAATGTATTTACAGTTTTATCACCACTATTCACGCGGTAGTTATGTTATGATCTCTTAAATCAGTTTTATATATAAAAAGTTGAAATGTTTAGTTAAAGAAAAGCAACTGACCAGCTGTGATACAATTGTGCGCTGGCACGAGATTTCTATGAGCGCACTTTAAGACTTCTCCTACGTAGTGTACATTCCTGTGCCTTGTCCTGAACCACATGCGCCCGTTTGTGTGTGTTTGTGTGTGTGCGCGCGTGTGTGTGTGTGCGTGTGTGCGTACGTGCGTGTGTGTTCCTTTTCAATGTGTTGTAATGTGTTGTAGGGCATTTACCGTTTTATTTTCAAGGAAACTCAGGTCCTTTGGTATCAATGCCGAATTCAAAACAGTTTTAACGTTGATCTGCTCAAATTTGGCTCACTTTTATCGAAAATTAGGTGGGTATTGGGTTGCTATTTATCATGGATGATTAAGGCGGGAGTGACGCGCTACTGATGGCAGCTGACGGGAAGTGAGGGACACACAAATTTAGTGACGGTGACAGGAGCGCGACGATTGCACTGAGGAGCTGAGGAGAAAGGGGTTTTGAACAATATCATTTACATGCAAATTACCACACTTTGCGAAAATGAATTGGGATATAGGACAACGGGTTTAGAGCCAACACGGAGGGCCTAATTACGGCTCCCCAACTGCTGACCATCTAGACCTGCGGAGAGAGTGTTATGCATTAATACTGTGTTCATTGCTTAAATTATTTCGGCAAAGGATTAAAGATTTCACAGTAGGCAATATAAATGAAAGCCTATATTTTATTTGTTTTCGTGATTGTCTGTGAGTACATTTTATTTTGGAAAGGGTACGTGAACACAAGTTTGAAATGGGATCGCGTCAGGGCTTTTTAGGGGAACGGTAGCTGGCAGTCATACCGTCTAAATTGAAGAATTGTCCCGTGTGTAGCAGTGTGTGTGCTTCTTAATAGACGCGATATTAAGATATTCTTTAAAGTAAAAGCGACTCACAAAGTGGTCGGCTATAGATTAAAGAAGATATTACGTGTCAGAACTGATATAGTACTCTGAGTGATCAAGAGCGGCAGGAGATAACCAGAGGTGGCAGCGGAGTCAGAGCGCGAGCAAATGAGCGCATTACCGCCAATCAGTTGTGGTTAAGACCATTGAAACATTTTTATAAAATTGTTCTTACATAATCTTATCTAGTTTCATGATATTATTATTATTATTATTATTATTATTGTTGTTGTTTTTGTATTTTTATCCTACCTCGTACTGTAAATTAAATGATACGATCCTGTATCTAACTCTCAAGAATATGGTCCTGATAATTTATACACACTAACTCAAAGCTTCTTTAATCATGAAGTCCAAATGATAATACTAATGTTAACTTTTTTCACAAAAATACTATACTCTCAGTTGGGTATGGGGTACCATGTTAACGTGTTATGCTCATAGGTAATAATGCGTATTGTGTGTTTTAATCGTGAAACATCACGATTTTACAATAGCAATAATAATAAAAAAGAAGAAGAATACATGAGGTTATAAACAGTAACAGTGAGATTAGTCTGAGAATGTGACCTGCACTTATCTGGTCTTCTTCCCAGTGGTTTCTGAAGTCTTGAGTTCTCTATTTAAAACACGGGTTTAATCATATATATATCATACAGTGAAAAATATAAAATAATACCAAAAAAAAAACATTAAAGTCATTCTGACTAAAGATACTGAAAGGACCTGATTAAAATCTAATAGCTATTACATTACAGATTGGTCGCAGCGGCTGCCTCTTGAAATCTCAATGTGCGAGCTGTGTCCCAACTCCCATGGGCTCCGCCCCCTTGATGGGCTAATCATGTTCGCCCCTACCAAAATTACAGCTGATTGTTTTACCCATTATTTTCTCCAACTTTTAATTTCTGCTTTCCAAAGGATCATTGCCCGCGGTAATTACAAAAGACCCGTCCTTGTATGTGTCACCAGCCTTCTACAAAAGAAAAATAATCTAATTTTGTGAGACTTTGGTTTCCATTTTTACTTTTTAAAGGGAAATTGATTACGCGAGAGCTCATTTGTAATATTCAGAGTCAAATATGAAAATATTAACATAGTCGGGAAAATACAAGTTCGGCATGAAATTAAATTTCAATTGTAGGTCTATTTGTTTTCAAGCTGAATAATGACATCCTAATTTACAAATCAATATTTCACCGAAATGGGTATCACTGCCTTTATTCAATGAATAATTGAGATTTTTGAAGTGAGGGTAGTGACTCGTGACTAGTATTTAAGATTACTCCTATCTTAACCGGAATTTTTACGGTAAATATGAAATAGGCTATTTTCTCGTCTAAAGTATAAAAACTAACAACATTCATGGCGATTGCATGATGATTGTTATAATGATGACGATAATAATAATAATAATATCAAGATGCTGATTTTTGTCTTTAATGTTGATATTATGTGTTGTACAAATACAATAAATGGATCACGGAAGGCTGACTTGTACGGAGCGCTGAAAAATTGTAAAAGCTCATGCAAGGTTTTAGCGATGCGTCACGATCGTGTAATTATTTAAAGAGACTATCAACATTATCACAACCCCACCCCCTCTTGACCCTGGTCCAAAAACGACAGAGGGGGAAAAATAAGCCTATTTAGATGCTTTCCAGTCGAGTGGAGTTGCGCTGAAACAGAGCTGACAGCCAAGTATATCATAAGCTACATCATTCCTCACTTTCCGTTCGCCTCTGCTCCCTCTCCCGCTCACGGACGGAGATTACAGGCCATTAGAGGCACGGGATTAATTTGTAGCCAATTACAATCCACAGTTGAATATGAATGCATAAATAAGGTGCAGCCTGTGTGTGTGTGTGTGTGTGTGTGTGTGTGCGCGCGCGTCGGCAAGGGGAGGGTGGGAGGGGGGCAGGGAGTGACATAAACGTGGAGGGTCCTGTGGGGATGGTTAAAAACCAAAAAAGGAGTTGAGCAGGGGAGATCAACATCCGACAGTGGACCATCACCTCCTGTCTTTGCTGTGGAAAGCTGTAGCTAGATCGCGGCTGCTTCGACTGGACTCTGCGACGCACTGAAGCGTTGTACAAGTATTGCGCCAAGTAATATTTTTAATAACTGCGCACGCAGTCATGTTTCTCTTTTTGTAAAACGCTCATTCGGTACTTCGCGTATTTAAACAAGTGATAGTGCAGCTGAAAAGAGGCATTACTCTAGATTCTGGTGGGGAGCCATGAATAAGGTTCAGGTGGGTGACGTCTCCATTGTTCCGCCTGCGCCCGGTGTGGCAGCCCAGACAGCGGTAGTCGTGATGGCAGTCCCGGAGAGCATGGACACTCATGGGGAGAAGCGGCTCTCGGCTAACGAGCTGTCGGTCTTCTCCTGCCCGGGGGGCAGAGACCGGCTTCCGGGGGACAGTCGAGACAACTCTCCCAGACAAGAGCCGGCTGTGGCCGCCCCACCGACTGTTCATCGGACCACATCTTTTTCAGTTCTGGACATTTTGGACCCAAACAAATTTACTAGTAAAAAATATCCGAACAGGACTGGAAGCGATTACTCCATCGGGACAGAGAATAGAGGGAGTGAAGACTCAAATCTGGCGTTGGATCAGAAAAATTATTCAGAAGAATATGACACTTGTAAAAAATCTTCAGGATTACTAAGTAAGTATGTACTAAATTATACGTGATGTATTCCGGACACACACACACACACACACACACACACACACACACACACACACACACACACACACACATATACCAACATGTAACTATATATAGGGTACGTGCTTTTGATTTGGCGGCTTAAAAACCTGTTTATCAGTCAGGAAATACGCTACGCTTCAATTTAAAATATGAGCGTGGTGAGTTCGAACTGATGTTGAGAATGGAACAGCTGTTTCCAGTAGCCTGCTGTGAAAGGTCATTGTTTGTGAACAGAAGTGATGCACGAGCTAAAATTTAGTGTATTAAACATCAAAACTAAAATTCAGATAGATATGATCAGATCGATGACCTTTACACTGTAACGTTTTCGAACCTTGAACTTTTTCGTAATTTGCAGAATATAGACTATTGTCTGAGGAAACTTCCCATGTGATATTTTGTTATGAAGCTTACCGTTCAATCACACGATTTTAGACGGGTGATGAGAGACACCTGCTTACTTATTATTACAAACATGTGTCTTGTTAATTTATTCCGGAAATCCACGAGGGCTAGCCTATGCTTACATTATGTCCAAACAGGTTTAAATAAAAGCCCATTTGGACACCTGTACAATAGGCCTAAAATAGCCTACAAGCCTTACAAATGTACAATGAACTGAAATGCATTAATTACCCGACTGTTGTAAACCTCTGATGAAAAAATTACATTTATTATAAAAGAAAGAAAAAAAACTACTGAAAAAAAAAAATATATAATGTACTACGCGTATGACTTTAGCCCTAGCGTACAGGCATTCTTTTTATCAGAGCGAAATAACACGAGAAATGCAAGAGGGAAAGTAATAATAATAATAATAATAATAATAATAATAATAATAATAATAATAGAACTCTTAAAGCTTTCTGGTAGAATTTGATGCTCTTAACGCTTTGCTGTAAACTGAATGGACACTTGGAACTTTGAAAAGAAGCGTTTGATCAAAAGGCTTGTTTTCAAGTATAGGCTATGATATAATCAACATTTATCACATATCAACCATGAAATTAGCCACAATTACAGTTATATATTTTTCCTCAATCCTCATTTTGAGTAATAAAGCTTTAGGCTTATTCGAATTACTGCAACACTACCATTATAAGGCCTGTAGTGCATAGTTCCGAAGCTCGTGAACAGCTGCGTGCATATAGCTGTTATGCAAATGGTGCAGTTTTCTTCCTCTTTGCCCTTCTTTTTCTGGACGAAACAGACTAATTGTGACAAAATGCCGGTTATCTCCAGAAAAAACAATTAAATTCCTTCGATTACATTTAAGGTAAAATGTGCTTAGCAGCGTTAAAGAGGCAGAATAATGGCTGGAATCGCCCCAGAGTGGCATGTAGGACGGCCTGGTCGATATCCTATTATCGAATTGTGCGTATCTCTTTCAGGCAGCTTGCAAACTCCCGTCCAACATCTAAATTATAGGGTCAAAATTCGGATAATTACTCGATTAAAACCTATTATACTTATTAAGGGACGCCATTGATCGCGGCTTGCTCGCAACCTAAAGAAGCAGCAGATTGCTTTTTCCTCGCTGGAAATATACCCAAAGGTACTCTTCTTTACAAACCTGCTTCCAAAACGGGAAGTAATTTCGTCTGCATAACGTTTGACAGCCACAAAATGACGTAAACCTACACTTTAAATTCTCTATCGGATATAAAGATTAAAGCTCTGCGCAGAGATTACGCATTTATCTGTTTATTTTCATGGTTCCCATTGTTAAAATCAATTGGGAAAAGTATAGAAAAGTGGGAAA
Organism: Ilyophis sp. 1 JC-2022; assembly: GCA_022702515.1. Taxonomy (NCBI): domain Eukaryota; kingdom Metazoa; phylum Chordata; class Actinopteri; order Anguilliformes; family Synaphobranchidae; genus Ilyophis; species Ilyophis sp. 1 JC-2022. The sequence goes on along the minus strand of CM040404.1, from coordinate 111,930,786 downwards.
TCGTTAATGATGTCAATGTTTAATAGATTTCTTTTTAAATTAAAGTATTGATTCGCTAAGTTTTGCTTATACATCCAAAATGAACAAACCTGTTCATGCGCATTAAGGAGTCAAATGTAGGCTATGCGTTGTTAAATTAAACCTTTTGTGTGTTGGTATGGGAATGCCAATTGAATGTTTTTTCGAAACGTCTCTTTGCTACAAAAACATTTGCCTTGAAAGTTGACCCTGTCTCCAAGGCCTTGAAAAAGACAACTCTCAAAGTTTTATGAACGGTGAAAACACTAGGTAACTGTTACCTAGCATAACGTATAAAACGCGAATGTAATTAAATGTTTGAATGCAGTCATTTTTCGCACTTGAAATAGCATTAATATCGATGAAAGTAGTTGGACTAAAATGAACACCGTTGCCGTAAAACTGTGATATTCAGGTAGATTTCCCGGAATGTTTTTGTAGATAAAATAACAAATTAAGTTTGTAAAGGGAACATATGTAATGGTTATCAACAGAAAGGTTTTAAGTAGCCCATTGCCTAGGTTTGATTTGTGAGGATCCAAAATGATTGCTACTGGCTGCGCAATATAGTTTTCAGCTTGCTACCACAGGTCATGGAAGAATTAAAGCTGCCCGTATCCCGATCAGAAGAGCACTGTGGAATAAAATATGTAAATAGGTTAATGCTATTTTCTGTGACATGCTTCGAAGAACAATCAAATTATTATTTTTTTTGTTTACAAAAGTTTATTTTTTAACTATCAACGTTTAAATGTGAAATAGTAAATCTCAAAGTAGCCAATTGAAAATGCGTTATTAAAACAAACTGCAACAACAAACAAATTATTGGCCCCACAGCAAAAATATTGGTGTACATTTGAGACCGTAGTCTAAAAACACTAGGGTGTTAAATGTACACCAACAGTATTAGATTCGCACCAACATTTTTGCTGTTCTCTCCAATTTTGTGTGTATTTACGCCTATTTTCTTCACTAGCCTATACCACACACGCGTGCAAAGGCAATACATACAGATAAACATCTGGAGGGAAAAGTTTTCCAGGAATTTTGGCGCTGTTTCATGCGTTAGTTTTTTTTAAAAATAGGCTGTTACAAATTTGATAAAATGTTCTCCAATATCATCTGTTATTTTTCCAGAAAACGTCGCATTGTCTTTTACAAAGCATTATAGTGAAATAATCCAGTCACACTTGTATTTTCACAGAGGATGGGTTCGTGTACAAATCAGACGAATGCGACAATGACTTCAGCAGAAGCACTCACACTGACAGCGAGATTCAGGACGAGCTGTGCAGCGAGGAAAGCAGTGGTGCTCTTGTCGGCAACGTGGACACGGAGCTGGGACACCACGATGAGGAGGACCTGATGACCCGGAGCTCAAGTCCTAGTGGTCAGCAAACACAGCAGTCCGGACAGAACGGCCAGAGTCAGCAAGCCAAACCGAAAAGAAAGCGCTCTGGGTCGGATTCCAAGTCGGGTAAGCCCCGGAGGGCCCGGACAGCCTTCACCTACGAACAACTTGTGGCGCTGGAGAACAAATTCAAGTCCACCAGATACCTGTCCGTCTGCGAGAGGCTCAATTTGGCCCTGTCCCTCAGTTTGACAGAGACTCAAGTCAAGATCTGGTTCCAGAACCGTCGGACCAAGTGGAAGAAGCAGAATCCAGGCGCAGATACTAGCGCCCCGACGGGTGGTGGTCCGAACGGCAATGTAGGGGGTCTTAGTCCGCTGAGTCCGTCTCCCCCCATGAGCGGTCATCTGTCAATGCACACAGGCTACCCGGGTCACACACCCGGTGGACTTGTCTGTACCACCCAATTACCCTTTCTGCCAAGTCACGCGGTACTGTCACCTTTCATGCTGGGATCTCAGACTTATGGCGCGCCGGCATTTTACACCCCGCACTTGTAAAGACTGCTGGAAATACGTGTGTTTTATACCAAACTAAACTAGTGTTTCCAAGTGTTTCCATAAGGTTTGTAAAGTATATCGATTTTAATAAATACAGTGACTTGAAAGAACACACAATGTCACTCCACATATAACGTTTTGGATCTTTATTCAACCTCTATTGGAGAAAATAAAAAAGACCCTCAACTTTAAAGACTTCTATGTGCATCTAATGCTTAAGGTGGGCACACTGTTTTGTGTTGTGTCTTCCCTCGGAAATGTTTAGTTCTGTTTTGTTGTGTCTTTTTACGGACATAATAGGCTACGTGCTAATTACAAAGTAATTCTTCCATATATGGAGAATTCTTTTGATATTTAATTTTGTTAAAATGTGTTTTTGTCTCTGGGCCACGTAGACCTGTGTATATTTAAATGGTGACGAATATGTACGCGATCAATCTCATACATTGAATGCAAATTTCAAAATTAATAGATAATTATATTGGTTACATACGCTGAGTACGTCACCGAATCATGTCATTTAGAAAAAAAAAATTTCTATCATTTCTTCTCTGGAATGGCTTGTAATACTTATAAGTATTGTTTAATTAGAATGTAAAAGGTTGTCCAACAAAACGTAAAACTGTTTTATTATAGGCCTAGGTCTAGGCTACTCGGTTTATTTTCTGAGTAGCATTACTTTACGCTGGTTATTCGGCCAGATACTTTCTTTTGAATTGTTTCCAAAAGGGTAAGCCTGTGTGAATTCAAGCGAAATGTTAATAAATAAACAGTAGGCTAAGAAAGTATGCTTGGTTTTTATTTGGCGACCCAGAAGTGTACACCCAAGACAAGGCGTTCATTAATGCAATGTATTTTTCATATTATTATGATGATCATTTTTGAAATAATTTATTGTAAGTTAAATAAAGGTGATGCTTTTTTGAAATTGATACGAGAGCGCTCATTAAAATAAGGGACGCAAAATCAATAAATCTTTTAAAATGTTGTAAACCGTTTATACTTCTTCTCCAATCTAAACGTACCTGACTTTTCCCATTTCACGAGCCAGACCGATTATTGTCTAGCTATGCAAATATAGAACACTCAAAAACACATATAGCCTATATGATTGCCGTTTTGCATCCGTTTTTAAACGTATACCTTCTGTTTACCTTCTGCCTAATTTATTTAACCTTTATTTAACCAGGTAAGTTAATTGAGAACACATTCTCTTTTACAATAACGACCTGGCCAAGAGGCAGTGAGGCAGCATCTCTAAACTTTTAATTGCAGCTCCAAAGTTCCTACAAATAAAAAAAGAGCCGGTACAGGACATCCGTAGCTAGCCTACTACAAGGATTTTGTTCAAACATTTGATAATTTGAAGGAAAAAATTGAATGAGCCATTTAAACAGGTAGGCCTACTATTATTGGTGATAATCACTTTTGTAAATATTACGGACGAATAAGCTCTTTCCCAGTATTCGCCCCAAAAACAAAAATGAAGCTATTGCCTGATATTGCAGATCAAGTAGGCTACATGATAGTCTCTATTTCTGCATTGTAATTTGACTTGGTTTGTCATTCTGACTGCGTGTGTTTACCAAACTTTAGTCCGCCTCACCGCGATGTGGTGTGTGCTGCAGTTAAATATCTATGAGACGTGACAACATTGACTCGTTCTAATCATCTTCCTTTCGATTCCCGCGGTAAATGAGCACTTTTGACATCCCAATGGCTAATGGCATTCGAAGCATGTTGATGTTATAATTTTTGGCAGAGAAATGGCATATTTTCCCAGGGACTGATGCCACGAAATGTAAATAGACAAAGGACGTATTACGCGGGAAAGGATTCCAATAGGCTATGCGTGTATACGTGCGCTGTCATTGTTTTTGAGTGACGCTAGGGGGAGATGTTTTGAACAATGTATAGATTTTAAAACTATATTACCTAGTTACAGTTAGCCTACACAATTCACAGAGCGGCGAGCGCTTTAGCTAACCAACGCATTAGCTAAAGCGTTAGATTTGAAATTGTATCACAGCCTAAACAGAAATTGAAATAATTGTTATTGAAATAGCCTATAGTTAATTTTTAATCGTGAAGGCTAGCCTATAAAATATGGTTATATAATCTATAATCTTACTATGGGACTTTGTAATGTTAAATAAGAACTTTCACTAAGTTTCGTTTTCTTTCATTAGGTCTACTTGCACACCATTAGGCTATGAGTTCGGCGGACACATGAATCAACTAAAAGTAAGTTCTGTAAAGTAAGTACTCGCTAAAATAAATTAGGCCTAGCCTACTCTTCAGTTAAGGGATTGTCCATAATTGCAATATTCAATCAACATTTTTATTTTACACACAGTTAGCCCACATTTTACTCTGAATTCGGCGATGTTTAGTTCGGTTAACTGTTGTATTCACGTGTCATAGATTTTATAATCAGGTTTGACCCGCAACATGAAAAATATTCATAGCAGACTATTCTCCTGAATAGTCCCAGCAATGCGTATACGTGCAGTTCACCTGAGTTCACGGGATTAGAAGTTTTGTTAGGCTACAGTAGGGCTATATAGGCTTTGATATGCCTATTTTCCTTTATGGGGCAGGCATTCACTGTTCAGCTATTATTAACGAGTAGTGTAAATCTTATTTGACAATTTCCTTGCATTTCCTGTATTGCATTTAGTAAACATATAAAGCTCAAGCGCAGATAAATTATTTTATTTCCTGAGTCCTACAATTGCGGTACAAAAAGTGTATAGGCTAACATCAGATATCGATACTCTGCCTACGTTTAATATAAACATCCATGCGTTTCTTATCCGCCACGAATAGCTAATAGCCTAGTTTATGTATGAAACATGTTAATCAATTTATGTATCTTAATTCTTACTGTTAATCAGTCAGGACCATAATCATATGCGTAAGCGATATTTTCGCTCATTTGTCGGTCATGGTTATTTTTGGGATTTATTTTAAATAGGCCTACATGTTTCTGGTCCGTTGTGATGAACAAATTGTTTCAGACAAATAACCCCTTACTGATAAGCTACTTAATGAATTAATGAATAGAGACGTTTTCACTCACGTTTTATTATTTAATTACAATCGTAGCTCTTTCATCTTTAGAGGAAATACCATAACATGAGCCTATTATAGTAGCAGCCTATTATAATTAGAAAATTGAGATCTTGTAAACTCCTGAGAAGGGTTTTTTATTTTATTTTTTAAGTTACGTAAGTGCGCGCGCGCACACACACACAATTTTTAACCTATTACGAATAGGCTATATTTGTCCCACATGGTGAACGTGAGCATAAGTTCAATAAATATTCAATATTTAAGACACTTTGATCTCACGATTCTTGAAATAAAATAAAAAGGCAACTGTAAAGGAGTTATAGACTAGGCTAAATATAGCTCCTTTTCCCATACTTCAGAAAATGTTGGCCAATTTGCCTCCAGCAACTGAAACCTAAGTTCAAACCACAATCTAAATAATAATTTTCTAATAATAGATTTAAACGCACAATACCTATAGGTTAGGCTACACATTTTGACAACGATATGGACTCATTTTACAAAGAGTGTAGTTCCGTTTCTCAGCTGGTTAAAGACTCCCTAAAGGCACCTGTATTTAAATGATCGTAAGCCTATAGTCCGCTTAATCGCGATGCAGAAATTTCATTGGATAAAATAATTAGTGATAATGTAATTAGCTATTTCGATTATTCACAGCTTTTTAACAGTTTTCAATGGAAGTATACGCTAATATGCTGGAGCTTTGTTTTGATTTTTACTTCGGCACGCACAATCACTGCCATATAGCCTAGTTCACTTTTTAAAAAAATGAGAAACGCTTTATAAATAGCTATAAATAAAGTATAATAATACAATTAAAACTATTCATTCGAAGTCTGAAATGATCAATTGCCAAGATAGTGAATTAAAAAATGTTATTCATAAAATTAAAAAAAACAAAAACAATAGTCCATATTTATTTTAAAAACAGGAGAAACGATGTTTTTTCGGAAAATATCACACTGGGGTGTGGTGGTAAGGACACGAATTGTTGTGAATTGTACTTCTGTAACTCTCAATACTCCAGAGGTAGACAGGTACTTCCGCCTAGAGAAGTATCGGAAGAGTCATGTTCACTAAATGGCCAGTGACAGTTTCTCGGCACGAGGATAAAAAAAACTCCCAATTGCGGTACTTCTGTATCCATCGGATTGAAGTGCACGATCAGAAAGTGTGTAACACAACACAACGCTTGCCCGTACCTCTGCAACAGAATCGGGGTCATAAAGAATGTCAAGCAGTGCCGCCAGGAGTTAAAACCTGCTTGAATCGTCCTGGTTATACCGGAGATTTTTGACGCAGGTGACTGATGGTCCCTTGCTGGAGATTGTGTGCTGTGTGCTGGCACACATTTGGGGCTCTCTGTGGGCACTGAATTGGCAGTAAAGCTGTTGAAAGGCCATCTGTACATCTGTCCACTGCCTGACATATTTACTTTCTATTTACTTCCATTACTACTGTATACCGTCCTAAGTGGAGACAAGGGCAAACTCCAGATTCTGTGGAAATAGTGTAAATTACTGATTGGAGCTGGTGTTCTTCAAGGACAGAGGACTAAGCAGAGGGCTGGGTCACAGCAGGGAGCTGCAGGGGGCTGCACGCGGCAGTGTGCTGTGCTGTGCTTATTAACCATTTTCCACATGCACATGGGAGCCACAGCGGACTACGGTGGTTACAGAGGTGTGTAGGTTTGCACTGTGGGTTCACAATCAACAGGACAGAAAGACTGAAAACACTCCACCGTAAGGAACATGAAGCTGTGACATCATTCGACCTGTAGTCGAGCACGGATCCTTTCAAGGAGTTCAAGGAGTGGGGCGCACATCCTTTGTACTAATAGAGTACCAATAAAGATCGGGGATTTGAATGGGTATACTACTTTTTCCTCCACAAATGATGTCTAAATTCTGAGTACAATGTGGAGGTCATGAGACGTGTGTGCCTAGTTGTCCTAGATGTATTATTATGTGACAATGTCTATCAATATTTAATGAAAGTTTTACATAAGATCAAGATGGAGAGATCCATTATTTTACTTTTCCCACTGGCTCATTTTCCCAGACTCCAATGCATGGTTTACACATTGTTGCAGGTGCAAGTGAAAGAAATGTTCCACAGGGGATCGTAATCTCAGTACACTGCAAAGAAAGGAGTGTTTAATTTAATTTAATTTTAGCATGAATAATTAGGATATCTATTTACATAGTTATGACAACATACAAAAGTGAAAAATGATCATTAATATAAGACAAGAAAAATACTGTGAAAAGGAATTTTGTTTTGAAAAAAATAAATAAACAGAAAAGTACTTTGCACTGACACAAAACACTATAAAAGACAATAACATCAAAGCTATGTCTACAGTCTCCTATCTTCAGTACTGGTACACAATACATATGACACAGTGGGACATATATTCATTTAAAGTCTGCACAGTATTGGCAGAGAATACAAGTACAACTGTGTTCGTTTGTATCACTGCTGTGTAATTAATGCACTGCATGCACAGTTCTGCCTGAGTTTAGTTGCGTATGATTCCCAGTCGAATGCATTGCGTCCCGCGATGGCCTAAAAGGCGTTAATTGAAGGCGTAGTTAAACTGGTTTGCAAATTTTTCATGCTTCCTTTTGTCCACTCGAGTCATAGCCTCTGTTACTCGCCTCATGGCACTTCTGGAGATAAGAAGAAAAGAATAAAAAGCTTTAGAAAATACTTTAGGTTCCAGACTCCAGTTTCCATGTATGCTCTATTTCAGAGTGCAGTTTCTCTGTGCCAGCAGTAACTGGTTCATTTAATAATAATATATAAATAGACATAAGATGTATACTACTGACATCCACATCAATACAATCTGCAAGAAAACAAATGTTCTTATTATAGATGTACATCATCCCTCACATTGAAGCTTGTGAACATGAAGCCCATAAGATGTACAGTCTTAAAATTTGTCTGGAGGTCCATTTTGCTCACCGCACTCCCAATACCTCTAATATTACATGTCCTGAACCACTGATATCACACTCCACATCACTAATATCACACCACATACAATGCTTATATCACACACTCCACATCACTAATATCACACCACATACAATGCTTATATCACACACTCCACATCACTAATATCACACCACATACAATGCTTATATCACACATTCCACATCACTAATGTCACACCACATACAATGCTTATATCACACACTCCACATCACTAATATCACACCACATACAATGCTTATATCACACATTCCACATCACTAATATCATACCACATACAATGCTTATATCACACACTCCACATCACTAATATCACACCACATACAATGCTTATATCACACACTCCACATCACTAATATCACACCACATACAATGCTTATATCACACATTCCACATCACTAATGTCACACCACATACAATGCTTATATCACACACTCCACATCACTAATATCACACCACATACAATGCTTATATCACACATTCCACATCACTAATATCATACCACATACAATGCTTATATCACACACTCCACATCACTAATATCACACCACATACAATGCTTATATCACACATTCCACATCACTAATATCACACCACATACAATGCTTATATCACACACTCCACATCACTAATATCACACCACATACAATGCTTATATCACACACTCCACATCACTAATATCACACCACATACAATGCTTATATCACACACTCCACATCACTAATATCACACCACATACAATGCTTATATCACACACTCCACATCACTAATATCACACCACATACAATGCTTATATCACACATTCCACATCACTAATATCACACCACATACAATGCTTATATCACAGACTCCACATCATTGATATCCCAAAAGACTTAAAATCTACTTAAAGAACATCATGCCATTTCACAGGAGGCCCTGAGGATAGCATGGCGACTGAATGCTCCAGAATTTTGTGGACTCACTTGTTGAAGACTTTCTTCTCCAGCCTGGAGCGTGATGTGTTCGCGCTCTGCTTCAGATCTGTTAGGTTGGGGTACTTCTTCTTCTTGCCCTTACCCTTACCCTTGGAGCCTTTCTTGCCTTTCCCAAATGTCTTGGAGGACCCCAGATCCTCCCCTGTGGCCGCCTCAATTTCCCGCATCAGCTCTGGGTCCCGCCAGTCTGCTTGAAAATACCCACCACGCACGCACAAACACACACACACCTGTCATAGATGCATGCAGTAACATCTCTCTCACTCTCTCTCTCACACTCCTATGCACGCATGCACACACCTCTGCCCCACCCGTACGCATCTTTTTTGTGCGTAGGCACCTTTTATACACGAGGCCCCAGGTGAGGTCCTACGTCAGCCTCAGAGGAGGGATAAAGACCTCAGGTGTGTTAAAGCTAGGCTGAGGCCTGAGGTGCCAAGATGGTGGGCGACTTATTGGCACATCATGCTGCCTGCTCTCCCTAACAAAGCTGATTCAATTAACAGGCTATTGCACTAATAAATTAGAGAAGAATGGGAAAAATGTGTGCTATTCTGGTCCAGCGCCTGGCTCTATTGGACCACCAAAGCCTCTAAGTGGGGGCTGATATTAGTTACAAATTAATTTGGGGGATATGTGAATCCTCTGGGATGGGGGTGAAAGGCAATCCTCCTAATTACAAGCGGTCTGTGATCCCCTCTCTGCTTAAGGCTTGCTCTTTGTTAGGCTTAACTCCCCTCTCCGGATGAGGGCATGGGTATTAGTATTATTAACCTAAGCTCGCCGAGTCCCCCAGCAGGTCTGGTCCTCTGTCAACACCTCAGGCCCCCCACTACCGTATATGAAGGGAAGGGCAGGGCCACACACCACACTGCCTGCTGGAGCCCCGCCCTCGACCTGCCAGATCATGTGACCAATAACAACCACTTAAATGGCAGAGAGCAGTTGCAATGACGGTTACTTGCCTCGGAAAACAAACAGTGCTGGAGAATGCTAGAAAAATTAAACTGAAGCCATTTTAAAAAACTGAGTGTATTTGTAAAAGCATTTGCTTGATTCATGCAGGGCGACGTTCATAGAACATGACTGCTGCCAACTCTGTTCTATCAGTTAGTGAATTGTTGAATTAAATCATTGGTAATCAGAAATAGTACTCTGATTCTTGGCATTTTGTGTTCTTGAAACATTTTTGTTATTCCTTCCTTTATACCCCAACTTGGAATGGCAAATAACAACTGTAAGCCTGTCTTATCTCTGCAGCACCCTCCACTCAGACTAGCATGCACGTTCCCCTGAATGTGTGGCATGGACTAACTACATGGGTTGCCATTGTATGATAAGAATCCATACTGTCTGAAACCTTCCCTCCTTAAATGTACATTATGCAGAATGTTTAGCCTTGCTGTGGCCCTGTGTTGACAATCAAATAAGTTTTGATTTTCTTCAGTCCTCAACCCCACCCACTCAAAGTAACATACTTTGGCCATCTAGCTATGTAGCTAGCTGGGATTACTTACAGATCCAACAGAAAACACGCCAAATCTGCATAGCTTGCTTTGCTAGTCTTTTCTGGTAGCTTGCTAACAACATTTCCAATGTTCCGCAGAGGGAATGAAGAAAATAGTACTTTTATGAATAATTTTAATTACACAAAAAAATTGGCAAGAGGATTGGTTATTGTTTGTATTGACAGAATCCACTTTGTTCACGTTCGTATACGTGCTAGAAGTATAATTTTGAGACCGTTTTAGCTGCGCTATAGAAGTGAATGGAGAGCAACAAATGACCTATTCTGGATTATCACCCCAGGGGAGCACAGAGCAACTAATGAACATATTTCACCACCATTTGGACTCATATCATGGTCAGGTAACTACACAACCCAAAGTTCTACCAAAGTTAAATTTTGCTTTAAGCACTTAAATATGTGTCGTCTATGATCCACCCAGCAGAGAAGGGTTTTTTCATTTTGTCCAAAGAAATTATGAGAGACGGCATGTGCTGGACTGTCATCGTGGTCTAGCCGTCAAATAGCCAATTATTGGTTCTAGCCAAATTTATTAATATCAATGGTTTCATCTAAAATAACATGGTAATGGTAGAATGTCTCACAAAATAGCTCTCAAAGGGGGGAAACAAGTCGCTTTATATTCTTATGTAAAAACGTCTTCAGATTAATTTAATTTTGTTTTTTCAAGTCAGTTGTGTAGGCCTGTCACCCCTTCTCATATATGGGTTTACATATTCCTCCCTTGTGACAACATCCAAAGAATCCCATCTTTGGGTAAGACCGGTTTACATTATGCTGCTATCGACAGCGTTTCTAAAGAAGGTGACAACTCATTGCTGGACGTTTGATATTTTGGCAATATTCTCTCAACCAAGTGACCTTCACATTGAGCATGATTTTCTGTCCTTCTTCTACACACTTTTCAGGGATAATTTCCATCATCTCAATGAAGGTGGGTCTATGGGTGGAGGGGGTTATTCAAACCAGTCAAGAAAGTTCTAGTGCAAACACAACAGTGTTTAGGACCTGGTTCAGTCCAGCTTGTCTGGACAGCTACAGTATTCTAGTTGTTCCAAAATGCCACAAAGAACACCATTAAAACCCATCCTGGATGTATGAACCATATATATGGGGAAAATAATGTTTCAAGAACAGGGTAAAATAAATGCAAGTTTAAAAACCTCTGTAAAACTAGGACCTGTTACAATCACTATCTTCACTGGTTTAATTCGAAATTCCATTTCGTAGTGAACGTAGTGAAAAACGCTGTAGCTACGCTAGTTTACCAAGGAATAATGTTTCTCTGAGAACATAAATGAGATAAAGAGAGGTGGCTGAATTGAAAGAGGAGGCGTGTGTAAACAGTCACACTTCTGCAAACCACATTCCGATGATCTGACGAAAGTCTACCCCTGGCATAGCGATTAGCAGAAAGTCCCAGGCAGTGAAGTCTCTCGAGATCTGACCATATGGGGTCAAATGCTACTTCTGAACAGAGGTGACCAGAAAATGGGAACGTTTCAGTGAAGTCTTCATCTGCTTAGTGCAACTCCAGACATAAATTGAGGCAGGAATGTAGAGTGACGTCTGTTTTAGGTAAGTAATCGCATATTAAATTATGGAGTTCCCCTTGGGGGAATGGAGCACTCCAGATAGGTTCCAGTAATCCCAGATTTAGGGAAAAGGTGTCTACAGTAATCTCAGATTAGGAGAAAAAGTGTCTGATTAGAGGACCTTGGGGTTAATAAAATGGGATCTGAGAGGAGTAGGCTTTCATCGTACAGAAAAGAGTAATAATATATATGACCAGCAAGAGATGAAATGACTGTTACAACAAAATGAAGAAATAATTTAAGGTAAAAATCAATATGGTGGTGAGAGCAAGTGGGCAGTCAAAAGCTTGATGGGCCATTTGGACCAAACCCAGCATCTTAGTGAGGGCTTGGGGTGGAGGGGTAGTGTCTGTGTTTGGATAGAAAGCAGGGGGCAGAGGGAGATCAATATTGTGGTTAGCTACAAAAGATGCTATTTCACAAGTGAGTGGCCAGCGGGCTGCTGAGTTGCTCAGCTTCTGCACCTGTCTGTTAACGAGCCGCTGAAAGCAGTGGTGAAAATCGGCCACTCCGGCAACCCAGGGAAGAGCTGCTTAATTGGCTCTCGGAGCAGACATCAGGAGAAAGGGTGAGACGCTGCCGCTCCTGATTAGCAGTGTATTGACAACTGATTTCATGAAATCATCTTTTCCTCAGCTAAGATGCCCCCCCCCACACACACCCCGGTCCTTGTTCCACACAACCAACAGGAGTTTAAGATGCAGTGCAGTTACTGGGGGGAAATTATAGCTGTGTTGGGGGATTTGGTGGCTGTGTTTGAGGGAATTGCTCGTGTTGGGGGATTGGATGGGTATGTTAGGAGAAAGCACTTTTTTTTTGTTGTTCTGGCGGATTTGATGAATTTTTTAAGGGGCAAGTATGTGAGTTGGGTAATGTAGTCATTGATCTCACTAACAGTTGGTAGGAGTGGATGTACAGCCAGAACACGTGTAGGGTGGGCATGCTGAAAGGTTTCAAGAACAGAAAATAAAAAAAATAGAAAACTAAATGGATCTGATGAATGTGTTGTGTAACAAAATGCGGGCATGTACATATTCACACTCTTATCTGCAAGACTATGGAGATGATGACTATTTAAGCCATTTTAGTACCAAAAAACAAATATTTCCCTACAACTGAGCAATGAATACACATGAGTTTAAATGAATCTGTTAATTTTTACATTTAGGCATTTAGCAGATGCTCTATTCCACAGCAAAACAAAACATATATAACCATAAACTGAGGCCAATGTTTTATATCCATTAGGATTTTCATATCCACGCAATGCACCCAGACCACAGGAATAAGAGGCAACAAGGTCTTCTGAGGAGGATGATGCCACTAATCTGTGTTCACAAAAGATTAATGTACGTTAGTAAATCATTAAGACCTGGTGAAGCAGTAATGGCTGACCTGGTGAAGCTGTAATGACTGCAATGACTGTAGTGACTGACCTGGTGAAGCAGCAATGACTGTAATGACTGACCTGGTGAAGCAGTAATGACTGTAATGACTGACCTGGTGAAGCTGTAATGACTGTAGTGACTGACCTGGTGAAGCTGTAATGACTGTAGTGACTGACCTGGTGAAGCAGTAATGACTGTAATGACTGACCTGGTGAAGCTGTAATGACTGTAATGACTGACCTGGTGAAGCTGTAATGACTGTAGTGACTGACCTGGTGAAGCTGTAATGACTGTAATGACTGACCTGGTGAAGCAGTAATGACTGTAATGACTGACCTAGTGAAGCAGTAATGACTGTAGTGACTGACCTGGTGAAGCAGCAATGACTGTAGTGACTGACCTGGTGAAGCAGTAATGACTGTAATGACTGACGTGGTGAAGCAGTAATGACTGTAATGACTGACCTGGTGAAGCTGTAATGACTGTAGTGACTGACCTGGTGAAGCTGTAATGACTGTAGTGACTGACCTGGTGAAGCAGTAATGACTGTAATGACTGTAGTGACTGACCTGGTGAAGCAGTAATGACTGTAATGACTGACCTGGTGAAGCTGTAATGACTGCAATGACTAATGACTGACCTGGTGAAGCAGTAATGACTGTAATGACTGACCTAGTGAAGCAGTAATGACTGTAATGACTGACCTGGTGAAGCTGTAATGACTGTAGTGACTGACCTGGTGAAGCAGTAATGACTGTAATGACTGACCTGGTGAAGCAGTAATGACTGTAATGACTGACCTGGTGAAGCAGTAATGACTGTAATGACTGACCTGGTGAAGCAGTAATGACTGTAATGACTGACCTGGTGAAGCTGTAATGACTGTAATGACTGACCTGGTGAAGCTGTAATGACTGCAATGACTGTAATGACTGACCTGGTGAAGCTGTAATGACTGTAATGACTGACCTGGTGAAGCAGTAATGACTGTAATGACTGTAGTGACTGACCTGGTGAAGCAGTAATGACTGTAATGACTGTAGTGACTGACCTGGTGAAGCAGTAATGACTGTAATGACTGACCTGGTGAAGCAGTAATGACTGTAATGACTGACCTGGTGAAACTGTAATGACTGTAATGACTGTAATGACTGACCTGGCGAAGCAGTAATGACAGTAATGACTGACCTGGTGAAACTGTAATGACTGACCTGGTGAAGCAGTAATGACTGTAATGACTGACCTGGTGAAACTGTAATGACTGTAATGACTGACCTGGTGAAACTGTAATGACTGTAATGACTGACCTGGTGAAGCAGTAATGACTGTAATGACTGACCTGGCGAAGCAGTAATGACTGCAATGACTGACCTGGTGAAACTGTAATGACTGTAATGACTGACCTGGTGAAGCAGTAATGACTGTAATGACTGTAGTGACCGACCTGGTGAAGCAGTAATGACTGTAATGACTGACCTGGTGAAGCAGTAATGACTGTAATGACTGACCTGGTGAAGCAGTAATGACTGCAATGACTGACCTGGTGAAACTGTAATGACTGTAATGACTGACCTGGCGAAGCAGTAATGACAGTAATGACTGTAATGACTGACCTGGCTGCTCTTCCTGAAGCCTTCTCCTCTCCCTCTCCAGCCGAGCTGCATCATCAGGGTTGGTGGGGTTACCCATATCATCCCTCGGGATAATCACCCCATGAAAAGGACACTGCATAAACAGACAAAATATCTGATCCAGGAGAGAACATCATTTCTACTTACTTTCATGTCATTCACATACACACAGTGAAAGTTCTTCACACACACACGCACAAAGCTCATTTGCAATTTAAAATCACACTTGTGTGCAGCTCCGTTGGTTGACATTCCCAGTTATAAAATTAAGTCTGATGATTACTGATAATTAAAATTCACAACTATTTCTGATCATGATTTCATGAGTGTCAGACGTGTGCATCAGAGGATCATGTGTATGTGTCTAAGACAGCCAGGTGTGTGTCTCACAGGGCCAGGTGTGTGTCTCACAGGGCCAGGTGTGTGTCTCACAGGAGCAGGTGTGTATCTCACAGGGCCAGATGTGTGTCTCACAGTGTGTCTCACAGGGCCGACGTGTGCGTTTCACAGGGCCAACGTGTGCGTCTCACAGGGCCAACGTGTGCGTCTCACAGGGCCAACGTGTGCGTCTCACAGGGCCAACGTGTGCGTCTAACAGGGCCAACGTGTGCGTCTCACAGGGCCAACGTGTGCGTCTCACAGGGCTAACGTGTGCGTCTCACAGGGCCAACCTGTGCGTCTCACAGAAGCAGACGTGTGTCTCACAGGGCCAGGTGTGTGTGTCTCACTGGGCCAGGTGTGTGTTTCACAGGGCCAGGTGTGTGTGTCTCACAGGAGCAGGTGTGTGTCTCACAGGAGCAGGTGTGTGTCTCACAGGAGCAGGTGTGTCTCTCACAGTGCCAGGTGTGTGTCTCACAGGAGCAGGTGTGTGTCTCACAGGGCCAGGTGTGTGTCTCACAGGGCCAGGTGTGTATCTCACAGGAGTAGGTGTGTGTCTCACATGGCCAGGTGTGTGTCTCACAGGGCCAGGTGTGTGTCTCACAGGGCCAGGTGTGCGTCCGTGTCTCAGTGGACCAGGTGTGTGTCTCACAAGGCCAGGTGTGTATCTCACAGGGCCAGGAGTGTGTCTCACAGGGCCAGGAGTGTGTATTTCACAGGAGCAGGTGTGTGTCCCACCGGGCCAGGAGTGCGTCTCACAGGGCCAGGAGTGCGTCTCACAAGGCCAGGTGTGTGTCCGTGTCTCAGCGGACCAGGTGTGTGTGCGTGTACATCAGAGGGCAAGCGGCATGTTGCTCACCTTAACCCGGTCTTGCCGTTTGCAGAGGGCTCCATTGGGCATGGGAGCCCGGCATTCGTGCATGACCGGCTGGAAGCTCCCGGCGAACGTGATGTACCTGGACTTCATCTGAGCCGAGAGCTCCTGGTTTACCACCTCTTCCTCCCTCTCGTGAGGAACCCAGAACTGGTGCTGAGAGCTGTACCTGGGACAGGATAAGGGAGTAGAGCACTGTCACCAACACGTGGGGTCACCTGATACACACTAACCAGGCTGCTCCTCTACTCCGATTCCACACCATCCGAATGCGAAGGCAGCTGATCACAACACTGACACTTTTTTCCCTACTTCCCTGGATGTATTAGGTGCTCAGGCAAACTGAGATCATTTCTGAGATAATTATGGGATTGTGGTTAATTGCAGGTGCTGTGGCAACATACCCACATTCCTCTCCTGAAGGCAAAGGTCCTTAAGACACTTTGAATGGACAATATCACCCTCTAGTGGCTGACAGAGAATGCAGCACAGAATGCACTGAAAACCTGTTTTTGTGGCACGGCTACAATATAATATGACTATATTAATGAGAACCATTCAGAAGCCAGAAAACACACGTCTTATGTTCTTATCCCCCCCCTCTTCGAAAACAGCATGCATTACTGTATGACCACAGGTAACACAATATTCTTCTGATATAGGCTACATTTGAAAAGCAACAGTGATTGGAAGAAAGCAGAAAGTCCAACATCTATAGAAGTGGCGTCTAGTCGTATCTGAGAAGGGCCGGCGAGGGTGTATGCCTTTCTTCTATCCCAGCACCAAAACAGCCCATTAAAAAAAAAAATATTAAAAACTAAAGGTCTTGATTGAAGACCATGATCAGTTGAATAAACTACTTGAATAAGCTAGTGTTCAGATGTTAGCGCTCGGATAGAACAAAAGTCTGTACCCACACAGGCCCTTCTCAGAAAAGATTGGGCACCCTTGTTCTTTAACAGCAGAACCGAAAATACAAACAAGACTTATGGAAAGTACAGCCTTAAGGTATAGCCTAGGTTGCAGACTTTTGGGGTATGGTACCTGATGATTTTGCCAGCAGTGGGTTGCTCCTGACCCCAATAATAGAGGTCTATGCCAAAAGGGACGATAGGGGTTGTCGTTTTGTCCTCGCTATGCTGCTCCTTGTCCTTTGGCTCCACACAAACCCCTGAAGTGCTAAAGCAGAAAAGTGAGAGACAGTAGTCAGGAGGACCAACCACCTCACTGTGACCTCAGTCAATTAGAGCATTATTCTGCATACTGCAGAAATCACAAAGTAGCTGGTCCAGATAAAGAGGCTTTAAAAAAAATCCCCAATAACAGTTTGTTATACATTATGATTATTTGGTGAGGAGCAGGCTGTGCCGCGATACTCGTCCCGCCAAATCTGGCAGAGAAGACCTCGCCTCAGACATCAGGCGCAGTATTTCAGCCCCACAAACTTTGCCCCGAAACATCGCATAACTCAATCTAACTTTGGGGATGTGCTTCGCTAATAATAAACCAATGGAAAGTGAATACTTTGACGAATAACAATCTTGTGTGGGTAGGAGCACAGGTCTTTGGGCAGGATTTCAACCGGAGGTGGCAATTCAATGGAGCGGAACACTGTTAGAGGGTGCTGCTGTAAATTATGTACGCACTGAAACAAGCTCAAGTCATAACAATCGAGGTAGCTGTAGAACAACACTAGCCAGCTAGATAGCTTGCATCAACATTTTGTGATACATCTTTCTTAGCCGAAATGAAACCCGAATGTTTTAACTTGCAATTTATACCTCATTTCCAAACTGAAAAAGCAAAAAAAAAGAAAAGAAAACTTGGGTCGACGTGGGCAGCCCTAGGATTCTAAAAAGCATTCAATCAGTCAATAAAATTCCAGATTCCCTTCAGGGGATTTGATTCACACAGTGAGTATAGCTGTTTCGCAGTGCTGGCTCGCTAGCAAGCTTGCAACAGGCATTAGCCAATATAATCAGTGAGTTAGCTTGCCTAGCCAAGCACTGGTAAGCCACAATAGCAAATTATAGGAACAATTTGTTATACATCTAGAGCTAACACTGTTAAAATCACACAATTTGTGGCGCAGAATATCCAATTCAGCGAAATATTTCCAAGTCGCTTCAGAAATGTTAACACAGTGGACATAATTGATGTTTGGTTTTAGAAACTGTGAAGTGCTGGCTGAACGTAGTGATGCTGCTTTACATAATGTAAAGTCCATAAAACAAGCATGCAATTGTAATCCACCAAACAAAGTTATGCTATGAGGGGTGATCAATACAGAGGAAGTTCTAGTCAGGGGGTGGGTACGAAATCTCTGCTGTGGGTGCTTGAAATGAAAAACCGCCCCAGCCAACCAAATCAATCGGCAGAGATCCGCTGCCACCAATCAGATCACAGCAAGCCTACGCTACAGAAAGTAAACCCAGTTTTCCAAATGCTCTCTCAGACACTGAGTATCTGGAGATGGGTGTCTAGATGGGACCAGAAAGGCAGAATACTGAATACTCTACCAAACTGTCATACACTTCAGGCAAAGCTAGTCAAAAAAAGTTATTAGTCAAAGCTGTAGATCAACAGGTAAAAAAAAACTATTGTTATACAGTAGTGGAAATCTGTGGTATTTCTGAACCTTGAGCGTGGTAAAAGAAAGCCTCAAGAACTCTCACACTGGGCCTAGCACTGTAACACAGGACACCCTGCAACAATAACACTAAGACTAGTACTGTAGCACGGAACACAGAGCATGTCCCGGGATTCTGATTTTGGCCAGTCTCTTGAAGTTTCTTCTTCTAAGTCCTGGCCACTGCATCGAAGGAAGCAGAACATACCAACTATGGAGGAAGAATGCTGGGATAAAAGTTAATGGTGGGGATTACCTGGCAGGCGATGCAGAGGCCAGTTTCTGCTTGAGGACGCGCAGTGTGGCAGCTGCACAGGTGGGGTCCTGCTCTTCGTCATAGCCACGCCTCTTTGGTAGTGGTGGGGGCCGGGGGGCGGGCACTGGTGCAGGCTTCGCTGGCTTCTCTGAAGAGGTGGACGCGGAAGCCGGCTCTAGACCTGCAGCAAAAGGGTGAAGAGAAGGAAAATCGGAGCGCTGTTTGTATGGCATGTCACGCCCAACGTGCACTTGTGCCTATTACGTGGTGTACTCTCCGCAAGCTAGCTTGGGGATATTTTCTGCAGCTGGTTAGCAGGCTATATAGCCCGGATGGCAACTCTCTCGTTGCAGACATTTTATTTTCTGTTTTATGTTTTTTTTGCTTCACAACCACCCGCAGCATATTTATACACTTATCCACCCCCCACTGTACATTAGCGGTTCTACAGTGGGGAGGGTCAGCAGCACAAAATTCCTTGGTGTTCATATCACTGAGGATCTCTCCTGGTCCCTGAACACCATAAACCTGGCCAAGAGAGCTCAGCAGAGGATGCACTTCCACAGGAGGCAGAAGTGAGTGAGAATCCCCTCCGCCATCCTCACCACCTTCTATCGGGGCACTATTGAGTGTGTCCCGATGAGCTGCAGTTCTGCCTGCTACCGGAAGACCTTGCAGCGAGTTGTGAGGATGGCTGAGAAGGGTATTGGGGTCTTACTCCCCTCCATTCAAGACATTTATATCTGCATTGTGAAGGACTCCTCTCACCCTTCTTCTAGACTGCTTGATCTCCTCCCGTCTGGTAGGAGATACCGCTCCATAAAATCAAACACAACTAGAATGTGCAACAGCTTCTTCCCACAGGCCATAAGACTGTTAAACACCTAGCACTCTGCACCCTGCACATCCAGCACAACAACACATTACCATTGTAACCGGTTGTTCATATGCTGCTTTTATCGAGTTATTTTTACATTGGGACATACTGCGCTGCTAGATTCTCTTATATTTGTATATTTTATATTATCTATATCTATATGTGATATCTATTTAAGCTTTATTTATTACAAAAACCGTGCCCTTCTTAAATGAATCATTTTTCATTCAGTTACTAAACTGCCCTTTGTAGTATAGCACTGGTCTTTATAACTGCTGCTTTAACTGAGTCTCTTAATTGCTCTAACGTGTCATAGGTATGTCAGGGTATTGTTTTGTTTCTGCACCCCGCTCCGGAGAAACGCAATTTCGTTCCACTGCATGTGTATTTTTATATGGATATGGTTGGAATGACAAATAAATAAAATTGATTGAATTGATTGATTGATTGATCAAACACACATATTTGCACTGATGTTAAAGGACTTTCCCACCAGTTTTGTATATTTTGTTTGTTCATTTAAATAAATTCCTTTCTTACACTTTCAATCGGCATTTAGTCAGAAGCTTGTTTCCGGGGGCAATACAGCTGAGGGGGTTTTTGGCCTGGCCCCCTACTCCAAGCCACAAGTGCATTGAGACCAATTTTTACATAACCATCTCCTTAATTGGGGGTGGGGGATTCCTGCTGTAAGCTCCCCATGCCAACGAGTACTTGTAAAATTGTCCAGGCCGTTTTCCATTGGAGCCAGAGCTGGAAAGTCCAGGGGTCCTGCCATGTGGTTCTTCCACCCATGAACTGATTTCACTAATTAGTTCTACCTCCTGGCTAATTGTGCCAATTATCAAACCCAGGTGATTGGAACAAAATACTGGAGAGAACTTTCAGAACAGGATTTTCCATCTGCACATAGAGCAATGAAAACTTGGTATCTTTCAGTAACAGACACTTAGCTATTCAAATTTTTTGCACTGATGACCGCGGCCGGGCTGTTAGGACAGTGAAAATCTCAGAGCTCCGGCAGCTTGCAGCGGCTGGGCTGTTAGGACAGTGAAAATCTCAGAGCTCCGGCAGCTTGCAGCGGCTGGGCTGTTAGGACAGTGAAAATCTCAGCGCTCCGGCAGCTTGCAGCGGATGGGGAAATGTCCTACATCTGGGGAATTGGTCCCCAGTCTTTCTCCCGCTGACCCCGAGCGCTCCGTCTCCCCGGTTCACCCCACTGACCCCCGAGCGCTCCGTCTCCCCGCCCAGGGGAATCACAAAATGCAACCAAATCCCTTCTTTTTTCAGTTCAAATTGACCAAAATGGTAGCCATTTGTCTGAAGCAATAAAATTGCGGGTGTTAAAGAGATAAATCAATAACAGGAAATGGAGAGGCCTTGCGGCAGGGAGCAGCATCGGGCGGCCCGACGGTGGCGGTATTGATTTTCCTGAGTTCAGCAGGCCTTGTAATTAAAATGTAAATTTGAGAAAGAGATTATGTCCTGACAGAAACGCTGGGATTAAGGGGAGATAAAAGATTGCCAGTGAAAAGCGCACGGAAGGAATGAAAGAAAGAGAAGGCAAGAAAAAAGCCCGTTTTCATTGGCGTAAAGCCCCCAGTTACACAGAAACAAATAAAAGGTGGGTTCAAAACACAAAATTATTACAGGGAAACGTGGCAAATGATGAGATCGCATTGCATGAAAACAGTGATTTTATAATAAATGAAAGAATTAGATAAATATATGCTTCAGCATCAGAGAAAAATATCTAGAAAGACCATTTAATATAAGCAGTCGCCACATCTAATTATACTGATACACATTATGTACGTATTGCTAAAACAGTACAGAGAAATCTATTGCAACTGTCAGACGGCTCTGTTCATGTGAAGGAATCAGAATTTCTATGTGAAGAGCTGAGGATTGCAGTGAATGCCTTCCTATTCACTATATAGCCCTGCTACTCTAAATTCAATTGAAAATGGCACTGATTATGAGTGACTGATAACTCAGTGATGCAGAGTTTCACTTTCTTATTTGTGTCTGTGTGTCTCTGGCACCTGCGGTTCACAGTATCAGGTGTGAAAATGTTTTTTCCTTATAAATACTTTATACTTCTTTCCTTAATGTGGTGTGAAATTCTGTGGCATTCTGTGGTGTTTTTTACCATATTGTGGTGGCAAGTCTGTATCAACTACGTAGCTGATATTATGTAGGACGAAGGCACCATTTAGCTGGTATTGTGACTTCATAGTTTTTCTGTGATACATGAAATGACTGAAAACGACCGAACTCTGACACAAATGCACAAGTATACCAGTAACAACCATGCGGTGCAGAAGAGTAAACGATGAAACATTAAAGAAATCATTTCACTCCACGGTTAAACTTGGGAAATGGCTGCTGGAGGTTTACAAGATGATGAAATATTGCTGAAAATGGCAGCTGAAGTAAAACACTGTGTAGGACACAGCTCAATCCAACCATGTTGCAATATACTGTAGACAAACAGTATGATGTGCTCAGAGTGTGGAGAGGAAGGCTGGCTTTGATGGAAATGGCATGAGGCTTTTCAAATGGGAAAGAACATGAACTAAGAGTTTTACTGGGCCAGACCATCACAGAATTACACCCTTTACCTTACAAAGCTTAGCCGTTATGCCACCTCGTATAAATTGGTAGATAATTAGCCTTGCACAATTCCCAAAATACCCTGCCAGAGAAATGTCAGCGTATGGAGCTCAAAACCATGAATCACACAATAAAAGTTGTAATAATTATGACTTCATGATCAAAATCCATCATGTTAACAAGTGTGCAACCTTTACTCAACATTCTAGTTATGCCACCAGGTCTTTAACTACGTAGCCGTACATTTTCAGCATCCCAATTTTGTTTTAGGATATTTCACAGGTCCCTAGGGATGTCGACACGATAATCCAGTTTCATGGACACTGCCAGCCTGTCACTGCTAATTCTCAACAGTGATGTTTATGAATTAAAATTCATAATTCAAAACGCACAAATTTGAACAAAAGCGTTTGAAGTTTGTGATATACGATATTATGAAATTTCCCGTTCCTTTGTCAACTACATTTTACAATATGCATCTTCTTCAGTGTGCATTTTAGTTCGAATTAGAATGCAATGTTGGAAAATAAGGTAAATGTTGCAGTTCTGTTTTCTGTGGGTAAGTGTGCACTGATGATAAATTAATTTCAGCTTAATTTGCAGTGTGGGCAGAGGAGTCACTTGGGGATTTTCTGTTTAATTTCATCACCCCCCCACCCCCAACCGCTCAGCCCAACTGTCTGACCCGTCCTTAAACGCTGCACGAGCCAAGACTAAAATGGGCAGTCCCTAAATAAAGCTGCTTTAAGGGGCTTCCCTTGGCACTCTCTCTTGTTTATTTTGGCGAGGCTGGTCAATAGGCCTCGCTGTGCGGGGAGTGTTGCTGGGGCGAGGGGGAGAGGCTGCTGGGATTATTCAGGCCGCTCGTCCCTTTATTGCCTCATTAACGGCTGTTTGTTTGGCTTGTTGTGTCTGGGCTCCTGCCCCTCCGCCCGCCCTGGCGCACTGCAGCTGAGCAAACTCACCGTACTCTGCGCGGAGGTGGTCCGGAATGTGCAGTTCCAGGCCCTCCTTCTCCGGGACCTCCTCAAAGTCGTCGTCGTCTTCGTCTTCCTCATCGTCTGCGCCCGCGTTTCCCTGGTGAGAGAGGAGGCGGGGCTATGAGTGAACGTTGCTCCAAATGCAGACGCGTTTGCGGCACTTTTCAGACAGAACGCGCTGCACAGTCACTTTACTGTATGCACAGAGCTCCAAGCATGAGCAGTCAGTGCACTGTAAATACAGAACTCCAAATGTGAACACATCCACTGTGTGGACACGGCTCCAAACACCAAACAGTCAATATTTGCACACACAACGTATACAAATAGACAGAAATGTCCATCGACAATGAAGCACAAAAATAATTTTAAATGAAGTAACCTGTGGCTGGATTTGTTAAAATGAGAAATTGACATACAATATGACAGTTGAACATAAATAAATGTTCAGACTCAGAGACGCTCAGATCCCGATTGATGAAATCACAACATGATCTAAAGTGACTACATGTGATCCTCCACAATGTCATCGAAACACAACCCAGACGACTACTATGCTACTTAATCTACTGTAGTTTTTAAATACCACAACAATCATAAATGGGGTGGAGGAAAAGGAACAGGTTTAAAAAGGTTCTAGGGCCTAGTAGAAACTAAAAATCTGAGCTACACATCCAAACTTTATCAAGGGTTACACTGTTTATCAGTAAATACATTTGTTTGATCCTAACATATTTTAACTTCACAGCACCATAAAGTCCGTTGGAATGTCCATTGGTAAGTCCATCGTTTTGTTGGCCTCTGAATATGGTTTACAAGAATGCACATAACCAACCAAAATTTAGTGTTCTTCGTTTTGAAAAGAAAGCGCCGCAGTTAACGCACCTCGTTTTTCTTTACTTACTGGTTTGCCCTGTTGCCAGAATTGAAAATGAGAAAGATATTTCACTAGTCCTTTAACTAAAACACAGCAATAAAAGAAATAAACTGGGTGAGAAGTTTTCGTTGTCAGGGAACTACACTGAGGATATGTTCGTTCGATGGTAATAATTTCAAGACACGCAGTATTTACTGCAGAGGTACGAGAGTTGCTTCTCCTGCAGGAAACAAATCACCCCCCTGGAAAACACGAGCCGCGTCTCCCCTTTCTTCCCTTTTCGGTTCAGTTCGGTGCAGCAGATAGAGACGTGCCTTATTTTCGCAGCGATGTTTGTTTGCAGACGCTTTACCATGGAATTAGGACCTCATCAGCGGCTCCCTCTGCGCTGATTAACGCAGCTCCGAGACGCACCTGGCCTCGGCGCGAGTCGGGAGATTTACGGCACCCGGAAAGGCAAACTCGGCAGTAACGCCGGGTGTGTGAATATTTTAATTCACAGCCTTAATGGAATTTCCACTTGACCACATCCAATTGTTTTTTTTATTTTTTTTGAGTGGTGGTCTATTAATTGCGACTGCATATGAGAGCTGTTTTTGATGCTGTGAGTGGGTGGAGAGATTCAGCAGTTTGTAGGACTACAGCAAGCAGTCCAGCCTCTTTTTTTGTCCTGTGGAATCCTTTAGTAATGGGCTTATTACCCAAATGAGCCCCTGTGGTTGTTATTTGAGGCTTTTAAATTCAGGAAATAATTAGTTTGATGTATGAAGAATAAATCAGTTATGTAAGGGTCGTTGACTTGTTTTGGACTATATTCCAAAACACATAATTGCATACTACCTACTTTGTGCTCTACATAACGTAGTGCAAAGCATGGGCCTATTGGTGTTTCTTTGATTCAAAATACATGGTTGTGAGATCACTGTGTCAAACCCTACCTTATGTTGAGTACATTTATCAAACGTCCTGTTGTATCAATAAGTAATATTTTACAAAGTAATATAGTAAAAATGAATATAGTAATATTTAGCTTTATGCATGATGGACGTAATAACCAGCATTTCCACACAAATCCTTTATTGCTGCTTTCTGTTTTTGTATTAGAATAAGTCATGTCAAATAGCAAAGAATTTTGCAGGCATGATATGCGTTTTGGTTCTCCCAAATGGCAAAACATTTAACTGAACGTATGTATGCAATGAAAACCTTGGTAATGGTTTGGCTAAACCATGAGTGTAACGGCTTTATGCAGGCTAGCTATTAGCATTTTTCATATACCATAATGCTCACCAATATAATAACTTGGTGAGTGACATATGATAACTTTCAATGCCTAATTGAGATAATCTTTTTATTTTTAAGTATTAATTTCATGTTTTAATTTTAAAATGTTAATAATGTGAACA
Organism: Ilyophis sp. 1 JC-2022; assembly: GCA_022702515.1. NCBI lineage: Eukaryota > Metazoa > Chordata > Actinopteri > Anguilliformes > Synaphobranchidae > Ilyophis > Ilyophis sp. 1 JC-2022. The sequence goes on along the minus strand of CM040404.1, from coordinate 111,904,770 downwards.
ATGCCTTTTTTAAAGAGGACGATTTTGAGTAAGTTATTCAAAGGAACGATTTTTACCAATACAATTTTTTATGTATATAAAATTTGTAGGTGAGGTCAAATATGTAATATGCTCTATTAATATTTCCTAATTAAATGCTTATCCATTGGTCCATTAGACATTCACATATGCACTGACAGCAGATCTTTCACCTGAATCGTAACCAAAATTACAACTAATTTTTATTTCACCAACAACTCTCTGTTTGTTTCTTAGCTTTGTTTTTAACTGATTCTATCATCGCATATTCAGTTCCAATAATTTACTCTAGAATTTGGTGGTCATTGTATTTGTTCCCGTAACACTGCATGCATATCAAGCTGCTCTGGATAGGGGGCATGTGCCACGTGAATTTGACTGAGTATTTGATTCAATATCCAAATGCATGTGTGCAACTGAAGCCAAGATGCTCAACCGGTGATACATAGAGTTGGATTATACGCAACATCTATTTTAGATGCCGTGACAACTGGACGTCATGGTAGCTCCGGCCTGCCTACAGACAAGTAGAACAGACACCCTGGTCACTCCACCTGCTGGACTCTCAAAACAGCACATCCAGCAAAATCAGTCTATATCCTTCCCTCAGAAAGCTGGGGAAGGCAGCCTTTGTCCTGCCTTTGCCAATCCACTCTCCAGGCCCCTGGACATGCTAATCCCCGTTCTTTATTACCGGGGCACAAACAAACACTGCCAGGAATAAAGGGAGAAGGAAGCGAAGGCTTGCAGATCTGCGGATAAACACTTTGGGCTCGCGGGGCTCGGACACAGGCTCCGAGGCTACCCCACTGCTCGCGGCGCTGATAAACACTCCCAAATCCCTTTTGTGGGGGTGAGGCAGAGGACCACTCGCATGGTTAGGCCACGACCTCTGCACCGCCGCTCGCTGCATTTCCCGGGCTCACGATCGCATTTTGGAGATCTGGAGGGCGCAAGGCCGCAGCACACATCAGATCAGGTGACATATCAGATCGGATTGGAAGGCTTAAGCCTTTCTGCGCCAAAATTATTTCTGAATAGAAACTCGGGAAAACAACGAGACTCCTGAGTTCTTATTGTTTACAAAATCCCTAAGCTCTCCTCGGACTGGCATTGAAAATCCTTCATATTCCCTTGCCTTTAATAACTCACTCTTAGCTGTTTGGAATCACTGTTCCCACAAACTGCATTCTACCTGCTTTTTCATCCTGTCTGATTTTATCACCCTCCCCTATGACGTTCAACGAAGAGCTCTGTAACTGCCAACTAAATGTTCACAATTTTTACCAAAGAAGTACTTTGCTGACACATGGTGAAATATTACAGTCAGAAAACACATATTTATGACAATATATCAAAGATATATATTACGATATAAAGTGCCCTCCATAATGTTTGGGACAAAGGCATTTATTCTTGATTTGGCTCTGTACTCCAAAATTTCAGATTTGTAATGAAACAATTAACATGTGGATAATTGCAGAAATTACAGCGCTTTTTATACATAGCCCCCCATTTCAGGCTATGGGGGGTATGTATTAAACATGCTGTAATTTCCACATGGTGAAACCAAAATGTATAAAAATACCCTTTAATAAAAGCAGAGAATCCACACTTTAACCAAATATGAATTGTTTGATTACCAATCTAAAATGATGGAGTACAGCGCCAAATCAAGAAAAAATAGGTCTTTGTCCTAAACATGTGCTGCAATGAATGGAACCGTGGGCAGAAATTGTGAGAACATACAGAGAGTGGGGAACATCTATATTCTGCATATTTACTTTGGATGTCCACATTTTATCCATGAATGTAATCCTATCATCCAGAGTGCACCCTCCACTGGAATTCAAAACACACTCAGTAAAACTAAAAAGAGCATAAGAATTGTGAACAATGTATTGACGAGCCAAAGAGGCACGTTTCAGATGCAAGGCACGGAAAGCAAGATCTCTACAACCACAAAAATGTAATTGCCACTTTAATCTTCCAACAGTAGAGGATTCAATAAAATAACCTAATATTGAATTAGGCTGAAGTTCCTCTTTAATATTGAGTTAGACAGTAAAGACAGTAAAGTGCGATAAACTGTTTACAGAGTAGATTGAACAAGTGAAGTGCACTAGATGGATGCATGTCTGATTTCTAGGGGGAAGACTGCCTGCCTTTTAATCCGCAGTGTACAGGGTAATTAACCCAAAAAGCCACAGTAAATTAGCAATCTTAAAAAGTCAAGTAAATGAAAAGGACTGCTGCACACTGAGATACTTGCAAACATTTCGGTCATAGTCAGGCATTGTGAAAAACGTAGCGCTTATTAAATGTCTTTTCCCAAGTATCTCACATGCACTTTTCATTTACTTCACTTTGTGTTTCTCCTTTGCACCTCCTGTGATAAGTCCTTTTCAGGTGTGCATTTACTTCACTTGGTGTTTCTCCTTTGCACCTCCTGTGATAAGTCCTTTTCAGGTGTGCATTTACTTCACTTGGTGTTTCTCCTTTGCACCTCCTGTGATAAGTCCTTTTTCAGGTGTGCATTTACTTCTTTTCCTAATCTTAAAATTCAGCCATGGAGGCCTGGATATTTGGGTCATGCTAATCAAACATAAAAATGCAACAAATTAGGGTGTCTCGGTGGCGTAGCCTGTATGAGCACCATCATCAAGCTCATTGTGTGCGACAACGTCGGCGGTTTGAATCCGACCGCTCAACCTTTGTCATGTCTCTCCCTCTCTTTCACTCCTCATTCTTCCTGTCTCTCTACACTGTGCTGTCTAATAAAGAAGAAAAAGCCCTAAAAATATATATATTTTAAAAAATGCAACAATTAAAATTCAGAGTTAGCCTACCGAGGGAGAGGAGTAAAAGACCAGAATATGAATGTTTACTCTGTACTGATTAAGTGGGAATCCCTCTACAGTACCTATTTTGTACATGAGCTATGATACTTACCAAACAGCCTACTGTCACACTCTCAGAATCGGAAACATTTTGCCCTACCCCCACCCGCACCCCTAATTCAACAGAATCTGTGACATCACTGAATGGTAAGCTATGGACCACCCCACTCCTAAAATATACACACACATTCACGGCCTTGCGCATGCATGCACACTCTCAAGCGGAAGAACAATAGAGTTGTTCTGGCGGCTCAGTGCAGGTGGTGCACCGCGGCTCTCCCGGCTCGCAGCCGGACTGCAGGTAGTCCGTGCATGCTCATCGATCACCGGGGCGCTGTAAGTTCCGTTATCACCCTGACACTAATCAAAAGAGAGGACTGTCGCCGCCGCTGACCTGTGAAGCCGCCCAATTACGCTCCGTGGGAATGACAGGGGCACTTAACTTCCCACCGTGTAAATGACCGCCATCAATCTCCTCCGCATAACAATGAGCCCCAGAGCTGAAAATGATTTTTCGGTATAGAATCCCGGGCCTGGAATTTATGAAAGGTGAAAAGCAACCCAAGGCTTCTTTCCCTTCCTCCCTCCCTCTCTCTTTCGCACTCTCTCTCTTTCGCTCTCTTACTGCAGGCGTTCAGCCCGTGGGGCGAAGCGGCAGGCCCATCAACGCTAAACAGAATTTATGCCTTTTAATTTACTCAAAAGGTAGCCACTAACCGTCCCCCAGCGCTACAATGCATAACAGAGAAGACTCATCTTTTTAAATATAGGGGTCATTTTCATAAAACATAACCCATACTGTTGGTGCCCTTCGCTGCTTAGAGTGTGGTCTGTGACACCGTTATTCCAGGGCACTTCCCTGTATGGGATTCAGCTGCACCCTGAACTCAGGGGGTAAAAGCTCTGAACCACACGCGTTCATTCCATTTCCTGGCTGCAGGTTACGAGGGCAGTGGATTGCGGTTTAAAGCGTCTTCGTACGAGGCCCGATTATCCCGTCAGTGAAACTATTTTCGAGGTGGAGCAATGCCGCCGGCCTGCCAATCGATGACACCTGCAAGGATACATCGGCCTTTCAGGACTCATGTGTTTACAGAACACACAAGAGCGCAAAACCACTAAATCATTCTCTCAGTGTTAAGTATTGTATTAGGTTTAATCTAATAACCACTGAATCTACTGAATGTATGTCCATTGTTATACATGTACAGCTTGTATTTTCAGTTATAAACTACAAACCTATGTTCATAACAATTACTGTACTTAAACACATTGTGCCACTTTTTGTAAAAACCCACAATACCTTATGTATTCAGCATGACAAGCATGCAAAACCTGCACTCTGAATATAGGATATTCACGTTCTTCCGAGACTCCAAATGATTTGTACCAAATGAAGTACAAGGTGAATGGCACGTTTCCATTTTTATTTTGGTCCTGACATCACATAAGATTATTTTTGTCTTGTGTATTTATAATATATGGGTAAGGAGACTTATATATTAAGCTAGGCCCAATAACATTTCGGGAAATCTGTATCTGTACCATTTATAGGGCCTGATTTAACAAGACATTTAGCTTGTGTAAAACATTCTAGCACACACAAAACTAATAACACGACCAATGATTTGTCATGGTATTTGTTTTGGACCAATCATTGGTTGTGTTATTAGTTTTGTGTGTGCTAGAATGTTTTACACAAGCTAAATGTCTTATTAAATCAGGCCCATAGTGTAGCACAATGCCATCAACCACATATTGACCCTTGCAAACCTCAGTTGGAAAAATCCATGTGGTAAAGCCCCACTTCTCTCCCTCAATCAACAAACACGCTGTGCAGGAATATGACCACTGTCACATGCTCCATGACGACTGTACAGGAATATGACCAGGGTTACATGCTCCATGACAACTGTACAGGAATATGACCACTGTCATATGCTGCATGACAACTGTACAGGAATATGACCAGTGCTGCATGCTCTATGACGACTGTACAGGAATATGACCAGGGTTAACTTACATGCTCCACAACTGTACAGAAAATTGACCAGTGTCGCATGCTGCATGTCAACTGTACAGGAATATGACCACTGTCACCTGCTCCATGATGGCTATACAGTAATATGATCACTGTTTCATGCACCAAGACAACTGCACAGCAATATTACCAGTGTTGCATGCTCCACAATGACTGCACAGGAATATGACCATTGCTGTATGCTCCACGATGGCTATACAGGAATATGATCACTGTTGCACGCTCCACAGAAACTGAACAGGAATATGACCACTATTGCATGCTCCATGACAACTGTACAGGAATATGACCAGCGTTGCAAGCTCCACAATGATTGTACAGGAATATGACCACTGTCGCATGCTCCACGATGGCTATACAGGAATATGACCACTGTCGCATGCTCCTCGATGGCTATACAGGAATATGACCACTGTCGCATGCTCCTCGATGGATATACAGGAATATGACCAATGTCGCATGCTCCTCGATGGCTATACAGGAATATGACGACTGGTACATGCTCCACGATGGCTATACAGGAATATGATGACTGGTACATGCTCCTCGATGGCTATACAGGAATATGACGACTGGTACATGCTCCTCGATGGCTATACAGAAATATGACGACTGGTACATGCTCCTCGATGGCTATACAGGAATATGACGACTGGTACATGCTCCACGATGGCTATACAGGAATATGACGACTGGTACATGCTCCTCGATGGCTATACAGGAATATGACGACTGGTACATGCTCCACGATGGCTATACAGGAATATGACGACTGGTACATGCTCCACGATGGCTATACAGGAATATGACGACTGGTACATGCTCCACGATGGCTATACATGAATATAACAACTGATACATGCTCCTCGATGGCTATACAGGAATATGACGACTGGTACATGCTCCACGATGGCTATACATGAATATGATGACTGGTACATGCTCCACGATGGCTATACAGGAATATGACGACTGGTACATGCTCCACGATGGCTATACAGGAATATGACGACTGGTACATGCTCCTCGATGGCTATACAGGAATATGACGACTGGTACATGCTCCTCGATGGCTATACAGGAATATGACGACTGGTACATGCTCCTCGATGGCTATACAGGAATATGACGACTGGTACATGCTCCACAATGGCTATACAGGAATATGACGACTGGTACATGCTCCTCGATGGCTATACAGGAATATGACGACTGGTACATGCTCCACGATGGCTATACAGGAATATGACGACTGGTACATGCTCCACGATGGCTATACAGGAATATGACGACTGGTACATGCTCCACGATGGCTATACATGAATATGACGACTGGTACATGCTCCTCGATGGCTATACAGGAATATGACGACTGGCACATGCTCCACGATAGCTGTAGAGGAATATGATCACTGCTGCATACTCTACGACGCAGCATCAATGCGCTCCGTGCTCGTTTTGTGAACTCGTGATTCTGATTATGGTCATTTCCTGCAGCCTTCCAAACTCCCCTGAGAGTGGGCGGGGGGAGAAGACAAAGTGCAGACCGTAACCGCGCATGGCGCAGCGTCCGCGCATTATTCCACGCCACCATTACTGTTACTCATCCCTTACGGCGCCCAATGGCAGGGCGTGAGATTAAAACTGCTACTTTGTTTTTACGGGTTGCGATTTTTAATCCAAAACAGTTATTTCTGGCCTGATAGATTAAAAACCGAGGGAAAAAGATTACCGTTGCACTCGAAAATTCCTGGTCAACAAATGGTATTTTATTTTTAATGCACTTTAATTCTGCGGCGATAATATCAAGGCTGCCACCTTGAAGAGTCAGGACCATAACTCTCCTATAGGGGTGTGCGCACTGGAGAATTAGCTTCTATAAGGACGCTTTCTGCTGACACAAGCCAAGTGAAAGCCCGGCCCTCCTACTTTGAGCTCCACTCTGAAGCTATTTACATTAAACAAAATAGCTCCGGCTCGGAAAACACTTGGACGATTGAAATCCATGGGCTGTTCATCATGAGGCCTTCCGTAGGAATGGAATTAGATTTCCCCAGGCCATAACATTTTGCCATTTTTGCAATTCTTTTCCAAACAAGCTAATGAGAGCACATATGTTTAATGAAAATACATAACTGAGGAAATACTAATAGATTACGGTCTCCAGAATGAAATCTTTTTGTATTTCTGATCATCTAATCATTGAAAAGAAGCATACATTTATAAATTACATTCTTGCAAATAAAGTGGGTTTTTTTTGTTTGTTTTTTGTTTTTTTTAAAGCCCCGGCTTTTTTTATCCCATGGACAGTGACACTCAACATTTCAACAATTTCTGTGATACGGGACTCTTTTTGAGGACAAAATAAAACATTTAAAAAAACTTCCCGAAAACATCCCTAAGAAGCCACATAACGCAACACCGTTTCCCCAGCATATTGTCCTAAAGGCAATTAATCAAAGTGTGGCCTCCCTGGACACAAACACACAGGACAGTAACTTGACTGGATTACAATTATCATCCAGACTACGCATTTACTGGGATCCTGCTGATACTGGGCACTGCGGCAAACAATGTGGGATGCAAGCAGCATTTGCGCATGCAATTCAACCGTCGTATTTTCAACTTGAATATAATTCAAATTGTTTGAAAATGTAACGCGGTTAAAATAAATGTCTCTAAATTTGACGATTGTGCCAGTCAGACAGCTACAAGGCAGATTGTTCACACGTCCTATATGCAATACCAGGACTGATGTGTGTGATCATTTTTCATGTAAAAACGACATGCTTGCACTAGGCTAAACGTCGTACTGTTATTCAGATTACTGTATAACGTTAAAATATTGTACAATAGCTTGCGCTCTTAAAATTGGTGGTGAATTTCCCCCACATTCTCCACAGAACACCAAATAAATACTTACTACCTTTTGTTCTCAGAGATTTCAGACTTATTTCATGTTAAATCATAACAAGGTAAACTCAGAAGGATGAACCAAAAACATGAAGAAGTAAAGAAGTAAAATCATAATAACTGTAAGCTTAACTCCTTTGAAAGTTTTAAACAGCCTGGGGTGCCTTGTATGTGATCCTAAAAGGCAGCTGGCATTTGTTCCGCATTTACCCTTGACAGTAATGCGCTTGTGTGTGCAGCAGATTCCCAGAATGCATCGAGCTGCCCGGGGAGCCCCACATAGCCAGGAATACTAAAAGGCACGCAGAACAAACGTTGTATGGCTTTAAGGCTTCCTCACCCTCTGCTTCTGCTCCAATAGCCCCCCCCCCCCCGACGCCCCCGCCCACATCCTCTCCCCAACGTGGAATGTTTAATTCTATTTCTTGGCAGGCTGGCTGGGCCCATTGTCCCGCACACCTGAGTTATTGGTTTGCTGTAATAATTTGCAAGACCTTCCAGTAAGAGAGGGTATTAGCATATAAATAGCAGATGCACGCTGGCCCATCACAGCTGAGTACGTTTAATTTTTAGTTTATAAGATCGAATGGGTTTTTAAATGCATAGCCATCAAACTTGCCAAAAGACAAATGAAGTTGAGAGTTCAGTTGTCCGAGGCTGCCGCCAATGATCATTTTTTAAAAGGATAACGGACTTATTTAAGGAGTGCACCAGCAGAGCACTTTCCCGGGCACAAAGTCATTGAGATTGCTTACAGAGTTAATTAGACCATACAGAATATATTGGGAGGGAGCGGGGAGCGGGGAGCAGGGAGCAGGGAGCAGGGAGCAGTTTAGCTCCTGGAATGTCTTTTTTCCTGGTAAGTGGGGGATATTTAGCCAGAACCTCCTTATTATATACCACCTCTCCTCAGGTAGAGGGCAAGGGGGTTGAGGCGAACGGTGGACAATCGAGGAGGTTCGCCACGGAGGTTTGAAGCCATCCCCTCTTGCACCTCCTGCAACATGTCCACTTGTTGAAGCATTTAGTCATTTACATTATAGTCTTAAAACAACCTGTACACCCTCAATAACCCACAGCTTTTATTAAAATCAGTCATTTGTACCTAAACAGGGATGGGGCAAGTAAGTTATGCGCCACAGTCCACACTGTTCCTTCAACCTCTCCTGATCTTGGATCAGTGATCCAAGTGTAGTAACGCAATGGGTGAGGCGCTGATCAGCGGGGAGCGAGGGAGAGAGTGGACTAACCATTGGTTAGAAGTACAATGGCACACGCTGAAAGCACCGCCCCCCCCGCCCCCGCTGACCCAAGGAGGGTGGAGAACAGGAGAGGGGTATAGTCTCGCATTTTATCTGCGGTTTTCCAATGAAGAAAAACACAAAGGCACATCAATTACTGCTCTTCCTACCATGCCGATAAGATGCCTTATCTGGGTAAACAATGCCATATTCGCCAATGGCGCATGTTAAACGCGCTCCGGTTTTGGGGAGTTGAGAAGGTGCCTGCTTTACAAATTCTCCGGTCTTTACGCAAAACCCCCCAGCGACTGATAATTAAAGAGGCACAGATAATATCCCCAAATCTTGCCAATGGGGGGGGAGACGTGCACATCAGTCGCATCCATCTTTCCTCGCACAGCCAGAGTAGCGGTTGCAGAGCGAGAGGCGGCCAAGGGAATTATGGGAAGGCGACCTCGGGAGGAGAGAAACTGCGCAGCACTGTAGTCAGCTGGCTACATCGTGCCACACAGATACAATGGAGCAATGGATTTCCACCACAATCTCCATTATTTAGTACCAAAAAGTCTCACAGATATTTATATGTAAAAAAAGATGTCAGCGAATCGTTAGCCTGCAATGTTTTAATCTATATTGTAAGCACGTCAGTTGTGTCTTACGGACCAAAGTGATAAACTTTACTGTGTTAAAATGCCAGATTAATTCTAAGGTTACAACCATTGTCTAAAACGAACACTTCACAACAGGGGCGTGTTGTTCTCAAGAAGAAAGTTGGTTTTTCCAAGATAATGTCTTCATTTTGTTCAATTTAATAAATAATCCTTGCTGGAACATATCACACAAAACAAATAAAATGTTACCTCTATTTTGCACAGAGGGAACAACATATTCCAGAATGGCGGTGTGACCTAAATGTGGCTGTTACTAACGTGGATCTTACTGTAGTTGCCACTGTCACTTGGGGTAAGGTATTGCAGGCATTAATGTAAATTCAAAATGCTAAATCTATGAAAAGGTCATTGACTGTTTTTGCTTTTCGAAAGACCACACAAAATATGAACAGATTAAAATCATTGACATTCAGTCAGTTTAAAAATAATAACACGGCTTAAAAATGAAGTAATAAATGGTCAAAGTTTAAAATGACCTGTAGCACTGACTAAACACAACTAATTACTAATCCTCACACTGAAAACCTTACAATGAAATTGTTGACCTATCAAAATTGACCATTCCACTGACCAACAACAAGTGCTGACCAATGTCCACCCAAACATAAGACACAATGTCAAACATTCTATAATTGCACCTTTTAGTGAGGTTTACAGGAAAAAAATTAAAATTTTGTTTACTGGACGAACTTGCTTACAGAAATCTCCTTGCAATAAGCACCACACAAAATGCACTACTGAAACAACTCAGAAATCACCTCCAAACGCATCTCCAGTTTTACAGCAACACATGGACCGACAAGCAGAAATGATCAGCGTCCCATTTTGATTTTTCGTCTCATTTTTTTCTCCCTAATCAGCGCGAATTTATTGCGTCGAAAAAGCAATTCCGTCTGTGTCAGAAGGGCGATAAAACGAATAAAGTAATGGAACGCTTTTAAGGGGAAAGAGAAAAAACTAATTATGATAAAAGACTTTGGGTTGTTGCTTTATCACAAAGCAAAGGCTCTCTGCATTGGAAATGGGGGACTGACAGTGATAAACCCATATGGAGAGGAGCTCGACGCTTTGTCACTGTCACACGGCTCCGCTCGCTCAAACCTCCGCCTGTATGGCCCAGCTAAAAAGGGATATCAGGTGTCATAATAATGCGTCTCATAACTGCTTCCCGCATTACAGCGAGTGTGAGATTCGCTCTCAATTACCGCTTTGAGCTGCCTGTTCCCCCTGTTCCTCGCACCCCAAGCCTTTCTGCTGTAATCAATGCCAGCGTTCTTCAAGCTTACTCTGTTCGGGACCTAGTCAAACCTGGACTCCAAGCCCCTTTAGTACCCACACCCAAACACATACACGCATGTGTGCGCGCACAATTGCACATTTACACGTATGCACTCAAACTTTAAAAGCCATGCATGCACACACAGGCACCTGCAGGCACTTCACGCAAACTCACGCTGAAAAAGACATACATATACACACTCATCGATTGTGTTTCTGTCAAGCTACACATTATCCTTTTCAATGATGTCCATTTTTACACAGCCAAAATAATCCGTCAAAGGTCATGCGTCATACAGCTATTTTTTGGCCAGTTTTTACCCGTTTATTACTTTCGGATGTTACTTTCGGTTGGCAAAGTGATGAGAATAGATTTTTTTTAACACAGCCTGGAATTGAGTAATACATTTGCCCGTGTTGACATGTTGACAAAGTTTTGTGATTCTTAACCAAAAAAAATTAAAAATCTTTTTTCTTATTGTTTTTCCCCCCTCATTAGAGTAAAAATATTTAAGATTTAATAGAACTTAATTGATTCCTTGCAATACCAGTGCAGGACTGATCTCAACTGTAAATTAAGAGCATGCATTCTTCTGCTGGGTACTGTTATGGTAGGATGGTGCCCTCTCCTGGTAAGGAATGATAATGCAACTTGTACTCTACTGAGATACAAGTGGCATAATCAGGGGGGGAAATAACCTCCCTATAGGGCTGAGCTGGACGCACATTTTTTTCCCCCAGAAGTATTTCACGTTGCCTCTGAAGTTTGGATGTTTACTAACGCATCAGGTATTATTATTATTTTTTAAATATGGCAAGAAAGGCAATACACCAAATGGTGACGATGACCGTTATTGCGCTCAAAAAAATATTCGAACGAGTATATCGCCCAGCCCTACCTCCCTATTTAAACAGATGTGGACTTCTTAAGGATACATTTGTGTGTACAAATGTCTGTGCGCATGCGATATATTGAGTGAGTGAGCAAATGTGAGCGCTAACACACTCAGTTTCACAGTGAGCAATTGAGTGAGTTAATAAGAGTGTGTGTGTGTGTGTGTAGGTGAAAGAGAGAAAACAGAGAGAAGACAGACAGACAAACAGAACACTGCATTGCCCTGATGAATCAGACCACTCATCTACAGTGCCTGTAAGGCACATCTGATCCAGTTTAATAACAAAAAAGCAATATGCATCTCCTGGCCTGGAGACGTTGACCAAGTCAAGTCAACCGCTCCTTCATTGGAGCTTGGTCAGAACGCAGGCCAGAGCCCGGTAACAGAGCGAGCCCGAGTGGATAATCACACTCACCACTCTGTGCTCCCTTCTCCTGTACTCGATGTGTAGCTCCTCGTGTTTCCGCAAAGCCCCCTCTAGGCCCTTCTTCAAGTCCAGCGCGCGTCTGAGGAGGGCGTCGTTCCCTCCGGCCTTGGTGAACACCTGAGGAAGACCATGCTGTGAATCCGTCCCTTGTGCGTGTCAGTGTGTCCATCCTGCATGCGTCCTGTGCCTCTAACTCCTGCACACGTACCTCCTGCGCCCAACATGCGCTGTGTGTGTCTGCCTTTGCAGGATACTGCTCGTTACTGAACTCAGTTCTGAATGAGCATTACGGGCATCATTCCAGAGCCCTGTGCCAAATGCACAGTACCTTCAGCCCGTTCTAAATACAGCATCTGTTAGTGTAGCAACAGCTTGAGCCGTTACCAAATGAACAGCACCCATGGGTGTAGTAATGGTTTTAGCTGGTTCTAGATACACAGTACATGTGGGTGTAGTAACTGTTCGAGCCCTGTTCTAAATACACAGTACCTGTGTGTGTAGTAACCGTTTGAGCCCTGTTCTGAATACACAGTACCTGTGGGTGTAGTAACTGTTTGAGCCCGGTTCTAAATACACAGTACCTGTGGGTGTAGTAACTGTTTGAGCCCTGTTATAAATACACAGTACCTGTGGGTGTAGTAACTGTTCAAGCCCTGTTCTAAATACACAGTACTTGTGAGTGTAGTAACTGTTCAAGCCCTGTTCTAAATACACAGTACCTGTGGGTGTAGTAACTGTTCAAGCCCTGTTCTAAATACACAGTACTTGTGGGTGTAGTAACTGTTCAAGCCCTGTTCTAAATACACAGTACCTATGGGTGTAGTAACTGTTTGAGCCCGGTTCTAAATACACAGTACCTGTGGGTGTAGTAACTGTTTGAGCCCGGTTCTAAATACACAGTACCTGTGGGTGTAGTAACTGTTCAAGCCCTGTTCTAAATACACAGTACTTGTGGGTGTAGTAACTGTTTGAGCCCGGTTCTAAATACACAGTACCTGTGGGTGTAGTAACTGTTCAAGCCCTGTTCTAAATACACAGTACTTGTGGTTGTAGTAACTGTTTGAGCCCTGTTCTAAATACACGGTGCCTTTGAGTGTAGTAAAAGTTTCGGCTGTGCCCTGTACGGACTGTTCAAACTGGTTCATGTAGCGGATTACCTGAACCCAGGACTGGACCGCAGGCAGGTGCTTGGCGCTAATGAGGCGTTGCAGGTCCCGCATGGTGTTGACCACGGCCTCGTTGTCCTCCGTCTCCTTCACACTCAGGTCTGAGGGTGCAAAAATATTAATAAATGAAACGTAAACTCAATGTAATCTATACAGAATAGATGTTAAGAACACACACAAAAATGATCAAAACCATTCAAAACATTTTTACATGTTTAAATGATAATGACTATATGAGGCTATTAATAAATACATCCTGTATGAAATAGTGACTCTTTTGTGGTGCTGTGTTCAATATGACTGCTGACACATTACTCAGACAATGCAGTTGCATGCAGCCAGTGCATGACATGATATGCAATGAATTTCCACCCACTGCACACAAACACAACTCTATTTACAATCCCCTATTCAGAGTCAGTGCTGCATATTGAACATGCCATGTACATTTGCATATTCATATTTCATTGCACAAACAATGCAACATGAAATTTGTCAAAAAATGAAGTGCCGTGAATCAAACAAGTAATGAAATTAGGGACGGAAACACATATCAGATTAATGCTTTCAAACCATTGATCAACATAATTCAGTGGCAGATGAACACAGATAAAAAAAATATTTTTAAACTTTAACACATGCTTGTAAACCGGCTCGGTTTATTAGCATATTTATTTACACAATCAGTCACAGTAAAATAAATTATTTAATAAACATTTTTAAACATTTAAATGTTTAGGGAAGCTGGCAAATATTTCATAAACTGAACCCACCTGTTGAAATGTCCAGGGCCAGGCTGTACGCGTGTGACATCAGACCCGTGTTTCGAATAAAAGTGTCTTCCTCCAGAACCTCCTCCATCTCCGACTCCTCGTCACTGCACTGCTCTTCCTCCTTTTTAGTCATCTCCTTCACCTCCGCTGCGCCCTTGTCCTGCAGGTCTTTGCTGCAGCAGGGCTGCTCCTCGTCGGCACCGGAGACCAGGGGCTCCTTGTGACGCTCTGGGGACACGGGGACTGGTGTGCGACAGGCTGCCATTGGCTCCAGACTGCCCAGGTCGAAGTCTGCAGGGTGGGGCGTTAGGAGCTGAATGCAGTTCTCTACCTCCGTCAGGCACTCTTCAATGTCGGGCACGGTCTCTAAAGTGGGGCAGACAAACACGTGATAGCACTCGTCCAGAGCCGGCTTGCCCTTCTACTGCACCGGACATATGACTTATTTTCTCTTTATTCCACAAACTGTAAAGTACTATTCTGTTGAAGAATATACAGTGCAGTCCAAAAGTATTTGGACAGTGACACTTTTTTGTTGTTGTTTTGGCTCTGTACTCCAGAACATTGGATTCGAAATGGAACAGTGAATAAGAGGCTAAAGTGTAGTCTTTCAGCATACAGTGCCAAAACAAAAAAAAAGCACTGTATGTTGCAACTAATTGAGCATGGTACATTACCAAACACTTTTTTGCACAGTAAGAAATAAAGCAGCAGCTTCCCCTGAGCTTCCAAGAGCTGAAGGCAGTCTGGGTAAAGCTGGTAAAGCGTAACGAGAGTTAGGAGCTCCTGCCTTCCATCTCCTGGGTCGCTTTTGTCACTTTGTCTTTATAAATCCTCTCCAGTCTCTTCTGCTTCTCCTCCTGGCTTCTCCTCTCCGCCAGTGTCCTGGCATGAATGTCATTAAAGTCCACCTGGGAAAGACAGGGGACAGGCATGCTATGATGGATCCTACAAGATTAGAAAATGTTACATTACATACTTTAACAGTTGTGTCTCCGTGTGTTGCGCTGCTTAAAAGCAAAGCCGTTTTAAATGTTAAAGCTAGCCTGTAACATTTAGAGAGGGGGACGAGTGGTGGGCATGTCAAATTCGACCAAAAGTTGCCCTGTTTCAGGATATATTGATCTGTAGACACTCAAAAGTTAATATAAGATTATATTTTTAATATTATACTGTTAATATGTACTGTCTCTACATATCTATTATTTCTATTTCTATTATGACATACCAAGCACACATGACTACATGAAATAAACAGTAAAATCTAAATGGTGAAACGTGGTTGTAATGAGTCTGAGGGTATTAAATCTGAGATATAGACCTTCAAGCTCTCCTGGATCAAATCCAAGGTGTGAAATGAACACCTGCCACCAGCAAAATACTGTCAAAATTTTGATTGTGGCTGGCAACATTTTCTACTCTAGCAGTCAATTTGTCAGATAACCAACCAAGTTGTGTTATATTGTTAAGGGTAACGTGGCTCGTATTGTTGAAAATGGCAGGTGATTTTTAGAATCCACAAGCCACTCTGGCCAGTGGGTGAAAAAGTTGATTTCATGACCTGATCAAAGCCATTTTCTGATCTGGAAGGCCAACTGGGGAAATCTTAAGAGGCAGGGGCCTGGCCCGTACCTTTTTGACCTGTTTGAGAAAGTGGTAGCCCAGGGCCAGCTTCTTGTAGGCCTGGCCGTAGGTGGCTTGCCAGGTCTGCACGGTGCGGATGGCCAGGGTCTTCAGCTTTCGGGCCACCTCTCTGGGAGGCGGGAGAGGCTGCTCAGCATCCGTCTCCACAGTCAGCTCCAGGAACTCCTGCAGGTTGGACACCAGCAGTGTGCGGAAGTGGTGCGAGCGTGAGAACAGCTGATCGGCCATCTGCAGGGCGGAGAGGCGGATCTCGGCGTGCTCCTGGGCCAGCTGCGTCATGATCAGGTGATAGAAGTGCTCGATGTAGTCGTTAGATACCCTGCAGGGTGCACGGGCATGCCGTATAAATAGCGCAGTTTTTAACCCAACCCAAACTTTGGCCTGATTGGTCAGAAAATCCAACATGACATCTCTGGTTCATGCAAGTACAAAGGTGAACAGGTATGATAATAATAATACATTTTATTTAAAGCACTTTTCAGGACACCCTTTACAACAAAAGCCAAATACACAGTTACAGATGTAGACAGTGAAGTACACTGAATAAAAGAATGGATAAATAAACCAATGAATGGATTAAAACAAAGGGTGAGGGGACATAAAGTGCATGGTATGGTGTGTTGCTTTTCTCTTCTTTGGAAAGAAACACTCATGAATGATTGGTCTTGTCCTTGTAAAAAGGGACCTTAAGACAAATTCAGACAAGAGTGAGCACTGTTTTTAAATTAAAGCAATAAGTTTAAACACAGACTACACAACTGAGATAGAAGCATCAATAGGGCCTGGAGAAATAATGGGGTTGTTATTTTGCATCCACTTTAGTCCTAACGGGTCCACAGAGCCTCCATTTCAAGCCACAAATCAAAAATCATTCCGTTAATTTCCTGCAATCACCTCCGTTACTTATTTCATTACATCTGCATCAGGCACATGAGCAGAACGACAGCGGGAAGTTTACGTTCATTGACACTTATCAAATCGGACTCAGTGTACTGTATCAGACAATACAGTAAGATGTTATTACAGTGGTATGCAACAGTTTGGGCACCCAAGTCAAATTGCATGTTTAAGAAGTCAAATAAGTTAACACAACTAATGCAAGAAACAAACTTAAACGTAATAAATTTTTTTATTTTAATGCAGTGTTACTTTTTATTGAATTAAAGAAAAACAAACAAATATTCAATTGGCATGTGCAAAAGTTTTACTTATGAACTGAATTACTGAGTTCATGAATTCTACAACTGGATGAAGTCAATCAGGTCGATTACCATGTCGAGCAACGAGATAGTTTCCTCCAGACCACTAATATCTTCCAATAATGTCTTAAGTCCCCATTACTTCACTAGTGTTGGGTGTAATGGCCATCTCCATCTCCACAAACCTTGAATAAAGTCTGATGTATTTTGAATGGTACTCGGTAGATTGACCTTGCTGTGCAAATAAGTCTCTCAGATATTCTGTGCACCTTATTTTCTTGCTTGGGCAACATGATACCTCATGCTTCTTAAAAAAGGCACATCATGGGGTGTCTCAGTGGCGTAGCCTGTCAGAACACCGTCCGCATGCTCATTGTGAGCCGAAATGTCCGCGGTTAAAACCCGGCCGGATGACCTTGGCCACATGTCACCTCCACTCTCTCGCTCCCATTCTTCCTGTCTCTCTACACTGTGCTGTCCAATAAAGTTGAAAAGCCCTAAAAATATAACTTGCACATAATGTTTGGTAATCCACTTTTTTAATAAGAATATTTGCACTAAACCAGGGGTAGGCAACCCTGGTCCTTGAGAGCCGCAGGGTCTGCTGGTTTTTGTTTTCACCTTAAATATGACAATTACTCAGACCAGAGAAGCCAGGTGAGGTGAGTTAACTGTGTAATCAACTGCTTTAATTGATCAATTAAGTGGCGAGTAACAACTAAATCCAGCAGACCCTGCGGCTCTCCAGGACCAGGGTTGCCTACCCCTGCACTAAACAATGCCTCTGTTAAATCATAATTTCAGGCTGTCATTTTGTGTGTTCTTGACTAAATGGCAGTCTATAGTCATCTTTGTCCTGTGGTCTAATGATACATTTCCAAATAAATAATATATGTACCAATGTACCAATTATATTGTTTTAATCAGTCATTGATCTCAGCGTTGTTTGTGCCTTAACTTCCTCCGCACTTATACATAACAGCATCATTTTATTGTGTTTTGTACCTTCCAACCGGAGGGTAAAGGCTGGAATGCACATCCTCGATTATCTTTCTGGGTCAAAATTCACTTTCCTGAAAAATATGACAGCTTTTCTTTGTTTTATTGATTCATGAGATGTCAGCTTTGCTGTTGAGAGAAAATTTAGTTTGAATCATTCATTATTAAAAGCATAGTGAACTTTGTTAGAACATAATGTTGTATAGCTACATGGCCCCGATATGAGACGTAATATTCAAGCTCATCTTCATGACTTGCTCCAGTGGTCAGAAACTGGCCAACAAAAAATAATGTTTTTTCCCTCTCCATTCACTCCATTGCATGGCGACAGAGGTCTCAAAAGCACACTTTTAGCACATAAACAATGCAAACAACGCGGATTATGCCAATATACAAAATCCCGACATCCGGAACCAGGCGTTTGAAAAGATAAAAAGCTCCACTCATGATATTTTACACTTTTTCCAAACAAAAGTTAGGAAGAAGATCCGGTCATTACCTTATTAAATACCTTGTTTCCTTCTTGCGCCCGTAACGGTCCCATTCACTTCCTGAAGCATGCGTTAGTAAACAAACCGAGCAGCAAAGAAGCTAGCATCAGTTGCAAGTTCTCAGAAAATAGTTCTTCAAAATCAAATCAATCAAAAATCGTTTCAAAAGCTTCAAACGCTCATTTCCGGATGTCGTGATTTTGTATATTGGCATAATCTGGGTGGTTTGCATTTGTTTATGTGCTAAAAGTGTGCTTTTGAGACCTGTTTCGCCATGCAATGGGAGTGAATGGAGAGGGGAAAAAAGTAATTCTTCATTGGCCAGTTGCTGACCACTGGAGCAAATCATGAAGGTGAGCTTGAATATTATGACTCATATCAGGGCCAGGTAGCTATACAATATTATGTTCTAACAAAGTTAATTATGCCTTTAATTAAGGGGTTACCTCAGATGGTTAAATGTGTGTGCATTGGATTTTAAATAAAACAATGAATATGAGGATAAAGTGCGTACATCCATATCGGGTGATCCATGTGGCAATTACAGTTGTTTCTATACATACTTTTGCATTTAACTCTAAAGGTACAAATAAAAAAGAAAGAAACAATTTCATACTTGCATATCTTTTTCACCTCCTTCATTTTAACTTGGTTCAAATCTGGCTCCCCAGAAGTGGTCAACTCCTCTACCAACTCCGACAGCTTCTCTCTCTGGGCGTGGTCCATGCTCCTGCCTGTGACATCACAGGAGGAGGGTAAAAAAGAAACCCAATCTAACTTCAATCAACTGTGAGGTTCATTCCATTTTCTATATGCAGCACTCAAATTACTGCAAGAGTGATGCCAATTTGTATAGTTAGCAGGTTGGATAAATATACCTAGATAATTTTCACCAAACTATGGTGACATATATTGTCATTCAGGAACCCTATAATACTGATGCTATATTAGACTAATTGTCTTGCAGGGGGCTAATACATATGAACTCCAGTCAGTCAGTTCACGGTAGGACTGTGAGGTAGAATTATATTATAGGCTACATATCCGTATAGGCTAGTAGTCGACAAGCAGGGGTATGGCTGGTGGCAAGAGATTGGCCTTTGCTTTGTATGCTTTTACTTGTTGTAACATTAAAATTGTGTTTACATTCTGACTGAGAGGGGTACTTATTTATGTCGTCTAGTTAGATGGCTACCTAGTTAACTAGGCCACACATTACCACACAAGTGAAACAATGTAAATTGTAAAAACAGACTTTTCCACTGGATTTGCTCTTTAAGAGAGCATCTAGATAGCTACGTAAGATAGCCCCCACTAAAAGCAATGTAAAATTATCTCACGACTAGTAATACAAGCTATCCAACTTGCCGCACTCAGAGCTGAGCCAGAAGGAAGCAACTATAACATGTTGCCCGGTACTATCGGCACAATTGTAATGCAACCATAACAGGCTAAGTGATCAGGTCAAAGTTCATATAATGAACCGCAAACCACACCGCTGAAGTAGAACTAGCAGCCAAATGTTTTTATGTGTGGCTCTTACCAGTAACTCGATGTAGCCCTTCACTGTACATGTTGAGAGTAAATAAAATTATACTGCACATAGGAAATATATTTGCACGCTGATAGTCATCATGGTAAACTGGAAGGTACAAAACGTATATAATAATACATATTTTATATTATACAACAATATGTTTTTTATTAACAATTTAAAAGTGTGGACATTCCATGCAATGTGGCTAAGCGAGTGAAAACCAGGCCTATACGTTTTTGGTCAATCCGCTCGACAAGCAAAATTGTGGTTGATATGCTCTTATTTACGAACTCTCACTCTCAATGAAGCAAGGGTAGGGAACAGTAAATATGCCTGTCTGGCATTCAGAATTGTCAATGGTAAATCAGCGAATGATAATGTTTCATACGATCACGTCTGTTATTAGAAAATGTGAAATTTGTAATCCAACTCCAAATGTTTAAATCGCCTACGTCGTTATATTTCTTCAGGTTGTCTGTTGACAAAAAAGTGACACGGGCAGTCGCTCAAACCTGCTGTTGGAACTAGCTACCGTCCATACATCAAACTGTGCCGCACATAAGTTCCTACAGTCTTTGCTGTAAACTTACCGTGGCATTTTGTGAAAGTACTAAAACACAGCCATTGCTATGCATAAAATTCGAACGATGATTTAATTTCAGAAAACAGCCATACACGTAATATTAAAAAGAGACATTGTATCCGCTAGCTAGCTTGCATCACCTAACGTTACCTTTCACTGACCACTTCAGGCAAAGGTCACTTTAAAAAAAAAAAAAACTGGCCAAAACATCGTCTTCATGTTTTTACATTTGTATACAGTTTTCGTAGATTATACGAACTAAAAAATCGTTTCGATGATGTACAGAAACATGACATTATCCATGGATAATACAAATAACCATTCTTCTCAGACAAAACGCGTCAAGCAAAACACAACAGGAAGTGAGAAATTCCGTGTAGTTTCTTGTTCTTATTTCAAATAATCTGGTACACTACACCGATTGTCGTATTGCTGCCACCTACAGATCCGGTTGGAGCGGGTATTGGTTTCCAAGGTCCTGTTCTCATCGGTCCTCCTGGCCTTATTACGCTCACTGTATAGACATGTGGATGTTATGAAATTCTGCACAAAAGCATTGACATCACTCCAGATTTTAAAAAATAAACTGAGAATGTGGTCACTCCAAGACTGTACAGCCCATTAAACATTGTCCTCCTCTCTGCTGTGGGAAGGACATTTTTTATATCATCTGGCACTTTGCACATATACAATACTCATAGGGGTGTTTACCTATTTATATAAACAGTTCCCCAAACCGCTGTATCCTAGTCGTAATCTGGTCATGATCCGGTCCTGTCTGAATCCATCGTGCAGTCCGGTCCTGTCTGAATCCATCGAGCAGTCCGGTCCCGTATTGTCTCTCTCCCATTCAGCTTTCCACCTTTTTCCCAACCCTTCTGCCACCACACTATGGATCTCCAAATTTTCAGTGAAACTTGAAAATCTGGCAGCCCTCTCTCAAGCACTCAGTCAATTCATCCACCACCTCTTTGCCCCACTTCAACATGAGCAGGAGCTTACATAAATCGAACCCCCGCTCACGTGTCTCCACACCAGGTCATTTACAGTGGGAGCAATAATTATTTGATCCCTTACTGATTTTGGAGGTTTGCCCACTTACAAAGAATGGAACTGTGTAGAATTTTAATCGTAGGTACATTTTAACATTGAGAGACAGAATATCACAAAATAATCCACAATAACAACATCATATAAATTTTTATAAATTTATTATCGTATTTTCGCATGAAATAGCGAGGGAGATTGGCAGTGACTTTGTGTTTCTTCCATTTTCTAATAATTGCTCCAACAGTTGTTAACTTCTCACAAAGCTGCTTGCTTATTTTCTTGTAGCCCATCCCAGCCTTGTGCAGGTCTACAATTTTGTCCCTGATGTCCTTAGACAGCTCCTTTGTCTTGCCCATGGTGGAAACGTTGGAATCTGATTGTGTGGACAGGTGTCTTTTATACAGCTACATAACGATGTAACGAGTTGACACAGCTGTTTTGGGTAATGAGTTGAGATTAGGAGTGCTTCTTAATGGAAAACTAACTGGTCCGTGGGAGCCAGAATTATTGCTGATTGGTAGGGGATCAAATACTTATTTCATGCGAAAATACGATAATAAAGCTATAAAAATTGATATGATGTTATTGTGGATTATTTTGTGATATTCTGTCTCTCAATGTTAAAATGTACCTATGATTAAAATTCTACACAGTTCCATTCTTTGTAAGTGGGCAAACCTCCAAAATCAGTAAGGGATCAAATAATTATTGCTCCCACTGTATGTATAAGCAGCACTTCGCCCTGAGTGAGGACTATCCCTAACGACACACTGAATATATTCATCATCTGTTCAGGAAGTGCTCTGTGGACAGACAGGTCTGGGGCCTTGTTTTTTCCTGTCCCACTACCGGGGTTCTCCCTGATGGCTGAGAACATCCTCTATGGTCCACCCAGAAGATGCAAGACCAGAGTTAGTGGAGAATCACCATGAAGCAGGTCCGGTGAGAGGCAAGGGACATCAAGGTCTAGCAGACACAAATGGTGAACCTTGACACTCTCAGGAGGATTTAGAACCTTGTCCAGGACGGCGTTGTGGAAATCGTGAGAGATCTAATTCACCCCCCAAAAAAGGACACCTGCAATTCATAAGTAGTCCACTCCCGAGAACCTGTGCGCAAATGTTTTTCTTATGCTTGATCAAGATTGCTGTTTTTAGTTTTCTTTTGATTGGTCTTTGTGAAGGCAGTGTTGATTTTGAGATGGTTATGTTTGATTGGTCTTTGTGAAGGCAGTGTTGATTTTGAGATGGTTATATTTGATTGTGCACATTTGCCCATTGTGTCATGTTACCCTTTGCGGTTCCTTTTTATTCATTTATAACTGCACTTTTAATGTTGTTTAGTTAAGCCCTGCCCTGTTGTGGCTTGGGTATGTGCATTTAATTTTTAAGGACGGTTTTAAGGTTTGAACTTGTTGAAAACCAATAAAAGACAAACTTCTGTACATAGTGTAACCAGTGAACCGTACTCATTTAAGGCCATTAAATCCACCACTGAATCTGAGCAGATCGCCAGCTGCTGAGCGAACACTTCTTCCACCCAATCTAGTGCGCCAGATAATCAGCATGGATTCAGTGGAAAACAGACCATTGCTAAGTTGATTCCCACCCCGCAAATGGAATTAAGGAACATACATGGTGAGCACTGCTCTCACTGTCCAGTGACTTGGACCTCAGTATAAAAACTCCCAACCAAAAGCCACACTCATGCTTCAAGTGACATTTCAAATTTTAGTCCCACCCGAATTTGATACGCCCAACGATGTGCAGGCGTACTCATACACCCCTGCAGCCGGTTTGGGAGAGTGAAGACAACTCAGGGTTCCTAGCCTATTTTTTATCCCTCCAGTGAAAAAGTCAAATTTACTCTAAGTTCTAAACCTCAACCTAAAACCAGGCCTTTGTACATGTAACAGTTAGCCTGGACACAGTAGACAAAAAGAAAAATACAGCTGGATTTTTACTTTTTTTTTTTTATTAAACAACCTTGATCAGCAATTGTACAAGAGCAATCTCCTAGTCTACTAATATAAACATGCATAAGTAGTCTCTAAAGAGCTTTTCTACATTTCCAATGCTAAACATTTCTGAATAGTTCAGCAGCAGCCAGCCCCCTTACAGAGAGCAGAAGTGGGAGATGGTGCTGTAGATACTGAAAACATGCGCCGTTAGTCCCAGCCAATGGATTACCCTATATATACACAAGGTAAAAAAAGGTAAATCAAATGTCACTACATTTTTCTCACTATATATTATAAAAAACAGTGCTGTTGTTCAACACCAATGAGACCAGCCTGTAGTCTGACCTGCTGTAGATTAAGAAAAGGCAGAAGCACTTTGAGTTATGATACCGAGCCCTGTTTATATGCACCACGCTACTGCAATGAAACTAGTTGAGTAAATGTCACAACTAAAAACAAAGTCCTTTTAATAACTGTAGAAATCTCCATAATCCCATCCAAAGTCCTCTGAACGTCTTGTTCCATGTTTACGGTTATCACAGATTCTCCAAAGGGAGGGGGGGTTGGGGCGGTTTGGGGAGCAGGAGAAGATGGGGATGAGGCATGGCTGCCATTTTGGCTCTTGGTCACAAGGGTGTCTGAGTGCAGCTCCCTGCATCCAGGCCTTGCTACCACTGTCAGCCATAACACTTTATGGCTGGACAGTACTGGGTCAGGTGAGTCTCTCACAAACACCCCCAGGGGTGCAACATGGCCCCACCCGCTCACATGATGTACACCTTCTCAGCCTGGGAGAAGCTGAACACCTCTTTGGTTCTAGGGCAGATCACCTTGTCATCTTGGCGAATTGACAGGAGAGACTAAAAAAAAAAAAACAGATTAACAGAAACATTGTGTGTGTGTGTGCGCCTGTGTAATTTTCTGTCACTTCACTGAATGTTTTAAAACATTAATTGGTTACTATCCTGTCTGTGCTGTGAACCTTTTGTGCCAATGACGACAAAAAAAAATAAAAAAATTAAAAAAACATTAAAAGGAAATACTGTAATGTTTATTAGTGTGATCGTTCACAGTCTAAACGGTACGCTGAACACAAAAACTGTTGGTGAAAAGAAACCCAACAGTGTTGCTCTCAATTCTCAGCAATCATTACTGTTTTTAAGAAATGAAAAGTGACAAAAGAAACCCTATCTGAGAATTTGAGCATAGGAAAGGCCACTGTGACGAAGATAAAACAAAGGTAGACTACACTTTGTACCCTGGAAATAATGCAGAGTCTGTTGTCATTACCCAAATGTTCAACACATTCAAATCTGTATATTCAAGTATACAGTACATTCAATATTATAAACTGCTTCTGTTGCCATGTTTATTTTCATTGTACCCAATTATCCAACATTGAGTCAGATATTCAAGGTTACACAAGGTTATTCAGCAGGCTAGAGCTCCATTGTAATTCCACTGGGTGTTTCTATAGCCACCAATATTGTATTAAGATCTATTGATGTGTCTGGAATACAATGAAAGGAGAGTGACTAAAAGCAATAGTATGTAAAGGCTGCAGATTTACAAAAAAAAATTTAATTAAAAAAATAGACACTGTTAAAATGAAAATATTAAAATGCAAATTACATCATCCATGTTGTATAGTAAGCATTAAGTTACATCCTCACAGCCGCTGTATCATTATGCCCACACAAAAGTCATATTACTCACCACGTCACTGCAACACATTGCATTAATCGCTGCGTCTACACACAGAGTAGGCATGATACTCACACTATTTGCACCCAAATGTTGCATTACTGATGTTGCATGGACACAGCTATATTATATGAGGTTGCATTACTGATGTTGCATGGACACAGCTATATTATATGAGGTTGCATTACTGATGTTGCATGGACACAGCTATATTATATGAGGTTGCATTACTGATGTTGCATGGACACAGCTATATTACATGAGGTTGCATTACTGATGTTGCATGGACACAGCTATATTATATGAGGTTGCATTACTGATGTTGCATGGACACAGCTATATTATATGAGGGTGCATTACTGATGTTGCATGGACACAGCTATATTATATGAGGTTGCATTACTGATGTTGCATGGACACAGCTATATTACATGAGGTTGCATTACTGATGTTGCATGGACACAGCTATATTATATGAGGTTGCATTACTGATGTTGCATGGACACAGCTATATTATATGAGGTTGCATTACTGATGTTGCATGGACACAGCTATATTACATGAGGTTGCATTACTGATGTTGCATGGACACAGCTATATTATATGAGGTTGCATTACTGATGTTGCATGGACACAGCTATATTATATGAGGTTGCATTACTGATGTTGCATGGACACAGCTATATTACATGAGGTTGCATTACTGATGTTGCATGGACACAGCTATATTACATGAGGTTGCATTACTGATGTTGCATGGACACAGCTATATTATATGAGGTTGCATTACTGATGTTGCATGGACACAGCTATATTATATGAGGTTGCATTACTGATGTTGCATGGACACAGCTATATTACATGAGGTTGCATTACTGATGTTGCATGGACACAGCTATATTATATGAGGTTGCATTACTGATGTTGCATGGACACAGCTATATTACATGAGGTTGCATTACTGATGTTGCATGGACACAGCTATATTATATGAGGTTGCATTACTGATGTTGCATGGACACAGCTATATTATATGAGGTTGCATTACTGAAGTTGCATGGACACAGCTATATTATATGAGGTTGCATTACTGATGTTGCATGGACACAGCTATATTATATGAGGTTGCATTACTGATGTTGCATGGACACAGCTATATTATATGAGGTTGCATTACTGATGTTGCATGGACACAGCTATATTATATGAGGTTGCATTACTGATGTTGCATGGACACAGCTATATTATATGAGGTTGCATTACTGATGTTGCATGGACACAGCTATATTACATGAGGTTGCATTACTGATGTTGCATGGACACAGCTATATTACATGAGGTTGCATTACTGATGTTGCATGGACACAGCTATATTATATGAGGTTGCATTACTGATGTTGCATGGACACAGCTATATTATATGAGGTTGCATTACTGATGTTGCATGGACACAGCTATATTACATGAGGTTGCATTACTGATGTTGCATGGACACAGCTATATTATATGAGGTTGCATTACTGATGTTGCATGGACACAGCTATATTACATGAGGTTGCATTACTGATGTTGCATGGACACAGCTATATTATATGAGGTTGCATTACTGATGTTGCATGGACACAGCTATATTACATGAGGTTGCATTACTGATGTTGCATGGACACAGCTATATTACATGAGGTTGCATTACTCACGTTATATCCGTATACGTAGCCGTTGGGCAGCATCATCGGAGGGTTGTTCTCGTTCATCACCTCGCCTGAAATCTTGCACACCAGCCGAGAGTTGGCGCAGTGAGCCATGGGCAAGGGCTGGGCCAACTTGTTCAGGGACTTGCTGCACACAGGGCAGTCTGGGTTTTTGGAGGTCCCATCTTCCTTATAGCACTGCCTGAGGTCAAGGGAGTTAAGGACAGGAATCGCATATTTCATCACCTGCAGCTATGGCAGCAAGTTCAGCATTCTATTCGAATACAAGCATTTGAGAGCAACTGTACTTTTTGAAAGCACTGAATATACAGGAAAATAAAACCAGTTTCTGTGTTGGCCATTATAAGTGGTGTGCCATGCGTATATTAGTGATGGGGGCCACGTGGGTGTTGATATCTGCTGTCACATATGAACCAGTCCAAACATACTACTCTCCACAGAAAAGCTTGCTTCAAATCAGCAAGTTATTGACTAAACATGGTCACGTTACCCATTTTAGAGTTCCTGAAATGTCATGCATCGGGGAGATTCCTCCAAGTAGGGGCTGAACCAGGGAGCAAATGAAAGGCATTTCACTCATTTCCCAACTAGGACTATTGTAATTATTATAAACTATTTATTATAAACTATTGTAAACTATTATACATTTTTCAAAGTAATGCAAGTAATCAAGTATGTGTACATTCAGCTGAATACATTCCCACATTCCCTTCCATTCAATTCAAGTTCCAACTGGACTTAATGAAAGTTCAAATAAAACAGTTTTTTACTTTGATACCCTTCAAAAACTAAATATGTTATCGAGTTCCTTAGCAGAGGTAATAATTTGTGTGAATTTGAAAAGAAAGTGCTGTAAAACTGAGCACTGTAAGCTTTGTCACCAAAAGAGAGAGCAGGGTTCTGATAGAGGGAGGATACGGAGTCTTGATGGCAGACAAGCCAGCCTGGAGTGTAATTGTGAACACGGAGTTGTTTCCCAGCTGGTGGAGTCTGTAGTTGTCGTAGCGGAACTGCTGGATCAACATCTTCCAACGTGCTGGATCGAGGAGATCCTGATGAAATAAGAATGCCAAGAGAGCCAATGAATCTTAATTCCAAATTATGTGCAAATGATAACTGTGCATTCACAACATGAGTACATCAGGCATTCTCAAGGTCAACACAGTAGCTATTAAAAATGCCATCATCACCCCACATTTGTGTTGGCGTGGCTTTGCTGTATGGAGAAATGCGAGCGTCAGAGTGTGTGCCAGGGTTGGGGGTCAATTCCACTAATTCAAATTAAATGGCACCATTTCAATACCTTGTCCTTATCAGTTATCTAAATTTAGTTCAGATTTAGTGCCACTGAATTTACTTTGGGACATTTTACGATTTTCTCTACACAATGACAAGCGGTTTTGTCCTCGCGAGCACCAGAGTACTCTTACTGGAGTGACAGGGCATTTTATCTGGAGCATGTGTGTAATTCACAAAGAACACCGGGACAGGAATATTAAGAGCACCCGACAGCTATACATCTCCTTTCCAATAATTATCAGGCTTTAGTAGACCGATAGGCTACAGACATTGTCTGATGAATGTTTAATTTAGCCATTCTGGAAAACAGACGTAAAAATAGACTAAACTAGCCAACATCTTAGAAATCATGGCCTAAGATTGCAAAACATTTACCATTAAACTGGAACTCTCATGAATTACAATTTATACTGGATTTATTCCAAACCTTGATGTGTGTGTGCGTGTGCGTGTGCGCAAATATGCATGGCGTTACTCTGTATGGAGAGGTGTGTAATATGTTACCTTATATGGGTGTGTGTGTGCTTGCGAGTGTCGCTTGCGAGTGTCGCGTGCGGTATTACCTTATATGGGGAGATGTGTGTGTCAGAGGGGAATGCCAGCATGCCCATCACCTGCCGCACTTCATCCAGCTGCCCACCCTCTGCTTGACTGAAGTGCTTCCGTGCATGTCTAAGTGACGGAGAAAAAAAAGAGGGGTAGGGGAGAGAAAGGAAAGGTGAATGAAAATAGCATCGCAGTTGAATAATACACCAGAATGAAGGTGCCCTGAGCGATCTCAACGCGAACACATCTTCTGTGACCAGCCAAAATAAGTGTCTTCCACCAGGGTGACACGGCCCTGCCTGCTACTGTCCAGTCCAAGGAGGGGACTGAAGAAGGGCATTTGAAAAAGCACTTAATTTTATTATGGTGTAACATAATAAGGACTGTTATTAATACCGTACAAATTTTTTAATGGTAATAAAGAATAGTTATTATTATTCATATGATTCGGAAGGTTTGTTTACACTTTTTCACAGCAGGTGGCTTGTGACTGGATGAGTCAGTGGGCTCGTGGGTGGCTTAGTCATAGTCCTTCGTAAACATCAGTGTGATATTGCAGCTTCATGCTCAACTCTTAATTATTATACATTTTATTTACATGCACCTTTCAAAAAAAACTCAAGGACATTTACAATGATGATGGGGAATTCGCCTCAGCCACCACCAATGCGTAGCACCCACCTGGGTGATGCATGGCAGCCATTTGCGCCAGAATGTTTACTACACATCATTGTACACACGAGACATTTTCATAATGTATAAAGATGTAGACTGTACCAGATACAAAGCCCTTTGTATACAGAGGTGTTGTGTGGGGTCATTTTGACTACAAGCTCTGTAGCTGTATAAAACATTTTAAAAATCAAAAAAGCTGTATATTTTCTTATCTCTATTTTGTGTGTGGGTGATTCTGGGTACTTTCCCATGTGGTTTTAAACTTCACAAATATTCTCTTACCAGTCCAGCTTTAAAAGAAAATGTATCACTGGGATAAAAGGCTAGTCAATTGAGTGTCAAAAAGTGTCAATTTTTCTATTACAATAATTTTGTGCCCGTTTAAACTGTTGGGGTCAATTTGACCCCAAACATGAAAGGCATCATAAAATGTCAACATAATAGGAGGGTTAAGTTACCAAGCCATAACTGCAGAAAGTGTCAGCCGAGTAACAGAGAAACTTGCTTTTTCTTTATACATTGTGAAAATATCTTCATTATCTGGAATATTCTGAATCAGATCCAAAACCCTGAAAGTGAACTTTCCCTTTAAGCAGTCATATTCATTGATCTAATTTTGTCTTGATCCCAATCACTACCATTGCTTAGGCTATGAGAGCAACGTGCGAGAAGTTTGCCTCATACCTGACAGCATCCATGCGCTTGTTCTGACGAATGAGCTCAATGAACTCCTGGATCCGCAGGCTGAACTCCAGGCAGCTCTGAAATGAGAACCATGTACGCAACTGTGTTGTGGGAACCCTCTTATTAATCTTACACTTTGCGTAATTGGCTGGGATTTGAATTTTGATTAAGTAATATTCCCAAAAGTAGAAGGGATTCCCCGTCTAGGATTTGAACTCATGGGCCTGGAATGTGGTGCTAAAGCACTGCACGGCTGTCTTGACTTACACTATCCACTTTCATTTTCTGACTACCAGTGCTTATTTCAATGTATACATGGTACCGTATGACATCCCTGAAATTCAGCCAGATTGGATTATTGAAGAATGAAGATGCTGAATAAAGCTTGATTTAAACAAGTAATACTGGGGGGGGGGGGGTTACCATTTATTAAATACACTTCATTCAAACATTTTATGGTCTCTTCAGGAGCCCAGTTGGACAGATCAAATTTTAATGCATAAGATACTGGTTAAAAAAAATTGGGATGGCAGTTATGCCACGGTCTGGCGGGGCATGCCCCATACCTATACATTACAGAGAGTTTGCCATTTTTCAGGGTTTCCTAAAGAAATAACCACAATGACCACAGACGCTCAGCCCTTAAAAACATTAACTTCTGTACCTTCTGACCTGAGGTAACCACACATAATACAGATACAACTTCACACATCCACACAATGAAGCCTCAAACCTGGATTATTTTTGCCATTTTTCTTCCTGCTGATTTCATCATCAAAAATGCTCCATGCCCTCAAATAATAATTCTCCCCATTGGATAACATCATCTTACCTGCCAATAAGAACGCCTGATCAAAGTAGTCCGAGTGCTCAAAGCATCGCAGGATACACAGACAAAAGTCCTATACATGCGTAGGCATTTTGGCATTGTGGTCAGATTAACGGCCTTTCATGCTGGAGATTCGGGTTCGATCCCCGCCAGGTACCAAAGGTTAAATTTATTTTCAACAAAAGCAATGCGCACATGTTATGCTTTTCACATAAAATAATGTTCTTTTCACATGAAAGAATGTCTTTTTATTGCAAAGGCAAAGAAATCTTACAATATTAACTGTTCAGCGTTTCACTTGTACTTAAACAGGGGTGAAAATCAGCTGACATGGTCCGGTAACCTACATACAAACCATGAGTAGCTGTCTACCGTGTACACATCCATTTAAAAATACTGCAAACACTGATTTATTTGTAGTTCATGATAAAGGACAGAATCCACGCCTATATCTATATCTATGTACAAAAATGCCAAATTACTCACGCATAGCTTACAAGCACTGTCTGTAAGTAATTAATTAACTTGCAGAAACTAGGCCTGCCATTACAAGTATTGATATCAAAATGAGGCCAATGTACAACAAACAATATTTTCTATCATAGCTCACACTAAGTATCAGCTCTATTCCAAAGCAATGCTACCCAATCTTTCCAAAATTATTTAATGTAACTTGGCCTTGCGTTTTTTCAGCTTACCATCTCAAGAGACTGTGGTCATTCAAACTTTATATGCCACATCAAAGTGTCAAATGGCAATCATTTATAGTGGAACTAATAGGCAATTCAGATGCGTTATACCCCCCAAAAATGTATGCCACTTTAGAAGGAAATGTTGTGATGTTGCATAAGGTTGTCGAAACAATGCCACGACGAATGTGCGCCGTAATCAAAGCTAAAGGCGGTCCAACTAAAGATTAGTGTGTGCAACTTGTTTTTTGGCCAGGCAGTGTACGTTGAAAGCGTTTTCTGTTGAGATTTGAATTACAAAAAAATGAGGAATATTAGTTTTGTGGCATGCCTTGAAAAGCTTCAGTTTCTGTCAAAGGGCATTTTATTTTGTATTGGGAAAAATGTAAATAATGAGCTATATAATGTATAGTTTATGTTCCAAGCAGCTAATCGCAAATAATCAGTATGTCAGTATCTGACAGTACCGTTTATTCAGGGGTACATTTGGTCGCGAACTAGAGACAGAGCGTAGAGACAGTACGCTTCCAAAAATTAAAGAGCTTGTACCTTCATTTTACGGAGACGGGATTTGTTGTCGTGGCACCAGGCCAGGCAGGTGGCCGTTTCCTGTCGCTCCAGTGACTCCTCGACCTCCTTGGCGGTTAGGAACATCTCAATGTTGACCAGGTCCTGAAAATCAGTGCACAGGTGTAGGTCACATGCGTGTTGCTGCACAGCGGTCAAAGCAGCAGGGGGGGCACAACAGGGCCAACATCCTGAAACTGGATCGTTCCTATGGCCATCTCAACATCGCAAAACTCGCCATTCTTCCCACTCCAAATTTAAAATGACCAACTGTATTTGTAGGCATACTCCACCACACTAATGTTCTGAAATGTCATGACTCATGCCCATCTGTTCTTTTTGCCTGATCACCCCAGTTCTCCAGGGCATAAGCACGTTTGTCCTACTTACCATGGATCAGTACTGATGGAGGCTCTTAGGGGAGCTATTCTTTTCTCATTTGGATCTTATATAACTACAACGCAATGTCCCCTTGCTATTTAAAACATCTGAACTGAGGCGTGGAGGTACGCCCTTGTAACATTAATCGGAGACTTCTACAAGTTTAAAATTCTGGTTGCTCCATTGTATCTACACTGCTTTGGCGAGCAATCCACAAGTTTAATTTCCAAAGGTTTAAAAGCTTTGTGTTGTACCTTTATTAAAATTTCTAATCTTTTGTAGAGTGGAATGAAAGCTACAAACACCAAGCACAACCTATCAGCAAATGACAGAGCAAGCATTTCCCTACCCCAAATTAGAGCAATTTTTAATTACCAACAAATTATTTGAATCTGCCACACGATAAGAGACACGGGGAAAAAAGTCCATATTACAATGTGATATTAATGTTGTTTTCATCACACCGAGTGGTGCCAGTTCTGGGCTTACAAGACGCCTCAGAAAGCTTTAGGCACATTCAACTTTTTAATGGTGGTGCCATTCTCTTACATTTCAAGCATCTGAAAAGTGTGAAAAAAGAACACTAACATTTCGTCTGATATATTTAAATTAAAGATAATTCATCAGTTAGCTACATAACACAGTACAAAAATAAATGACCTCAACAAAAAACTAAAAACTAAAATGCCAAGTTACTCACGCATAGCTTACAAAGCACTGTCTGTAAGTAATTCATTTAGTTGCAAAAACTAGGCCTACAAGTATCGATATCAAAATGAGGCCAAGTTACAACAAACAATATTTTCTATCGTAGCTCACACTAAGTATCAGCTCTATTCCAAAGCAATGCTACACAATCTTTCCAAAATTATTTCATGTAACTTGGTCATGCGATTTTTCAGCTTACCATCTCAAGAGACAGTGGTCATTCAAACTTTATTTGCCACATCAAAGTGTCAAATGCCAATAATTTATAGTGGAACTAATAGGCAATTCAGATGTGTTATACCTGGAAATATTAATAAAAATGACTAGACTATATGTTTGAATAATTGTCTGCATCCAGTGCTTTGGGTCATGATCACAGCATGAATAATATGCATAATAATAATAATAATTACTATTATTATTGTTTATTTAGAATATTTGTATTTGAATAGAAACCTGTGTGGTCCTACAAAGCCTAGACATTCTTTTGTTCACAAAAAAACAGTTGTTATTATTTGATATCTTAGTACTAGAAGGACAAGTGCAAGAATATGTAAGAATGTTCAGAATTACGGAACTCGATTCCGTTCGGCTGCAAAACAGCTGTTAAGTTACAGCGTTCGCTTTTTTACATGGAGCTCTGTCTGAACATATTCACATCGAACGCCAGAGGTCCACATGGAGCAAAGTAGCTACTGTCGTTTTCCGTAAAAACCTGTCTGGTTTGTAATGTTACTCAGGTAAGTTCGAGTTTTTGCTAATAAATCGGTCTGTTAGTCGAGCTGTGTCCAAATGTACTGCGTCCTCCTGTGTACTGGATAAGGTAGGCTAACGTTACTGCTTACAACGTACTATTTAGTGACAGACGCAGCCTAAACTGCACGTCCAAACAATGTATCACTTGCAAGCATTTTCGTTGTGATAATCTTATATGTCCATCTTTGTTTAACACAAACCAATCCCTTGCTGACTAAGCTAACAGTTAGCTTTCTAGCTAGCCACATGTCCATTTGAGTAGCTACTACAATATACCACCTTTGGTTTAGAGTTTTAAACGCATTAAAACACAAATTTTTTGATCTAAATGAAATAAATCTTGTCATTCACTGTTCTGACAGCCCTAGTGTGACGTAGTGCACCACCTTTTTTTCTTTCCCCAGTACATCTTGAGCTGAACAAAAACCTTTCAAAGTACAAAAAGCAGGCCATACACTATTTAATCATACGCAAAGTATAGGCTACACTCCAAGCCATATCCCAAGCAAAGCTGCCTATGTTTTCCTACATTAGTTCAAGTCATTCTGGCCTTTCATTTCAAT
This sequence comes from Ilyophis sp. 1 JC-2022, assembly GCA_022702515.1. Lineage (NCBI taxonomy): Eukaryota > Metazoa > Chordata > Actinopteri > Anguilliformes > Synaphobranchidae > Ilyophis > Ilyophis sp. 1 JC-2022. Next base: position 111,869,870 of record CM040404.1, on the reverse strand, counting down.
TACATACTCGGAGTAGCTTTTCAGAAACCTCCACAATATCTGTGAAAAGACACATCATTGCTGAAATTGTACCCATGACGATATATTGCTCACAACCCTATTCAAAATAACGAAAAAAACATTCATCTTAATTTCAATGCTTTGTGGTAATCTTCCACGGGCAAGATCCACTGACAAACTGCAACTATGTGTAGTACAGTGGAATAAGGTCTATTACGTGGTCTTGTTTGCAGTCCCGAGTAGGGTTCAATTGCTTGGCCGCTTGCCCAATCGGAGCCGGTACAGGGCCGATACAAGGCTGATTCCCAATTCAGCCTGAACCGGATCAGAACCAAACCCTTCAGGTTGCATTCATCCCCTGACATCACATTTCAGAGTCGATCAGAAGCGGCCAGGGTCTGCACAGTTTACTGAAGGGGTTGCGAGCGTGCACGCGCACGCGTACCTCGATGCCGCTCTGCCGCGCCAGCTTAACAGCGGTGTTGTAGTAGCCGCAGCGCAGCAGATGTTCCACCATCATGCGATCCATGCGCTTCCTCTTCCACACGCTGGCGGCCGCTGGCTGGTCGCTGCTGTGCTCCTTCAGGTGCTCGATGCGTCGCTTGCACAGTTTGGCGCTCTCGTCCTCTGCCTGGATCGACTCAGCAGCCTGGAGCCCAACGGCCCAAAGAGAAGTACCGTTTGACAGTGAAAAATAACGCTGGCACACTTTTCTCCGCCAATTATAATTTGCAGTGTATGCTTGGAAGGGACTGTCCCATTTGGTGAAAGTTTACACAAAGACAGCGTAAAGATAAAAACAAAGCACCAATATTCAGCTATAGGTGCTTATATTGTGCAATTAACCTCAGTAACCAACCTAAATTATTAATCAGTTACTAAACCTAACACACTGCCACACTGGATGGCAAAAGTACTATATTTATTTGTGCAAATGCCCCAATCCAAATGAAGAATACACTGCATGATTTGTATTGAGAATGGCATCATACAAATCATGTAACTAAGAGACTGGAGGTGTAGACAAGCTATCGACACCACACACACATTTGCATAATGCTGATAGCTTGTCTATTCCAAAAAAGACTGCATTGTGGTAATATGTATTTGATCCATTTAACTTGTCTCATTGTGAAATATTGAGCCAACGTTGAAGTTTGATAGGAGGCAGATGTTAGAATTTTTGTCAGCTGAGGGTGCTTAGTGCACATCTGTAGATTATATAATTGCCTTTTGTGGTTTAGAATATCATGATAAAACTTAATGTAGTGCATCCCTTCACATCTTATGAATTACAATGCAATACACTTGTATTTTCATGATTTCCCAGATTATCAAATTATGGACAAAAAAGTATCTGCTGAAAGAAAATAAGGTCCAAAATGATGCTATTCTTATTTTTATAAACAGTTTGTTTCCATGATCCAATTTGAGGGGTGTCAGAGAACATCACAATTTCTAGATTGCATGCCAATTACTTAATTATGTGATTCTCTCCACATTGTTTGAACCACGGAAGGCCCTACATGTTCTTCATTCCACTCAAATAAAGATTCCGGGCGGAGGACAGTCGTGTGTCCTACAACATGGATGCATAAATCCCGGAGGCATGACATCTTCCTGCTCACTTGTGATTGGGTGCCTGCAATCTGCCTGTAAGGCGCTGCAGCAGCTCAGCTGATCTATTGCAAAGTGAAAGAGATCGGGCTGGCTGGCTACATGCATTTTGGGAGGCCATGTGTGGTAGTGTGTGGATCCCCAGAATTGAAAAGAGGATTTTACAGAAGTGGGACAGGTCTACAGTTGAAACTGGGCATTCCAAAAAGGGATGGAAAAATGTAGATTTATTTTTGCACGGTTTCACAGAATACAAAGGCTACAAACAACAGAGCCATTTGGACCGACACATGGATGACTTCAGCTTACACTATCACCTTCAAGAACAGCTAGCAGGAGCACATCCTTAGAAATGTTTTGGGTAGAGCACTTTAAACATTTTGATTCACTCTGAACCAGCAATCACGAGTCAGATATTTTTGCGCTCCAGTGGCTGTGCTTGCAAAAGCAGTAACAGTGGTCTTCCGGGTCTTCCCTGTTACTAGTCTGTGTCTAGTAAAGATTTGTCTGAATATGTTAACACTGCAGCAGACTGGTGTTTCACAAGTATGCCAGCCGAGCATTGAAAATACTGCATTATATTACTGTATTTCAAAAGAATGCCTTCCTTCAGTGACATCTCAAAAAACAATTCAATAGTCAGCAATCACATTCAAGTTTGTACGATTTCTGGGGATTTAAGTTACTGCGGCGCTCAAAATCTTTCTGTAAAGTAGAGCAGCACCACAGCTGATTACAACTGGTGGAAACCC